>CAJGYO010000009.1:38372808-38801585 GCA_904845875.1 Miscanthus lutarioriparius
GTCAAGAGCTTGGTAGCAACTTGACTGTGTGTGTGTGTGTCTTGTGTTGTTCGGTCCAAAGTCCTCCTTCTCGAGGGAGGAAGCGCATCCCCTTTTATAGAGGAAGGGGCTGGTTTTTACAAGGGTGAGGGCTTTAGGATGCGTACTCTACTTAGTCTTGTGGCTCACGTCTACTCGGCCTGGTTCTTCATTCTGAAGAGTGCGAAGGAAGATAAGCGCCTACAATACTGTCGATGTCTCTATAGAATGTCAAGTTGGTTACAGAATGCTACCCTGCGTAGGGTATGGGCCGCAGTACAGTGGTTTTGACTTATGAGCCTCCCCCAGCCTTGCTCCGCACGCCTTCTGGTTCCTATGAGTCTTCGTCGAAGGGACGCGGGGTCGGGGTCTGGAGTAGCGTCGTGGCCAAGGTCTTCTGTCTTGGTGGACCTGGGGGGTCGGGAAGCGGGCACCGCTCCCTTGGGTCCATAGCGTGGTGATGGAATACCCGTCGTCAATGGAGATAACAAATCCCTTTTTGGAGCGTAGCGGTTGTCGTATATCTTCGTCGGGTTCCGTGTCCCAGAGCTGAAGGCGGCACCTACAACTCTACAGGGCGAAGAGCACGCACCTGTAACACTTTTCGGACTCTGCGGCGCCCAGAAGGGTCTAAAGCACCTGTCCCGTCGTTCCCCGGCAGTACTTTTTCTACCAGGGTGCAGGGTATGGTCCTTGGATCCATGGTTGACCCGAACGTCTTATCTTGCCCTGTACCCATCATTATGAGGGAATGGGAGGAGTTGTCAGGTAAGATGAAACCAGTCTTTAGATATTGAGCAGGGCGAGGCTCGTTCCTGGCCGTTGGGTGAAACGGAGAGGAATCCCTATTTCTTGGGCGAGACCGACCCCGCCCCTCCGGGGTCGGGCGAGGCGGAGTCTATCCTTCAGCCCTCGGGCGAGACCAAGACCGCCCCATAGGCGTCGGGCGAGACGGAGACTAGCCCTGAGCCCTCAGGCGAGATCATGCCCGCCCCAAAGGCGTCGGGCGAGACGGAGACTAGCCCTGAGCCCTCGGGCGAGGCTAAGCTACCCCAAAGGCGTCGGGCGAGGCGGAACCGAACTCCTGTCGTTCGAGCAAGGAACGCTACGGCGCCCTTATCCGTCCAGAAGTTTTTATCGTTCGGTGGTTATTGGTTCCACCTTCTGGGGTACCCCGGTATTAGGTCCCCAACAGTAGTAATACAGGATGCTAAAACTTGATCAACTAAAATTGCAAACCATAGTCAAACAGTGTCAAGCCTTTTGAGCCTCATAGATCCTTTTGATATTGTCGGTGTTTTGTACAAGCACCGGCAAGTAAATTTATAGTAATGCGCGTTAGGCTCGGATGGTGCGCTAAATGACACAAGATTTATACTGGTTTGGGCCGAAAGTCCCTACGTCCAGTTTGTTGCTGCTCGTGTTATTAGCACCGTGAACGGTTTGTAGTAAGGGGTACAAACGATCGAGAGAGGGACTGGTCCCAAGTCTCTGATGGAAGGGTTGAAGGGATGTCAACAGGTTTGACACAACTTGATTGTGTGTATCTGTGTGTTGTCTCGTTCGGTCTTTTTTCTCTCTCTCTTTTATGGAGGAAGCGCCTCCACTTTTATAGATGAAGGGGTTGGCTTTACAAGGGTGAGGGCATTAGGATGCATACTCTACTTAGTCTTGTGGCTCACGTCTACCCAGCCTGGTTCTTCATTCTGATGAGTGCGAAGGAAGATAAGCGCCTACAATACTGTCGATGTCTCTGTAGAATGTCAGGTTGGTTACAGAATGCTACCCTGCGCAGGGTATGGGCTGTAGTACAGTGGTTTTGACTTTTGAGCCTCCCCCAGCCTTGCTCCGCACGCCTTCTAGTTCCTATGAGTTTTCGTCGGAGGGACGCGGGGTCGGGGTCTGGAGTAGCGCCGTGGCCAAGGTCTTCTGTCTTGGTGGACTTGGGGGGTCAGGAAGCGGGCACCGCTCCCTAGGGTCCATAGCGTGGTGATAGAACATCCGTTGTTCGTGGAGATAGCAAATCCTTTTCTGGAGCGTAGCGGTTGTCGTATATCTTCGTCGGGTTCCGTGTCCCAGAGTTGAAGGCGGTGCCTACAACTCTATAGGGTGGAGAGCTCGCACCTGTAACACCTTTCGGGTTCTGTGGCGCCTGGAAGGGCCTAAATCGCCCGTCCCATCATCCCCTGGCAGTACTTTTCCTGCCAGCGTATGGTTCTTGGAGCCACGGTTGACCTGAACGTCTTGTCTTGCCCTTTCTCTATCATCTTGAGGGAACAGGGAGAAGTGGTCAGGTAAGATGAATCCAATCTTTAGATATGGAGCAGAGTGAGGCTTGTTCCTTGCCGTTGGGTGAAGCGAAGACCAATCCCTATCTCCTGGGCGAGACCGACCCTGCTCCTCCGGGGTCGGGCGAGGCGGAATCTATCCCTCAGCCCTCGGGCTAGACCGAGCCTGCCCTAAAGGCGTCGGGCGAGATGGAGATTAGCCCTATGCCCTCGGGCGAGGCAGAGCCACATCAAAGGCGAGTCGGGGTTTATCCCTTGGCCTTCGGATGAGATCGAGGCCGTCCAAAAGGCGTCGGGCGAGACGGAGACTAATCCTCTGCCCTTGGGCGAGACCGAGCCCACCCCAAAGGCGTCGGGCAAAGTGGAACCAAGCTCATGTCATTCCAGTGAGGGGTGAAGCAATGCTCTTATGCGTCCAGAAGTTTTTAACGTTCGGTGGTTATTGGTTCCACCATCTGGGGTACCCCGGTATTAGGTCCCCGACAGTAGCCCCCGAGCCTCTAGGTGATTCGAGTAGAACCGCCTGGAGGGTGTTTTTTTTATTTCGTCGAGGTTACTTTGTCAGAGGGTGTAGCCCCCGAGCCCCCGGGTGATTTGAGTAGAGTCGCCCGGGGGGTTATATCGGTCCCTTCGTGGGTAAGGCTGAAGGACTTAATTTTTCATCACCTGGACATTTTTCCGAGTGGGCTGTGGCATCCTATTTGCTGGGAACTGATTCGGGGCTGACCTAACTGGTGCTTCTGCCCTTGATTCCGGATCGTCCGCAGATCCTTTCTTAGTTGGGCCAGCCAGCGAGCTTCTGGGCCCTAGGTGGGCCAAAGAGAAAAGAACAGGCCTTTGTGGCTTGCGTTTCCCAGGTGGGTAGAGAGTCCGGATTCGCCTGGGGAAGGCGATCCATCCGCCGAGATTTTTGCGGTGAGAGGATAGGGACTGCAGGCGCGTGTCCCGCGACGTGAAGCGGTGGTGCGCGTGGCAGGCCTGGAGATCGAGGCGGACGGTTGCCTTTCTCGCGTCCGTTGCCACCTATAAAACCACGGGGTTTGCCCCCAAGGTTCCGTATTTCGCTCCCCTGCCTTTGCGTTCTAAAACATCCGCCGCCAATCGTCCCAGCCTCTCGCGCCCGCATCGCCACCGTCGACCGGCCTGCGTTTGTGTTCCAGCCGTCGTCAAGCTCGCGCCTGCCCTTCCCCCCTACTGCTTTAATGGAGTTGTGGGGCAGATCAAGCATCACCTCCCGGCGTCTGGAGGGCCTCGTCCGCCGTGGCCTTCTCCGCCCACTGTCCGCCGTCCAGGAGTGGTTGCTACCTGGCGACGAGGGTGAGCCGGTGCTGCCTGAAGGGTATGTCGTCTCTTTTGCCATCTTCCATGAGCGGGGATTCGGGGTACCCACGCATAGATTCCTTCGGGGGCTATTGGATTACTATGAGGTAGAGCTGCAGCATCTAACTCCCAATGGGATTCAACACATGGCAGCGTTTGTTGCCCTGTGCGATGGTTTCCTGGGGATCGATCCCCATTTTGATCTGTGGCGGTATTTTTTTTAACATTAGTCTGTCAAAGAGGAAGATTGGGGGGAAAGACGTGAATGTAACGTCCCGCCCCTCCGAGGCTGGGCCCACTTACATCCAGCAGCTTCTCTAGGATATAGACTGCCCTCACAGACCAACACAGGTCTTTTCTGCGCACTTTGTCCTCACTCGTGCGCACCCGGAAAGAACTTCCCGGTCGGTCACCCATCGCTCCAGGCCAAGCACGCTTAACCTCGGAGTTATTTGTAGATGGGCTTCCAGAAAAAGAAGTTGCAACTTATTGGTATGAGTATCCTATTAATCCTGTTAAGCCCTGGGCCGGGATGTTACAGTGAACGCGCCGATGGGGTGTGCC
Organism: Miscanthus lutarioriparius; assembly: GCA_904845875.1. Taxonomy (NCBI): domain Eukaryota; kingdom Viridiplantae; phylum Streptophyta; class Magnoliopsida; order Poales; family Poaceae; genus Miscanthus; species Miscanthus lutarioriparius. The sequence goes on from CAJGYO010000009.1 coordinate 38,376,999, forward strand.
AGCATTCATCTACGCCATACCCGGTCGAAGGGTTACCCATACATGCGTCTGGCGACATCCAACAAGGGATGGCACTCGCAGTGGTTTTAAGTTAGGGATGATGCGAGTGCCACCCTACCGAAGTATACTGGATGTCTTGTTGTGGACGTTCCGGAGTCGTGGGGCTAGGGCGTCCAGTCCAAAGACAAGAAACACATCTTCGACCTTCTTTCCGCCCTCCAAGCCCTGAGGGGTCGGGGTGTAAAGGGAACGGGGATTATCAGTGCCTACCATGCTAGGAGGGTGGCACCTCTGATGGCGCGTGTGCTTCCCCTGCATCGGATGATGCCCGAGATATCGCTCGAGGGGACGGTGCTTGTTGACGAGGCGCAACCTTACTCGGAAGTGGCGCAACGCATCAAGGAGGCGACGGAGCTGACGAAGGATTGAAGGTTTGAAGTTGCCTAATAGACATGACTGTCTAGAATGCAGCAATCAATATTGGGAGTTTAGGCAATCTCAGATCAATCACCGGTCTATCCATGCCCAGGATGCATATCATCATAATAACATGGATCGGCGCTGAAAAAATAAAAATATTCATGATCAGCTAGGAAAAAGAATTATTGACCAAGACTGGGCTGATCATGAAGAAGGAAGCAACCAAAGGGAGCATGTCTGGCAGGAAGGCCAATGGTCCCCCGGAGGATTGACAAGAATTCAGAACAGAAGGGTGCAACGCCTAAGGAATAAAGAGTTGGAACAGGCTCAAGTATCCGGTAAACCTCAAGTATGGCGTGCCAAGCAAATAGCTGATAGAAAGCAACCATCGGCTAATATCCAAATGACTTTTCTGTTGCCATCAGAGTTCAAAGCTCCAGCAAATCAAGAAGTTTATTCGGATTTCGATGAATCAAAGTATGAAGAGATGGTTGCCAAGTTGACAGTCGTGCAGCAAGCGATATTTGACAGACCAGTCAAACATCGACACTTGAAGGCGTTGTATATGAAAGGTCTTGTTGATGGAAAGCTGATGAGCAAGATGTTGGTGGACGGAGGTGCATCTGTCAATCTTATGCCTTATACTACTTTTTGTAAGCATGGCAAAGGACCGGAAGATCTGTTGGAAACCGACATGATGCTCAGAGACTTCGGAGGTAACACGTCTAAGACCCAGGTGGCAATAAACGTCGAACTAACAATTGGAAGAAAGACTCTGCCCACCACGTTCTTTGTCATTGATGGGAAAGGATCGTACAGTTTACTCATCGGTCGAGTGATTGGATTCATGCAAATTGCTGCATACCGTCGACCATGCATCAGTGTTTGATTCAATGGCATGGAGATGATGTCAAACTGGTTCATGCTGATGAGTTTGTAAGCATTGCAATAGCCGATCCAGTCTTTTGGGAACTAGGAGATTTCGAATGTTTCTCTGGCAAGACATGGGAAGGAGGCTTCATTAAAATCGGCAATGAAAGCCAATAGTCGATGCAAGTGATTGGCTCTGAGAGTTTGTTTTAGTAGAAAAGTCACAGCTTCACGTCGGCCATTGGATCAAAGGAAAATGAGTATTAATTCTTGGAGATAGGTTTAGGCCAACATATGTGAAGGCTGAATTAAAGTGTAAGTGCAATTTAGAGTTAATGGATTTCTTAAGAGAAGTTCTGTTTCGCTTAATAGGACGCTTGACCTGGGTTCATTACTTGTCTGACCTTTTATATTGACAGTTCTGTGGGACGTTATCCTAGCATCTGATCAACACTTGGTAGCCGATTCATTCTCGGCTCTAATAGCGGTACTAGGAGGGTATCGCCTCTAGTTCAAAAATGAAAATCTTCAAAGGCAATAAAAGCCGATACGATATGTATCGCCTATAGAACAAAGACAAAAGATAGAAATAGTCATACACAAGAGCATTGTACCAAGGTGCATCCACAAAAAGAACAGGAGTCTTTGTTCATCAGGGTTACCCTAAGTATAAGCTATTCAAAGACCTTGTTCACCACATCCCGTGCGGATGTGATGTCCACTATGGCCTCCGGTGCCATGATGAATTCTTCGAGCAGGTCTTCATGCTCCTCAGGGCCATCACCAATTGGGAAACCAACCTCCATAGTCTGAAGATCGTGCCCGGTCTGGACTTGCGCTACAGTTAGATCCACTAATGCGCCATGGCAAACGCCATGAATGGCAATCTCCTGGACACGGGCCGGGATATCTTTGAGACGAATGTCGGTGGAGGAACCTCGGGCATTGACAGCGTCCACGGCTGCGTTCTCCGCTAGTTGGAGAGATTCCAACTGTGCTATCAGGGCTAACAATCACAAAACAAGGAAAATATTAAAATAAGAGTAATGAAAAAATCAGAGTAAGAAGCCTTCATGGAATTCATCTTACCCGCCACCATGGTGTCTGATTCGGCCAGTCATGCTCGGACGGCGCTAGCCTCCTCCTCGGCCGCATGAAGGGCAGCCTGAGAAACCCTAAGGCAAATCTCCAATTGGTCGTTCTCCCAAGTTGCCTCAGAATAATAATTCTGGGCCACCCTCCACTCATGAAGGAAGCGCTGGGCGTCGTCTCCATTATAGGAGTCGAAGGAATCTGAGAACAAAGTTGGGACAGAAGATACAGCGTCAGAAGGCCTGCCGGCCCTTGAAAGAGGATGAAGGCTATCATTCACAACAAACCTGCAAGCGAGTCATTACTATTAATCATCATGAACAAGAAATGTTGATCTCACCTCATGCGTCGGAGACGCTGGTTCATTAGATACTCTCCTCCGAGATTTCCTCCGCCGTGCGCTTACCTCGGTTATCTTCGCCGGCCATGGAAGAACGATTGGATCTACAAAACGGAGAAAGAGAACCGCTACAGGGTTTCGACAGGTGGAGAAGAGCAGAGAAACAGTTGCGAGTAAGGATGTATTCGAGGCCAAAACCACCAACCGGTATTTGAGGACCTAAAGCGAAGGGACGGGCGCCTCGGGACATGTAAAAGGCAATAGCAATTAATGGAAGGCGAAGCACCACTTCACTAATACTGATGGAAATACAGCATTGAGCAACTGAAAGGCAGGAAATCGAAGGGTTCTCTTAATAAAAGCCATGTTTTCAGACTTGGTTAAACCAAAGGCCTGGATCGGCTATATCAAATCGGCTCTTTAGCCGAAGAAGGAAGCAAGCATAAACAAAAGTAATGCACATAGTGCCAAGATAGGAAAATTATCTGCTAAATATCGCCTATTACAAACTACGGGCCGAGGAAAACCTTGCCTACTATGTCATCGGCCAAGATATTAAAAGCTACAGAATTGGCGGCACTCATGAAATCCTCAACCTAGCGCTCCTGCTCCCCAGGGTATGCTGCGTCTAGAAAACCATGGGGAAGAAGCTGAAGATTTTTTCTCGAACGGGCTTGGGCAGCAACCAACGCTGTGGCAGCGCCATGACGAACGCCATGGAGAGCAACCTCCCTGACACGATTCGGGATGTCATGCAAACGAACCACCAGAACGGCGCCCCTGGCATTGACAAATCCCACCGCATGATCCGCAGCTAATCGAAGGCTCTCCAGTTGAGTAGATAGATCTAAAAGATTCAAAGGGGAGGTGATCAAAGTCTCGGAGACAAAATTGAAAAGAATAAGAGGTTATGATAGCTATCTCACCCGCAATTCTAGCCTCGACCTTGGCCAACCTATCCTCCACTGAATTGACCGCAGGAGGTGATTGGCATCGAACCATAGCTAGGGCCGATTCTACAAGGGATAGACACTCAGCGAGACTCTAGCCATGTCGATCAATGGAGGCAAGCAGATCATCATTATCAATCTGCCTCATCTGATGGCAAGGGGGCTGGCAGCAAGTCATCGACGAGGGAGGCCTTGAAGGCCGAACAGAGTCGGCCCTGTTCCCCGAGGTAGCTGAGGCATCACGGGATATACCCTCCTGACGACGAAGGCGCTAACACGATGATGCAGATCCGATGAAGACCTTCTCAGGAAACTTCTTGCTGTTCTCCATGATCTCTGACCTACGGAAAAGCAGGAACTATGCTAAGGGTGTAGAAGGTTTGAGGCAAAGTGAGTTATCCTTAGATCAACTGCCAACACCTGTTTATATAGCCTAGGAAGGCAATAAGATAGATTTCGCCAGGGGTGTGAGTTTGGAATCAGAAATAGAAGCAGAACGACACTCTGGAAGTTCAGGAGATGGATAACGAAGAAATAACAGATTCGGACTGATTGCTTCCTCAAATTACAAAAGATCTGAAAAAGATTTGGAGATTTTACCAGAGATCAGCCTATCCAGTTTATTTTGGATTGAAAGGAGTCCAGGCCCCAACAAGGCCAAAGTCCATCGCGAGGCAAGTTGACGTTGGCCCATTGCTAACATTATGCCCAAGGAGAGAGGAAATCACCTGCCTAAACATAAATTCAACCGAGTTTTTGATAAATTAGAAAACTATGGGGAAGAAGCATGTGGCTTTTCCAGTGGGCATTTAGTGGAGTAAACAAGGGGAAGGTGTCCACACATTTTATCCCTTGCAAACACTAGGACAGCTTTGCGAGCATGGAGAGAAGACTCAGGTGATATCACAAGAATTCTCCTAACTATAATAGCTGATCCTCTTGCTCGACCAGACGCTAGAATGAGCGACACAATCACCCTATGCACAAGAATTCTCCTAACCGCTCAAGATCTACATAGCAAAAGGATAAACCATGGAGGATCCAGCAGGATCAGAAAACACTCGAGGAGGCAGATAGAAGTGGAACATGGCTGAATCGTTGAGTTTGCTCTCACCAAGGTCGGATAGCCATTTTTATAGCCGGCTTGGAAGGATGAATCCAAAACGCCCGTGAAGCAATAATGCTCTGAAAAAGTTTTGAAGCATGGGCTCATGAGTTGATATGAATGGCGATGAATAGTAGACCCCAGATCAAGATTCCTTGCCCGTGGCTACGGGCCTATCGGGAGCACGGACATGGTAATTTTGGAACAAAATTTCTTTTGTCCCAAAATTGGGGCATGTGTTTACACCAGAATTTGGAAGGAGAGTCACAGGGACCCAGAAGCTCCCAGGATCGTATCATCAAGGGATCAGTTTCGGGCGGATTAGAAACAGCTGATTCAGATGCAAAATCTAGGAATCGGCTTTCTTCGGACAGCGCCAGCAGATAACGACAGAGGCTATGCTCGAAGTCAGGACAAAAACGTGTTGGACTCTACAAAAAGGGAAAGATTAGAGTCCAAGTTATCTTAAATTGGGAATGTTTTCATTTTTATGCCAAAGTTTGTAACAAATCGTGCTCAAGTAGAATTCATGTTTAGGCTCCGGGTATAAATATCAAATCTCGGCTATTGTAAAAAATCCAATCAATCAAATACAAGTCAATTTACTTTTTCCGACTCCGGCCACCCCTTAGGAGTAGGAGTAGGGTAGATCTCGGCGAGTTCTTCAGCGAGTACAGCTGCATCAATCCGGTCGACCTCCACTGCTTTTCTGTAAGTACCGTCATGGTTTATACCTCTGTTCGTATGGCTGCATCGATCCGGTCGACCCCCACTGTGACTCTAGTATAGGCTAGTTATCGACTCTTGCCTAGTTCAAGTATGGCCTGTGTGATTCTGCCTCACACCCCACTGCTTGAACTAGATCGAGGTCAAGTTATCGGCTCTACCTTTGAATGACAGTCTTTGGTAGATTCATTAAGTTACCGATATTGCTTATTGCTTTCATTGTTTATCTAATTATAGCAATATCACTCTGCCCGATTGAGATTGATCTGGATCGGCTTTATATCTTATTTAACCCATCGTTTGCTAATCTAAACTGATCTAATCTACATCTTAAACGATGAGTTATGTTTTTATCGGTTGTTTTATATTGATCTTAATCGTGCATAGTGTGCGGTTAAGGCATGTTCGATCTTGAGTAGATCTATTGGTTAGCGAGAACCGTTCCATGGCCCGTTATCATGGCCTATGGGATTCTGCCTCTCACCCCACTGTTAGCACCGTGGAGTGGGGATCGTTAGTTGATAGATCCGTTCCTAAGAAGGCATGACCTTAACTGTGCGCTATGCCTGAATCGGCTGTTTAGCCGATATTGAGCGCTCTCATGAACAGATCACATTACGAGACCATTGAAGTAAAGATAAGTTGAAAGATATGTTAGCACCATGATCTTGTTATTGTATTACGGCCTGCATGATTCTGCCTTATGCCCCACTGATATTAGTAATGAGTTAGGGTCGTCGAGTCTATTGTTGTTTCTACGGCCTGCATGATTCTGCCTCATGCCCCACTGGTCATAGCGATAGATGAGATCTAACATGTTCATTAGATTTATCTTTATTAGATGGTTGAGTGGTGTTGAATTGTTTCTTTACATAAATAGGAGTTCGGTTACTTGTAATCATTGGCTCAGTATAAACCGACCATTATCGATATCTTATTGCCATTGATTAATGTTTGCTTAAATGATATTTATTCTGAATGATAACCGATTCTTCTTACACAACCCCATAAGCTTTAACTGATTTATTCTTACGAATATGCTAGAATCGACTATTTAGTCGATCTCCTCTCATATCGGCTCTCAGAGCCACACATTCGGGACTGTCTAGCAACACCGGCATGTTTCGCCCTTAATTACTGATAAACTTTCCCTCCTTGTCAATTGTAGGGTCAAATTGACTGGCACGTCTTGGGAGGATTGCGCAGGATCGACCACCCTTGTGCTGAAGCTAGGCGGATCTGCTCCCTCGAGCGGACCCTTCTAGCTTGCTGCGTGTGTCCTCGGCACGGGACAAAATTCTGTGTCGACACTTATTATTGTATTATGGCCTGCATGATTCTGCCTCATGCCCCACTAATATTAGTAATGAGTTAGGGTTGTCGAGTCTGTTGTTATTTCTATGGCCTGCATGATTCTGCCTCATGCCCCACTGATCATAGCTATAGATGAGATCTAACATGTTCATTAGATTTATCTTTATTAAACGGTTAAATGGTGTTGAATTGTTTCTTTACATAAAAAGGGGTTCGGTTACTTGTAATCATTGGCTTAGCATGAACCAATCATCATTGACATCTGATTGCCATTGATTAATGTTTGTTCAATTAATGATATTTATCCTAAATAATAACCGATTCCTATTATACAACCCAATGAGCTTTAACCAATTTATTCTCATGAATATGCTGGAATCGACTATTTAGTCGATCTCCTTTCATATTGGCTTCCAGAGCCACACATTCGAGACTGTCTGGCAACACCGGCAAATTCCGCCCTTAATTACTGATGAACTTTTCTCTCCTTGTCAATTACAGGATCAAATTGACTGGCACATCTCGGGAGGAGTGCGCAGGATCGACCATCCCTGCGCTGAAGCTAGGCGGATCTACAGCTCCATCGAGCAGACCCTTTCGGCTTGATGCGTGTGTCCTCGGCACGAGACAAAAAATTTGTGTCGACACTAACCTTGATCTGCTTCATCGCTGTGGAAAGGGTGGACTCTAGCCACCTAACCTCCATGGTGGTGTCCTCCTCTTCAACGACCACCAGTTCATCCCCTCGCTTGTGGAGGATCCGGACGGCTTGAGGTCATGATTCCTCATGCTCAATCTCCTCCACCTCGTCCTCTTCCTCCGCAACTGGTGGCGCTACCTGGGGGCTTCAGTGGCTGTACAGCATGTCTGACCACGCCCTCCGATGTCCCAGGGAGTACTGCCTGCTCTTCTAGCTCCACCAGCCTCCACGCTCTAGACTCCAGCGCGACGTTGGCAGCTCTAGCTCCCACCTAAAAAGATTCAGCAGCTCTCGCCGTCACTCCTTGCATCTTCGTTGCATCGACCACCATCATCGTCAACCATTCTCTACCGCCAACTCCATCGGCAGCGGTGGTCGACTCCTCCGTAGGCCGCCGAGCGCCCGGGGACTCTGGGATAGGGTCTGCTGGCATTGCCTCCGCGCCGGGACTAGCCCCCGACTGCTCGCTAGTCTGGATAGATAGATTTAGATCCTCTGTATGCCTCACTCTGCAACAGATTAGCTCATCAACCGCTGCAACTATAAGGATCCGACATCAAACTAAATCCAAGGCAAGGAAACTTACATGTTGGCTTCCCGGTACACGGTTCTGAACCGGCGCTGCCTCCCCGAGCCCCTAGGCATGGCTCTAGGGTCAACCCCCTGCCCTGGGCTAAAGGTCTCGTGGCCCCCACCATCGGCCTCCCTTCGCCTGTCGCTTAGGGACTCCCTTCGCCTACTGCTTGGGGACTCCTTTAGCCTATTGTTCGGGGACTCCCTCCCCTCCTTTCGACTGCACCTCCGCATGCGTGTTGCGTGGTGGCGCCTCAGTGCTCGGAGGAGGAGCTACTGGAGCCCCGTTGTCGTCTGACCACTTGGACATTGCAACACTCTACGTCCAAGTGGTCTAGTCACCACCAAGCGAGATGTCGCCCGGCTTGTGGGGAGCTACACCTGCCGTCTTTCTCTTCTTGTAGGCCAGCTCATCTGTCGCTGCCCTTTTCTCCCAGACTCTCTCCGACAATGGGGGGACTCACTGTCCAACTAGCGCCTGCACCTCTAGACTCCGATGAGGTGCTGACGGCACCTTCCACTGGCTGAGGGGTTGGCCGGGCATCCACTGCCATCGACTAATCGCTCCTCGGCACGCCCGAGAAGTACGCTGCTCATTCCTATGAATGGATCATTCCACAAGTGAATCAGTTCACTGCTCAACACCAATACAAGATAAAAAGCATCACGAACAATAGTTGAGATTTTTACCTGAGGAGGTGGGTTCATGTAGTTGAAGGCTCTCGTTTGCTATGGCATGCTGAACGGCATGTTTGGAGCGAACAGTTTGGCTACTTGGCGTACTAGAGCCTTCCTCGATAGCCTCTCCATCCTCTCCTAAGTGCTGTTAGTGTCCCCCTTGAATTCAAAGCATGCGTGGGCCCTCTCCTTGCAGGGCTGGACATGGCGCACTATGAAGCTCGCCGCCACTAGTGCGCCATTCATCTTTATGCTCTTTATTAGGCCGAGGAGCTCCCTCACCTGCTCCATATCAGCACTGCTCGGCTTCTCTAACCAGCTCCTCTGGTTCTTTGGAATGTGGTCGACGTCGCAGCAGATGGCAGGATGGCTCTGCTTCATGTAGAACCACCTGGCGTTCCACCACTTTAGCAAGGTGTTTAGTGGTACAGTGATGTACTCACCCACCATTTCATCACGGAGTTGCAGATACACACTGCCGACCACTCTGGAACCACCGCCGCCCTTCTTCTTTAGCTAGAACAGGTGTCAGAAGAGGTTGAAGTGGGGAAGAAGTCCGAGACACGCCTCGCTGAAATGGATAAAAATCGAGATGTGCAAGATGGTGTTTAGGTGGAGATTGCACAGACTAACTCCCCAGAACTCCAACAGATCCCTCAAGAATAGATGAATAGGAAATCCTAACCCGCACCAGAAATAATCTTCAAATACTATGGCTTCGTTGGTATGCGGCATCGAGTAAGGCTCACTATTGGCCATCCGCCATCCGGCGATGATAGGGTCCAGAAGAACGCCCGCCTCCACCATCTCGTTGATCTCCGCCTCTCCCATGAGCAACGGCACCCACTCATTGTCATGATTTGCTCCGGCGGACGCCTTCTTTGGGTTACCAGCTCCTGTCTTCAGCGCCATCTCTCAGATTTGGATTGGGACTGATGGCAGAAGCTCGTGTGGATGTGAATCAGGAAGCGCTAGGGCTGAGGAGGAAGCCGAAGTGGCGAAGTGGCAAAGGTGGGACCGCGGTGTATGGCGGCGCAGTTATAAAGCACTCCCCCCCACTTTTGCATTCTAGGGTTTTTGGGAAACCGCTTCACGATTTGCGCCTCTCTGAATTCTCCGAAGTGGCACGATGGGCCATTACCTGGTCTTTCGCGCAACTGCAGCCCATATCGCCCATTTTTCGCTGCAATTTGTTACTGCTCACTGAATATTCGCTGACTTCTCTGCAATCTATTAAGGCTCAGTAACTCCTACTGTACAGCCATTACTATGGTTTTTTCTCCATGATTTGATTTCTCCAAGATTTCCACTTGTGGCTTGGGGACTATGTCATCAATACGACTTGGTTCCTCACCATACTGGGGACTTTCTTCTATTCACTGTTGTTTCTGACCCTGGCACCATGTGACCACATCACCTACTATCAGGCTACGGGACTAAGTGGTCACACTTCACCTTGTGGTGAATGTGCTTTTCTTATTTTAGGGCTCCTCCCGGGGACTAGCTGCCTGCTCGGCTAGTCTTCTGCTTCTCTTTTACTTTGGACCCTGGCACCACGTGACCATGTCACCTACTGTCAGGCTCGAGGACTAAGTGGGCACACTTCACCTTGTGGTGAGTGTGTTTCCTATAATCTGGAAGACTCCGCACCTCCTGAAGTTGAAGAAGATTATGTCCCTTTCTCGTGGTCGAACTCTAAGTGGGCACACTTGGTCTACCATTTTGAACTTGAGCTCGTTACTACCTTTTGGCAAGCCTTATTTGGGAAAGCTCATGCTCGGCTGGACCGTTAAGCTAGTCGGCTATGGTCCACAACTGCTCGGCAACTCATTACGGTGGTCGGACTATGAGTCTAACTGCTCGGCTTTGTTCGCACCTACTCGGACAATCTCAAGACGACATTGCATAGCGGATACAAGGCACTCGGGGAGTAGCTGTGGGGGGTATGACCCCAGATTCCCATGGTAGACTACATGGGCTGCACCCCCAAGGGTGGTCCAGCCCACAAGACGAAGCCTTGCGGAGCACGGCGCTGCTCGGCGCGCCCTGCAAGACACCTGAAAGATATCTTGAAGATACTACAAGATCTGTTAGGATACATCTGATCCCATAATTCCTATAATCTGTTATTTTGTTTCGGTTATCTCGTAGATATAATAGACTTGTAGCCCCCCAGACTATATAAGGTGGGTAGGGACCCCTCAAAACACACACAATATCATACGATAGCCACTATAATCCAATTGACCATAAGAGTAGGGTATTACGTCGCACTGACGGCCCGATCCTATCTAACTCTTGGGTCTCTATTGCCTTCTTGTTCTCGGCTACACGCATCTCTACCGATCAATCTACCTTCGTGGGATACCCCTCGGAGAGCTACCGATGATATTCTATCGACACTGCTCGGCAACAGTCGCCTGTTCCGCCACAAGCAGTTCCACCACCCGCGCTCCCGTCGCCTCGACCGCCCAGTCTTGGGACGCACGGTGGGTGGTTTCAAGCTAGCGCCCAAGCTCGTGGACCCACCATGACATCATGGCTTCCCGCTCCATCCGACCGTGTTCCTCCCGAAGGAAACGGGACTTGCGGATCGACGTCACCTCTAACTCTTGTAAAGCAAGAAGCAAACATGCTGAGACAACCAGTGAAAAAACAAGGAGTCAAGGACGAAACACTAAAGGCGTAGAAAGCTTACCTCTACGACACATGGTAGGTCGACTGAGACCGCTCGATGGACAAGCTCAACCAACTCCAAGGCCTCCTTAAGCCTCGCCTTGGTTTGGGCGAGATCGGACTCCATCGATTGTCCTCTCTCCTCCAGGAAGTGCTAGAGCGCCACCTCCTCCTCATCGCGAAGGATGAACCGAGCCTTCCCTGGGTCACCAGGGCAGGGCCACACAAGCTCACGGGTCACCCCCAACCCGCTGGAAGATCCTGCCACCGCAACATCATGCGACGACCGGACCACCGCCAACTCCTACGACGGTGGGATGGCCGGTGGTTCCAACCTAGCGCCTACCTCGCCGAAGCAGGGGATTTCCACAATCTTGACTCCATGGCCCACTAGCAGATGTTTTGCTTCCGGACTGACCACGTCCCCTCCTAACCCCTCCAGCTCCGACCCGGAGGGTGAGCCGTGTGTTCCTCCAACGGGCGAGGCAGGGAGCCCGGTCTCCCTCCTCTCTTCTATCGTGGCTGTTGGGGGAGGGATCACAAGGGTCACCTCTGACCCAACCTCTGCCATCACCACGGGGATAGCCACCATCACCGCCACCGCCACTGCGGCTATACTCATGATTGGCCGGGAGGACACAACCCCTAGAAGGGAAGGTCGCACCGTCGCCAGTCTGCTCTCCCCCCGCTCATCGTGACTTGCTGTAGGCAGGGTCTCCACTCCTCCCACACAGGAGGCAGGGCGATGCCTAGTCCCATCAGTCCCTGGCTGTTGTCAAATAAGTGCAGATCAGTCGCGCTCAAAAACTCAACTGTGAGTTCAAAATTAACATAGGTACATACCAAGACGAAAGGGGTAGGGCCCTGAAGCCAGATGAGGATAGCTCACGGGTCGTGACCTATGCCCCCTCATATCAACTGGGGGAGGAGACAATCCGGTCAGTTCCCAATTAGCCCGCGAATGGCCGTGACCCCGACTCGTGGCGCACCCACCGGAGCAACTGATGGGGCATCTCCTTGTTGTGGCTCGCGCCAAACCCGAAGATGCAGGGGTACGGGCATGCTCCTCTGACCAGTCGGCATGCCCCACCATGCTCAGAGGAGGAGGGTGCGAAGCCAACGATGCCTACGAAGGGCATGGCGACCGCGGCCGCTTCACCTCTCGCTCGATGGAGGCGTCTTCACTCGTGGCACGCTTCCTCGATTGGGGAACAGTGCTACGCGTCTCCACATCCCGCTCACCACTGATAGACGTGATCGTAGGCTCGCAATGCTCCACCAAGGTCGTGATGATGCCCCAGTCTCCTTCATCCTCAGAGGAGCTCACGTTGCCACCCATCTTTGTGGGCTCCTCCGACTACAGCTATGCCTCCACATCGCTTAGGTTTTCACCGGCCTACACCTGCTGGGCGATCTCTTTCTCCTTATCGTGCCTCCTATGAGCCTTCTTAGCTCTCTTCTTCTTCTTCTTCTTCACCACCGCTGCCTCCTTCAGGGTAACTTGCCATGCTGCGCCCTCCGGCCCCCTCGGAAGATGCGACCGGGATTTGTAACCGGTGAGTCCCTACAAAACGGATGACTCAAAGTCAAAACAAAGGAGAGCAAGAGAAAAAGGTCATGGAATAAGAAGAGGGGAGCGTACCAGATTGGACAGCTTCACGGCGTGAAGAGGTCCAAGCTTTCCTTCAAGGGACTCCTTGTCCCTCAGTTGCAACACCTGGTCGAGTCGACTCCAGACCTCGTCCTTTGCCAGCTCCTCTGGCGACGTGCGGTCAGGATCTGTTGGGCCGCAGTAGGCCCACATCGGCAACCTCCTCTCCGCTAGCGGGGCAACACGATGGTGTGGAATACCCACAGCCCATTGAGTCCATGCTGCACCAGCTTCTAGAGCTCCGCCTCGATGACCTCTAGCTTGTTCTACCGACTAGAGGGACCCCATGACTAGCTTTCCCACCTCTCTGGCCTTCTTCTAGTGAACGGTGGGAATGGCGCCTCCGCTGGGTTCCTGATGTAGAACCACTCCCCATGCCACCCTCGATTGGAGTCACAGGGGGAGTACGCGGGGGAGTACGCGGGGTAGGAGCCTGATGGCCTCGGATTCTTCTACAAGGAGAAGCCCCCAACCGGCGTGGTCCTAGGTGGCTTCCCCTCCAACAAGGCTCGCCCGGTGAAGATCCACCGGAAGAGGTCCACGTGTGGCTCCATCCCGAGGAATGCCTCGTAGACGGTGATGAAACCAGCAACGTGCAGCACCCTAGTCGGATTGAGGTGCTGCAGCTCTAGGCCCCACTCATTGAGGAGTCCACACAAGAACCATTGCATGGGATATCCTAGCCCGCGCTCATGGAAGACGAGGAAGGAGACAACCTCATCGGCCCAAGGTCGTGGAATAGCTTCCCTCGGCGTAGGAGCCCTCCAATGGGCCACCTCCTTTGGTGGGAGTAGCCCTTTCTCGATGAAGGCGGCCAGCACCGCCTCATCTATGTTGGATGGCCTCTAGTTTGACATCACACTCTAGATTCACGAACAGATCTGTGAGTTTTCCTCTCCCTCGCTTTACCCTCTCTCTCCTAGAAACCGCCGCGGTGCACGAATGGGCTTGGCGAGAAGGAAGAAGGAGGAGAGACGGCAGATGGAGAAAGGCGAAGGAATGAGATGAAAACCCTATCCCTTCCCCTATTTAATGCAGATGGGCATGTGACAAGATGTGTCCTGATTGATGGGACACACCCTACCCAACGAAATGTCACCCGGTTAAAATGGGACGTGGCCTGGGTAGGGCCCACCACTACCGCAACCCGGGCGCAGGAAACGAGGCGCAACCGCATGCAAAATGACCCTCCGCCTTCCTAGGCAGGGTTTGGAAGGGCCCACCAATAGGATCTCCGTCGAGGAGAGACTAACGGGCTAACTGAGTTGATCAGACGGCTTAGGTGACTGCCGAGAGATAGGTAAGGAGCAGAGGGATGCCCCATGCGGGCTATGTCATCTCCGTCACAAATGATGGACAGGGATCCTGTTTGGACATATCCGATAGGAACTCTTCAAACCCATCACTCGAGTCATCGAGGTGACATTACCGACCCCCACTTTCTCTTTATATGATCATTCATTCATCCATTTCCATTCACACACGCATTCGCACATTCATTCATCCCATACATCCAAACCATTGCATATGTAATTGATGCATCACAATGCTTCATGTTGCGTCACGAAGCGGTAGTCGCCTCATTTGACATGAGCAGCGACCGACCGGGGTTAGAAGGCCAGCCCGCAAAGGGCTTGAGGCCTCCTCGCATCAAACAGAGCCAGGGGAGAAAAAGCAGATGAGCCCTAGTGGCCCTTACCCAATCTACTCAAAACCAGACAGGGTCATCTCGACCTTCTCATTCGACCCTAACCTCGAGCCAAGCCCACAGAATCTTCATCGAGGGGAGGCCAGCGGGCCACCAAAGTCAGTCTCTAGAATGGCTCAGGCATCTGCCGGGAGGTGGGTTAAGGAGCAGTCGAATGCCACATGAGGGCTATGCCAACCCCATTATGAACGATGGACCCGGATTCCACTCAAACGTACCCGTTAGTGAGCTCACCGAGCGCGTCGCTCAAGCCATCGAGGCAAGCGACGTTAGCTCAGCCCCTCTAGTTGCAGAAACCGTGGACGGGGTAACGCACAAAACTCGACCGACCCCTACTGAGCCCAACGGGGCTCAGGTCGCTCAATCCCTCGGTGCGCCCGACGCCTTGGTTTGTGACTCTGTCTCGTCTGATCCCTCGGCGTGCCCGATGGCCACGATCGATGCCTAGGTCCGCAACTCCATTTCGTCTAACCCCTCAGCATGCTCGATGACCGTGACCGATGTTGGGGTCCGTGACTCCGTCTTGTCCGACCCCTCAGAGCGCCCGACGGCCGCGACCGACGCCTAGGTCTGCGACTCCGTCTTGCACGACCCCTCGGCATTCCCGGTGCACCCGACGGCCATGCCGAACACCTGGGTCCATGACTCCATCTCACATGAACCCTCGGGGCGCACGGCGCGCCCGATGGCCACGACCGATGTCTGGGTCCGTGACTTTATCTCGCACGACCCCTTGGCGTGCCCAGCATGCCCGACGGCCATGATCGATGCCTGGGTCCATGACTCCATCTCGTTCGATCCCTCGGTTCCCTTGGCCATGACCGACCCCTGGGTTCGCGACTCTGTCTCGCCCAATCCCTCGGTTCCCTCGGCTACACCTAACGCCTGGGTCCGTACTCCTGGAAATGATGGCTCAGAACCTTGAAAGGGGTACGTGCGAAAAACAAGAGATGTTTCCTCCTGCTAGTTTTGCTATCCTCTCCTTGATCTTTGGTGACACCTGACCCTAGCCACTGCAAGGGGCTAGATCTCACTTGGAGCCTACGCCCACCAAGTTGCGCTCGCGCGCACCCACTAGCAAGTCGAAAAATCCACCAGGCGATTCTACCCGAATCGCCCGGGGGCTTGGGGGCTCCAGTTGGGTTCATAAACCCAGGGTCCTTAATGGGCCTGCTTCCCAGCAAAACCTCGGCCCAACAGATGGCATTACAAATGACGCACAACTCCTGGGCCAGCCTAAATACCTGACGACAGGTCGAAAGAGTGATCCAGTCTCCGACCGGAAGGCTTGGCCAAGGAGGGGACGATGCTCGCTTTCAGCTTTGACCCGCTTCTCTGACCGGAAGGCTTGGCCAAGGAGGGGACAACGCTCGCTTTCGACTCCGACCCGCTTCTCCGACCGGAAGGCCTAGCCAAGGAGGGGACGACGCTCACTTTTGACTCTGACCCATTTTTCTGACCGGGAATACACCGAACCTCTGCTTACGTCTCTTCTTCGACCGACGCGGTCGGAGCTGACTGGGAACGACTGACCGGGGACGTCCGTTCGGTGAGGACCTAAGAAATCAGGCAGAGCAGATAAGGTAAGGCGCTCAAGTCAACCATAATACCGAGGACCATACCCTGCACACCTACAGGACAGTACCGCCAGACCGTGTCAGAAGGGTGCTCTACAACCTTCCAGACATATCAGAACATGAACAGTGTTGTGGGCACCGACATTTGTCCTACAGTATGGTAGGCGCCGACATTTGCTATACTAGAAGAACACGATGGAGTCTACCACATGCATCTGGGCATCAATAGTATTGTGGGCGTCGACAAACCGTCTTGTACCCGATGGCGTGGGCAACAAGACTAGGTAGCACACACACTCTCTTTCTCTCACTCTCTCGCTCTCTCTTGTAAGGCCATCCCCTTCACCTATAAAAGGGGATGCCCTCTCTCCCAACGGACGACGATGGTTCATTTCGACTCTCTCTCTGCTAGCTTTATACATTATGAGCACTCGAATAGCTCCCCGGCTCTAGAGCTCCAAAGCTACACAGAGCATACGTACCAACACTTAGCGCATGTTGGAGCTCCCGTCACTCTTGGCCCTTCGGTCCAGAGTCCGACCGGACCTTCGACACCCCCTTCTCATTCCCACTCATTCGTAACCCCACAGCAAACTTTGAGCACCTAGGCTCAAGAATAAAGTCATCGTCCGACTCAAACTGGACGTAGGGCACGTTGCCTAAACCAGTATAAACCCTGTGTCATTGAGTGCTAGGCCACATCCGATCACAACGTATGGCAAAACGACAAATATTTACTTGTTGGTCACTTTCGCACCGACAATATGATTTTCAACCTACGATCCCACCCAACCCTAAAAATGACCCATATATGGTAGAAAAACAAAAAAAAGCCCGAGCAATAGTGCTACCCGCCAATGCATCTTGTCATGCTCGAGCTAAAGATTTTGACCCCAGAATTTTTCAAACTTGACCCAAATTTCGTCGTGTGGGTCGGTGAGACCACATTGCCATAGCAGAGGGCGTAGGTCGCCCTAATGGATGGCCACCTCACCGGCACCGCCCACTGACGTGCCACGCATCATCCAGCTGCTCCGCTAGCTCTACGACGTCGACGGCCCACGCACCATCATCCATTTTGACAATTGCGGCACCTAGGAGGAGGAAGCCAAGAGGGGCGGCGCTGGGCCTCGGCTTCTACGTGGAGGAGGTGGAGTCGGGCAGCATCATGGAGGTGACGATTCGGTGTGAGCAGGGAAGAAACTGATAAGATTGGATTTCATGTGTGCTGGACTGAGTAGGGGTATAAATGTAATTTGCCACGTGTAATTGGTTTATGTGCTCATACCTAGAATCACAACATATTTTGGGACGGAGGGATTACTTCCGAGTAATCTGCACCTACTGACTTTTTGCCCTCTCTCTAGCTCACTGGAAGGACTCTTGTATTCTTTTTTGGATGGGTAATTTTCGGAAGGGCTCTTGTACACAGTTGTGACTTATAGAAAGAAGAATGGTACAACAAATTTTGGTTTTCTAGTTACATAGCTTTTATTGATGCACCTAGATATACAATATGTCTAGATACATAATAAAAACTATATATCTAGAAAAGCCAAAACAAACTATAAATTAGAATGGAGAGAGTATTAATTAACGGTTACTTTGGCCAACAGATGTTTTCTCCCTCCGTGAATAGGTTGGCCGACAGATGTTTTCTCCCTCCGTGAATAGGATCTGAAGCCTGATTCCTTTCTGCTGACCTCTTGCACATTCCCAAACATGCGAGTAATGCAAGTGTCCCAAAACTTTCTTCAGCTTAGCTTCTTCCCCCTTGCACCAACTTGGCAACACAAGATCTCTGTCTCTCCAATGCAAATAAGTGGGGCTTAATTATCGAACCTCAGCAGCCAATGTGCATGCCACTTCGTGCTAACCAAAAATACTAGGGCCAAATAATAAGGCTGGATGGCCACAGAACCAATGCTGACTCCAACATCCCCAGACTACTGGCGGCAGCCCATCACAGTTTAGCCAATTTTGCTCAAATCTGCATTACGAAACAAAAAAAACACTGCTTAGCAGTGAATACATGATGAGCAATGATATCCTAAGCATTATCTCTTGACTAACAATTGACGGCATAGTTATGTGCTATACTGCACACTAAAGACTTACTGAGTAGGGCACATGTCATATTGGAGCATTGGATCAACCACCATGATATCTTCAATTTGTAATGATGTTACAATCACTACCGGAAACAGGTGATTTACCGAGTGCCAAAACATTTGTCGAGTGCATTCCATCGGGCACTCGGCAAAAAAATTGTTTGCCGAGTGCTGCAGAAACCACACTCGGCAAAATAATGCCACTCGGCATACCAAACTCTTTACCGAGTGCTGAAAAAAGACCACTCGGCAAACTAGGAAAAAAATGGCAAAACAGAGACACACGGCAAAAAACTGCCACGTGGACATCTGTCAGTTAGTATGCCTGCCGTTAGGAGTTTACCGAGTGTCCGTTAGTGGCACTCGGCAAAGAAGTAAGTTTGTCGAGTGTTTTCCTTTAGCACTCGGCAAAGAAGTAAGTTTGCCGAGTGTTTTCCTTTAGCACTCGGCAAAGAAATAATTTTGCCGAGTGTTTTTTTTGCACTCGGCTAATAAATAAGTTTTTTTCTCTTCTGACCTTGAAACTTTTTCTACTCTCCACATACAACATGTGGTACTCCATGTTAAGATTTGGTATATTTATGGATCTGTTTGCTATATTTAATTAATTTATTGAATTTCAAGGAATTTTTTGGTATAAGTCAAATTTGAGCTGCAAATGATTCAAATAATAGAATAAAATAAGTAAAAAATGATATTTATGTTATTGAGTCTGGTATGAGGCCTAACCCGGGAAATGAAAAGAAATTTTGAAGATCTTGTTCAGGAAACAAAACCACGAACGTGTGGCCAAATGGTTTTTAAAATCAAAAAAAGCAAACAAAGTCTAGATATCATGAGATTTGTCAAGATCTCATGATATCATACGTGGAGGCCATGGTAAAAAAATTGAGAAGGTTTTGCACAATCTGTCACGTACGATGTTTACAAACCGAAGTATCTCGTAAGAAGAATCGTAGCATTGAGAATGATTCGGTAGGATTTGGTGTCAAAGTGACGGTCGAATTGGGGTTTGACTATAAAACTTTTTGTACAGGCAATAGAGAATATAGATTGATTCATGTTAAATTTTGGTTATTTTTTAGGTCCATTTGATATTTTTAATTTATTAAGTGCAATTATAGGATTTTAATTGATATAGATTGAATTTGAGCTATAACTATATGAAATAATAAGTTTTTTTCTTCTGACCTTGAAACTTTTTCTACTCTCCACATACAACATGTAGTACTCCATGTTAAGATTTGGTATATTTCTAGATCTATTTGCTATATTTAATTAATTTATTGAATTTCAAGGAATTTTTTGGTATAAGTTAAATTTGAACCGCAAATGATTCAAATAATAGAATAAAATGAGTAGAAAAATAATATTCATGTTATTGAGTTCGGTGTGAGGCCTTACCCGAGAAATTAAAAGAAATTTCAAACCTTTTGTTTAGGAAACACGACCACGAATGTGTTGCCGAATGATTTTTAAATTCTAAAAAAAGCAAACAAAGCCCGAAAAACATGAGATTTGTTAAGATCTCATGATATCATATGTGGAGGCTGTGGTAAAAATTAAGAAGGTTTCACACAATCTGTCACGTACGATGTTTATAAACCAAAGTATCTCAGAAGAAGAATCACAACGTTGAGAAGGATTCGATAGGATTTGAAGTCAACGTGACGGTCGAATTGGGGTTTGACTTCAAAATTTTTTGTATAGGCAATAGAGAACATAGATTGATTCATGTGAAATTTTGGTAAATTTTTGGATCCGTTTGATAATTTTAATTTATTAAGTGCAATTATATGATTTTAATTGATATAGATTGAATTTGAGCTATAACTGCATAAAATAATCAAATAATATTCCTAAAAAAATCAAATATATATTGTTCAGTGAATTTGAAAAGGTATTTTCAAAGTACATTGGAACAAATTGAGGAAAACACGTTATGAAAAAGGAGGAAAATGAAAAAAAACATTTGTCGAGTGCCTATGATCTAACACTCGACAAAACTAGGGTTTGCCGAGTGTCAGACCTGGAACACTCAGCAAACCGCTTCATGGCCCCACACACGCGTAGTAGTATATGGTTTGAAAATGAAAAAAACCAAAATGGGTTTGCCGAGTGCCCGCAATCTAGCACTCAGCAAACCTTGGCTTTGCCGAGTGCTAGATCGTGGGTACTCGGCAAACCTCCATCGTACACAGCCCTGGATGCACACACATGCACACACTCACACACGCACAACCACGCCCGCACACACACGTAGCCAGCCGCCGGCCCTGGCTCTGTGCCCACGCCAACTGCTAGCTTCCCGCGCCCGGCGCCCGGCCTCCCGCGCCTGGCCACCGCACGCAGCCGCTGGCCCCACGCCTATGCCATCCCTGCTCTAGTGGTTGCCACCGGCCGCCCCACTCGGTTGCGCCATTGCCGGCTCACGACGTCTTGCATGTGGCCACGCCCCTCTAGCGCTCATCCAAGCGCCTAAAGCCGAAAGAGGAGCAAAGAGAGCCACCCGTCTTGCAGCCACCCTCGCCGCCCCATGCGCCGCCGCCCGCGGCCACCTTCTGTTTTGCCGGCCCTGCCTTGCCTGCGTCGACCCTCGCTTGACCAGCCCCTAGCCCCACCGCCTGTGCCTCGATCAGGTAAGCACCCTAGGATTCTAGAATGACTAATCATTGCAACATTATTTTGTAAGCACCCTATTTAGCAACATTACCTTATCTGGTGACACTAACATAGCAATGTGTCAATGTTAGCAACATTACCTTACCTATTTAGCTGCATTACCTTATCTTAAGGCACTACTTTCGCACTTTGCAGCTAATTGAATGCATTGGAATTTGATATCGTTGTGTGAGCATCATTTATTTAGCACAACTCCATCTGTTTTCACATGAAATAGTTATATGTTTTGGAGCATATGATTTGTCAAATGAGGATGAAGCTACATAGCAAATGCTAACATAATTTTGTCTACTGGGATTGGAAGTAGAATAAACTCTTGTGTACTTTCATATCTGAATCTGGATAGTACCTGCTATAGATGTTAGATTAGATTTTATTCATAGTTTGATCTGATGGTCTGATGAGTGTTATACTGCTGTGTATGTGGTTGTCGGCCATCGTGCCGTTGGTTTGTTGTAGGTTTTGGTTTACTCTTTTTAATTGCAGGTGATTGAACAATGGTGGGCGGTATGAAGAGGATAATGTCGCTTTACTCAAAAGTGACAGCGACGCGTAAAGGGTCCGATGCAGCTGAGGGGTCTAGGAAGAGACCTCGGGGTAGACTCAGGGGTTGAGGGAAGGGTGGAGGCAAGACAAGGCCACCGTCGCCTGTAGCTTCGTCATTGTCTGAGTTACCTTCCGCTCACTCTTCCTTTGAGGAGGAGTTACAGGTGGAGGAGGAGGCAGGGGTGGAGGAGGAGATAGGGGGTACCTCTTCCTCTACTTCATCACGGGTGTGGTTGTGAGGTCCCTCGACCCTCCCGAGGTGACCGATACCTCTTGAGAGACGCCCGCTGATTCGACCCAATGGAGACAAGTAAGTAACTTTAGATGTTATTACTAATTTTTTGTTTGATATGTTCAAAATTACAATAGAAACTAATAATTTATTTTAATCACTTGGGCAGGGGTTGGAGGAAGGTCGGTGGTGGTGATCATGCATGCCATGTGAACGGCATCTTTGGTCTTTTGATCAAAGAAAAGTTCCCTAGCCTGGTGCAGTCCGGTAGAACTATCGAGCCGGCCTACACGTGGGCCCACTATGCCACAATCCCCGACGCCCCTGATCGGGATGGCAGGGTATTCGCCGACAAGGCATAGCATGTCAAGGCCGAGCTTTGGGTTAGTCTTTCTCGCACTACATTGCTCAATACATTGCATTGATTGGACATTCTTGAAATAATGACTGGATAATGCGCGTCTATATGCAGGATTTCTTTAGATGCGAGGAGGGATACGAGGCCAAGGCGGATGCTGTGGCTGACAAAGCTGCCAAAAAACTCATCAAGGACATGCACTGCGAGGCGCGCATTCAGGCCGTGATCAAATACCACCCGGAAATTCTTAGAGTGAGGCTCCCTATGGCAAGAACATTGAGGCTGACCCCGGAACAATACCTAAAGGTAAATATAGAACATTAATACTTATTTTTTCTGAGATTAATTACGCTTAATTTCATGTTCTTATATGTCATATACTTGATGACATAGGTGCCTCCGTGGTGATGCGCCTATAATCTACAGTTCTAGGCCCGGATGGTGGACAGGTGGTGCGACTCCACGTGGGAGGGGAATCACAATGCTTACTGGGAGCGGCATTTGCTGATGCCAGGTGCACCACACCATCAAGGCAACCTCAACCTCTTAGAATACATGGCTAGATGGATACGCAAATTCATTTCTTTATTCTAACGCTCAACTCTACATAATTTCTAATCATATTGCTTTTTTTTGCAGTCGGCGGCACATGGTGGCGAGCCTTGCTCCTAGTTCATGGCATATGCTTTGGCCCACAAGGGCAAGGCGACAGCCGACGTCGCCTACAACCCGGAGGACCTGCCCTCGGCATATAGCAATGAGTCCATCCACAGCCGCCTCAATGGATAAACATCGATGACATGGCCCAAAGTACGTTCCGAGCGCCCATGACCTTGATGGAGAAGTGGTCATGAGGGCAGGAGGGGGCAAGAAGCATGGACGGTTCTGGATTGGCGATGGCACAATCGACACGGCTAGTACTCTCACTATCTCCTAGATAATAATGTTGCTCTGAAAATATTTCTAGAACTGAATTTTTTGGATCCGATTACTTATCATTACTAAACTATTTTAAAAAAAACTATCCTCATAGAAGGGCCTTTCAGCAATGCATGCTGCCCAGTGAATTCTGTGGAAGGGGACCTTCATATGTTTAGGAGCTCGAAACCCATTTGGCACAGTGTAGCAACTCATAAGTATACAGACAAGTGCATATATATTACACAGAAAACACGGACTCTTCTTACCATAGACACACATCTAATTAAATAGGATGTACATTTCATTCTCAAGAAATGAAAAGAGAGTTACAGTAGTTCACTACAAGAGTGATCTGAGCACTGCATCCCGCTATATATTTACAAGGTTTGCTCTTGAATACATTCATAGAGTTCCTGTTGCAAGGTTGTCATGTAACTTTCCATATCAAGCAGAAATGCAATAACATGGACACCATAAAGAGAAAAACAGATGGTAACTGCTAATGCATGGTAACTGCTAATGCATGGTCTGAATTTTTAGACGCAAGCAACATATACACAACTGTATTTTCAATTCTACTACGAACCACATAGAAATATTAACTTTTTACTAAATATACAAATGTTACTACTGCTAGTCATCATATAAATTCACAGGTCAGAACTAAGGAAGAAAAAACAAACAGATATCATAGTACTAAAACACTAGGAACTAGCCACAGAACTGGTTGCTTGTACTGGTACAAGCCATCCTAGTTAAGCAGCAAACAGAACAAAATATCCCAAGTACCAGCTCATAAGGTGCTAAAGTGCAGAAGTTCTCTAATGGAAACTTGATTCATCACAGCCACTCAAGAGTAGTACAAAACAAAAAAAGTCACAAGGCATAGTTAGGGAAGGGGAGAAATGCGCGGCACGAGACTGTCAAAATATCCCAAGTTACTTTCCCCACTCGCTTATCTGTTCGATGATTAAAGGACTGCATCAATCAATGAAGCCTAACAGCTGTGCATACTTAACAAGAAATGTACACTAAAAATAGTTTTCGAAGCCAGATTAGTATGGAACTTGAAATAAGCATACTCCTGAAACTCTAAAGCATATCTATAGTGTTGTGCAAAACACTAAAATGGTCCTAAAGACATGTGTAAACAATGAATTAAGATTCATGCAAATAAATAGTTAAACAACATGCTAGCCTCCCAAATCTTATCAAACCAAATATTTTTCATGTGCTATTGGAGAAATAAAGAATTCATGTTGACTGCACATTACATACCACTGGCACATTACATACCCCAAACTCCATGAGCAACAATTAAATGACTTGGCATAATAATGCAGAGAAATCCTGACCTCCAAAGCTGGATCAAACATATTCTTGAGCAATAGGCATTCACTAGGTGGAGCCAAATCAATAGACGGGATAGTAATTGGAAGAGTTGCCCCAGGAATTGAACCAAGACCAGGCACTGTATGGTGCAGAAGAGGAGCTGCAGCTGGAGCAGCACCAAGGACAGATACAGTTGGTATTACCACTGGAGTACTCAAACCAGCAGTGCCCATCCCACCAGTCAAACTGCAGAAACACAAAAGGTTGACGCGTCCATTGAGTAAGATACAAAGACACACAAAAGGGTAAATCTACTATAACAAAATTTAACTCAAGTTTCTTATGAAGCCAATCGTTGAAATTTGCATCAAACTGGTAAGGATATTGTAACAAGTTTCCCCTCATATGTCAAGTTCAAACATCATTAATTCGCCATCCTGAAATTTGCAGTCAGTGCAACTGGCACTAAATACTAGAACTGCAGTAAACACTAAACAGAATATTTCAGCCAAACCACTTTACACCAAAGAACTGGAGGAGGTCCATGGAGAATGACCTTGATAAGCAAGATATATATGGAAACAGCGTTGCTGTCGTGGTGGTTGAATCCTGACGATAATATAGTAGAGGTCAATAATGGGAGATGTGGGTACAAATGATGACACTGGTACAAGCAAGCAAGATAATGGAATTCTAAATGAAATGAAGTCTCTGCAGTGCCACAAAAAAATCAAATTATGGAGGAATAGTCCATTCAGCACCTCAGTAACCAAATGTGTAGCTCCGCCACCAATTAATTAACAAATAAATAAATATGCTCCAAATAATGGAATTATACTAAATATTTTTTAAGAGTTATACTTATCAAAATGTCAGGAAGATTATTATGCAATCAACTAAAAAAAAGGTACCTGGTTGTAATGCCACTGCGGTCCAATTTCTGCATTAGAAGAGCTCTGGAACTGGCATTCAGTGCCTGCAGGGACCACACAACAAACATAATGTTATAGATAATATGTACGAACACCTATTTTTGTATAAGACTAAGTAGGCTCGTTTTAAAGAGTCATGAAAAGACCAAAAGGACTTGGGCACACTTTTTATGTATGTAAAACCAAAAGAGAGTCTGCTTGGAATGTTAGCTTTACAAAGGAATGCAACTCCCAATTCTTAATAGAAGCAATGCTTAGCTATTCTGATAGTGTCAACATTGAATGACAAAATAGCATGGAAACAAAAACATACTAATAATATTAAATAAAAATTGAGACTAGTTGAAACCCACCAAGCCTCCACCATCATCATCATCCAAATCTCCTGTAGCTCCACTAACTTGCACGCCTGTTTGGTCTGTCACAACTGAAACCTGGCCAACAAGTGTTTACCATAATGTCAGACAACTGAGCTCAAATAGAAACACAAGATGAATGCTGGTAACTCCCAACAATATTTTTACCTTGATTACTCTTCCAGCAATCTCAAGTTGCCCATTCAAACTCTGAGCCGCTTTTGCATCTTCAAGACGTACAAACTAAATGATGAAATAGAAATGGTGAGAATTAAGCACCAACAGAAACAGGAATTTCTTCATGGAGAAATACTAACCTGCACAAAACCAAAACCTTTGCATAGCCCAGTGAGAGGATCCAATGGCAACTGGACAAGCTCCACTTGTCCAAATGGTTCAAAGACCTGGCAAGATCATTTTCAATAATATGAACAATCAAGAGAATTTGCTCCAAACACAGAAAAATTCTACATAATAATGTGTAGAGTATGGACCTGTGTATTGGGTGCAGAAGCATGACTACTGAACAACGGCCTAGCTTTGCACGTGAAAAAAAAATCCTAGAGAAGCTAGGTGGCTATTACAGAAGCATGACTGAAATACGGCCTAGCTTTGAAAGTTGTCATAAAACATAGTTTTGCAATTCAGTTAACCAAATCAACTTGGATTATAATTCCTGGCCGATAAAAACATGCTTTAAAATGTTGGTATTTGGTAAAAAAAATGTATTAGTCAAATACTGAAAATAGAATAGTACAGATTTTTCAACATGTATTGCTCTGGTAAAAAAATCAGTACTAGTTATATTAACAAAATTCAATCCACATCCTACAGCATACACATGGGATTAGATCAGATCTGTCCTGAATACACATAACCAAATAGCTTAAATTAGGGTTCGTTCTCAAATTTGCACAAAAGGCAAGAGAAGGAACATGCATACCTGGCTTGTATTGTGGGTGCTTGTCGTTGGCAAAGGGCTCACCTCGGCCACTGGAAGGAGGCTGCACTCGGAGCTGCAACTGCCCTGATGTGGTTGCGCTTGGAGCTGCAGATCTGGACGTCGGGCTGAGAAGGGGCTCTAGATCCACCATGCTCGGGAGGGCCCGCACGCCGTGAGGGCTGTGCTCGGGAGGGGCGGCGCACCGTGAGGGACACGCCCAGGAGGGCCCTGTCCGGGAGGGGCGGTGCGCTGGGGGGAGGCGCCCAGAGAGCCACGCCTGGGAGGGGCCGCGCGCTGAGAGGGCCACGCCTGGGAGAGGGACGGCGCGCCTGGAGGGCCGCACCCGCGCGTCGGCCGTGCGACAAGGGGGCTGCGTCCGGGCGTCGGGAGGGGAAGCAGCAGAGCTGGGGCGACGAGAAGAGAGCTGGCGGCGGATGGGTGGAGGGTTGCGGGGGTGAATGCGGAGGATACGAGGCTTCGGTCGTGGAGATTTAAGTTTAGGATTATTTTCCTGTGCGTATGTAATTTTAATCTGTGGGTAATATAGAAACCTACAGAATAATTGATATTTTT
Source organism: Miscanthus lutarioriparius (assembly GCA_904845875.1). NCBI lineage: Eukaryota > Viridiplantae > Streptophyta > Magnoliopsida > Poales > Poaceae > Miscanthus > Miscanthus lutarioriparius. Next base: position 38,404,365 of record CAJGYO010000009.1, read on the forward strand.
CTATGTGTGTAAATTGTTTTCTGTGCGTTTTAAAAATACTCACAGAATAATTTTATTTTTTCTGTGTGTACCCTCATGCACAGAAAAATGATATAATTACCCTGTGGGTTTTCGTATTTTTCTATCGGTATATTTTGGAACCGACAGAAAAATTATAATTTTTCTGTGTGTGCCGAAAAAAACGCACAGAAAAATTCATCACCCACATAAATATTCGAGTTTCCAGTAGTGATACCATGTCAGTTAAGTGCATCAGGTACTTCAAAGTTAGCATTGTTACTGTGCCATTAAATGCTTCTAGATTGCCCAAACATTTGTGTTTTGTAACTGATGATAGATTTCTCCATTTTATTTCTTTCCAAATTTAGTTTTTGTATTCTCCACTGAATCAGTTTCTTTCATACCGGAAAATCCTGATTCTTCATCTAGATTGAGTTACAGAAAACAAAAAAAGGATATACATATACCTCTTTAACTCTGAGATTCTATTTTTTATGTTTTTTTTGCTTTACTTTACCTCAGTAAGATGTTTTTGATTCCACTTCCTTCTGTGTATGAGTATAGACTACGCCTGCACTGACTGTTATGCCTAGTGCCCTGCCCTCTACCTAGGTGGGCTCAAGCACCCTGCTTGATTAGGACACCAATTCAGTCCATCTAAGTGAAAGTGAGCACCTGATTATTTGATATTGGTTACCATTGTTTGATCCATCATGCATAACATCCATTGTGTTCGAGCATCATTTAACTAAATTGTTTGGGCTCCATGCAGCTTCACTGCCATTTTTGGGATTACCTATAGTTTAGATATGTTTTCTTAATTGCTATTACTTGATTTATTGCTTGGTTCAGTCATGTGCTAACAAAGAAATATGAGTAAGGATACATGATGACAGTACAAAAAGGAAGATTCAACTTCCTTTCCTGTAGACAGGAAAGATAAATCCTTTCCCCTCAAATTTTTCTTTGATCTCTAGTATATGCGGTTCTCTATTTTGGCTGATCTTGTGCTTCAGTTGTTAGTGAACAACCATGGTTCCTGTGCTTTGGCGAACCCTTCTGGGATTGTAAGGTGTGAATCCGTCTTTTGCCTGGAACATAGAATTGCTATACGTAGCTATAGAGGTTGTTTCACAATTCTTTGTAAATTTGCCATCCAAGCCTGCTTATTGAGTTATCCCTGCAGTTTTTTGTAGTCTTTATTCTCCTTATTTTGTGTACTGCATTCTGTGTTCTCATTGGGGGATGTCTGTAGCATCAAGCAAAGGTTAATTATAGTACACATAACACAGATTTTTGGCGCACACATCTCATCACATTATCATGTCTCAAAATTTTCATGGAATTTGCATGCTTTTATTGCTTGCAACATGTATCTAAATGGTATAACAAAGTAGGCAGAGTTTTAACTAGAGTATAATTTTCCAAAATGTGCATACCTTAATGGCTCTATGTTGTTGGAGAGACTTCTGTTTATAATGACATTGCCAAATCTTTATTCCATGTGTTTATTGTGCTTCATTGTTTGTAGGAAATGTATGATTTCAGAGTCAAAAGGTGATTTGGCCTGCATAATGCAACGTGCCGGGTGGTGTTTAGCATTGCACATTGATATGTCAGACACTTAAACTAGGATTCTAAACGAATATAACTATTTTGATTCTAGCCTGCGTTATATATGTCTAGATTTTTATTCAACGCTGATATTTGCTTCTTTAGTTCCTACAGACCAATGTTACATGAACTTATAGGATGTGGTCAGAATCTATTTTTACTTTTTGTGCGAAAGCAAGAAATGCATAACATTTGTTCTCTATATCATATATCATATTCCCACCAAAATTGTAGATAAGAAATTCAAGCTGAAAGCCCATCTTTTCAAGCTAAATATGGCTAGCAGATCAAATTAAAGTAGCTAGCAGCTAGCGTGGCCATGCACTTGTTCACCGCGCGCATGTCGTCAAGAGCTAGCAGCGACGAGGCACTTACCCTTCTCTAGCCTGAGGATTGAGGAGCCTCCTGATCCCTTGATCCATGTGGGTGCTGCATCGTGCACCGTTGCATTGTTTTCCACAATGATAGACATCAGGAGTTGAGGGGCATTGTTTTCCACAATGACATTGGGAGTTGAGGGGGGTGACAACAGTTCTTGTAAGCCACTGGTTGAGATGACTTGTTTGCAGGCCTGAGCCCTTTTGCTAGATCCAAAGCCCATGAAATAAAGGTGTTTCCTACAGTAACATATTACAATGATACTAGAATTTTATAGCAACCAAACACACCTATGGCAATAGCAACATACTATTGCATCGCTTTAGGTCTTTAGTTGCAATAAACAGCTACCTATTGCAATGGTCGTGAGAAATATTACAACCAACAAAAACTGTGGCAATAGCAACAAATTATTATATCACCTTAGAAATTTAGTTGCAATAAACAACTACCTATTGTAATGGTCGTGAGAAATATTACAACCAACAAAAACTATGGCAATAGCAACAAACTATTACATTGGCTTAGAAATTTAGTTGCAATACACGGCCTACCTATTGCAATGGTCGTGAGAAATATTACAACCCAACAACACTATGGCAATAATTTCAAGCAATAGCAACAATGTTCTATTTGGTTGCAAGAGCACTAGACAGTTGCAACGCCAATCAATACTAATACAGCTAAATATCATCATGGCAATATTATTAACCAATAGCAACACTTTTCAAAAAAGGGTTGCTATAGGTCTCACTCCTGCAACGCCGAACGTAAAAATTGCAATGCACTATTTTTTTGGCAACACAGTCCCCCTATTGCCACCTTTTTGGACAAATATTGCAAAACACACCCCTATTACAACACAGTTTGTGGTGATGCAAATGGCGTCAAGTGGCAATAGGATCGAAATCTAGTAGTGTAAAGTAAATAATAATAAAATTAGTTGCGGCGTCTGCCATTCCGAGCAATCCTAGACCATAGGCTCCAAGCTAGCTAGGGGGAGGACCCCAACAGAGGTATCTTGTATCTTTATATTTATTCAATTATTTAGAAATTAAAAAATATATGATAAAAACAACAAAAATATTTATTCCACTCTACATATGTGTTTTAAGAATGTTTTGTTTCTCCTTTGCTGAAATGATGAATAGTTGCTCTATCTATAATTCATCTATGTCTAGGCTGTAACTTAGTATTCCCCAACATTTAAGTTTGTTGGCAAAAAATGTCTCATCCTAAACTTGAAAACTTGTGGGTTGCAAAAGCATGATCCTTTTCTAAGTTGTTGAGACGATGGAAGCGGGGGAGGAGCTCTCGGCGATGTAGGTCAGGCTTCCAAAGTTGAGGACCTAGCCAGAGCCAAGGCGCCAGCCGTGACGGAGAACTCGCCAGGGAAGCGGACGCCACCATCTGGGGCAGCTCCACTTGCTCCGACCACGAGGTGGGTGGCTCCGGCCACAGTAGAGCAAGAATCACACTTGACGCGCTCCACTACCTGACGCGGGGTCGAAACAACAGCAAGCATTGTTGTTCATCGGGTATCACTGAATGTGTATCTCTGGTGGCTCAGGTGGACTCAAGAACACAAAAATCATAGAGAGGAAACAACGGTTTATCCTGGTTCAGGATATCGGGGCCCTACGCCCAGCAACAGATGATCCTTATACTCAAGAGCACCCAAAATTGGGGGTTATAACAGAGTGTAAGAGAGATTTTGCAGGGGATTGCTCAGTGCTGATCCCATAGACCTCATCACTGGTGAGCTCTTCACCCTCGTTAGAGAGGAGGAATACGATGGAAGCGGGGGAGGAGCTCTCGGTACTCCTGTCAGGGTGGCTCAACTCTCGGTGCAGAGCTCGAGCTATTCGGTCAGGATAGAATCTGTTTGGAATCGTCCTCCCCACTCTAGGATCCGACCTCCCCTTATACATCGAGGTGGGTCGGGGACATGGCAGTTTGTGGGAGTTTAGCCAATGGTCTACATGAGCCAGAGTTCAGGAGGGTCTTGCAGCGGCGTGGTGTGGACCTTGGCATTGCGTGGAGCCAAAGAAGCCAACATCATCCAACTGCTCGGTTTTGACATGCTGAGTGTCAAGCTCTGTCGGCTTGGACCAGCTATTGACGGTAGTTAACAACCATTATAAACCGTCAATATAACATGCATAAGGGCATAAATATAATCACTAACGAAGGTCTAGGGGTTTAAACTAACAAATTCCACGAGTTTTGGTGAATTTGTATTTTCTACAGGGTTTATTCAGAAAAACCGTCAAGGTAGACCTACATGTCAGATTTAATCGCGCTTATCCGCAGCAAAATGGACACCAGAAGATTCTAGAACACTCGAGAGGACTCCACACCGAGGTAGAGAGGCAGAGGCTGCTGGCCCCACCTGCAGGTCGGCTGGCCCCTAGGGCCCACTATTAGCCTCCGCGTTTCAATATCTATTCTCCACCACCTCCTTGGTTGCATCTACGTCATCCTTTAAGTTGGTTTGATCCAAGGGCTCACGTTGGACGCTCCGGCCTATATATACCAGCCCCTGCCACCCCTAGGCAGAACCCTAGTCATCAAGTCATTTGAGAAGACAGAAACCCTAATCATCCTTAGAACTCCATCATATTCTAGGGCATTGCTTGTTAGGCTAGGTCTAGAGGGAGGCAAGCAGGCTTCGCTTGGATTCTCAATCGTGTCAAGAGCGTGGTTTGGTATAATCTTTGTACCCCCTCTCTTTTGTATCTCCATTACTTTTATATGCTAGCTACAATTGTTATGACAATATTAGTATTCATCTTATTCATGTTTGCAGTTGACGGAGATACTATAGGATACAGACGAGCCTCTGCCAGAAGGGGTCAAAGCCAATCCCCAACCCAGCCCGCCGAGGGTCGACGAGCCCGGCGAGGTGCCGCAAGATGACGATGAGTTTTGGTGGTCCTTAATAACCAATTTCACTCGCCAATTAAGACATAAAAAGAGGGGAAATTAGCAATCTTATGCACATATTTCATTACTATTAACCGAATTCCACATGTATTTGGAGATTACTATTTTGCAGGAGTTAAACACGAATACATGGGAAAATACACCAAAAGGCGCATTCCCCGACAAGGCGTAATGCTGAATTGCACAATGGAATAAAGAAGAAGGCCCAACCTACCCAAAGAATTTGGGTGAAGCACCCACCTAGGCTTGGTCCAGGTCCACTCAGAGGCTCACCACGCGAAGGCAGTGTGCAGTTGGGCTAGCTAGGGTGCGGTCGCACCCTGGTTGCGCCCGCATCCCCAGCATTGCCTCTCGGCCCCACCTTTGTATGGTAGTTCAATCAATGCTCCTAGAGTCGGTTGCATGCAGGATCTCCGACCATTCCACCAGTATATATACATAGGGAGAGCCCCCTCCCCCAACACACACCATTTGGAGCAACACCTCAATCTCTACCTTGTACTTTTACATTTTAGTAGTCATCTAGAACAAGGCAAAGCTACCTTGGAGGGCTTGACTCCTTGGAGAGGATCTTGGTATGAATAAGATAAATCATTTCTCCAAAGTCTTGCTCTTATCTTATTATTAGAGCCTTACTTATGAACAAAAGTATAGTCTTTATGTTAAGATCTTGACATATGAACTAGCATATAGTTTCTATGTTATGAGATTAGCATATAGGACTATATGCTTAATCATTCATATACTTTATATGATTAGAATTAGAACAACGTTGAGGTGGCGGTTCATCGTGCTTTCTGGTGTGCCTGTGTCCTATGCTTGTCGATCCGTAGGGTCAGAGTCCTAGGGGATGTGGGTAGTTTCTCTATACACAAGTGTGGTGCTTGGGTATATAGGAATAGGTGAATGCATTGTCCTACTCCACGGTTGAGGGGTAGGCAGCAGGTGGTGACAACCATGTCCGTCCCTTGTAATCCCCCATGTTCAGGTAGGGTGTAGGACTCTAAATTGTCACATGAGGTTGCTGATAGACTAGTACTTGGTGGCCTCTCAACCCGTCTCATACTTAGCTCTAGTTCTGATTATGTAACTTGTATGATCATTTACTATTCTTTGCATGGCTATATTTTAGAACAAGCCTGCTCTACTTAGGAACATTCTTTGAGTCTTTACTTCTCTTTTATCCTTTGAGGTTGATCCAAGTGTGTGTCCACTATCTTGAAATATATCATATTTACCCCTGTATTAAACCTTGGTTCACTTACTAGCATGTTAACTTGTTCATATCCATACTGGAGTCTTTACCAATAAGCCTTCTTTTGGGAAAATATAAATAACGATACCCTGAATACTTCCGGGTGAAATGCTACAATGATAGATTCGTGCGCTTACGGATAATTATCTAAAATTGTTAAGGAACTATCACGCTTTTCCTGGTGACATTACTAAATTCTAGTAGTGTTGCCAAGAAAAGCCAACAAGCATTTTCGGCGCCGTTGCTAGGGAAGGTATTGGAAAAGAATCTAGTAGGACATCTTCATAATAATATGCATGTATTGTAGCCATTGTTTATGCAGACTAACTTTGCTTGTTTTCTTCTATTAGGATGAAAAGAGGATAGTGTATGAGTGGTTTTGACCTGCTGAATTACTCCATCGACAATCCAGAGTCACTCCTAAGGAAGAGGTGGTCTAGCGCCACTTCTTCCTCTACTACTACGCCGATAGATAAACCAGTCGCCCCCACACCATCCCCTACTACCATCATGGCCAAGTCACTTCACGACTACTCTGCCCCCGTTGTTGCCAACATGCCTGTTGGGCTGACTGTCAACACGAGTGCTAGAAACTTTGAGCTCAAGTCGGTGGGTTCCATCGCAGCTTGCGAGAGTGTCTCGCCATGAGTTGTCGCTATCTACCCTGATCTAAAGCGGAGTCAAGATCCGTGGTTTTGCTGATGTGAAAAGTGGGGACTGGCTCACCTTCTCGCCCATCCTCGACGAAAAGATGGATGTAACAATTGAGGTAACTTGTGAGGGCGTCTGGTCCTGTGTCCATGGCCTCCTCTAGTCCGGCGGCGAAAGCACAGATCTAGAGGGACTGTTTCCCCTCCTCGGTTGGCTCAGGTTCCTGAAGGCACAGGTCCCCAAAATGGCCAGTGATGAAGTCGAGCTTGCCGAAGGTAATCTTCTTGCTCGGCTACTCCTCTTCTGGTTCTTCACCGAAGTTGAAGACGACTCCCATCTGAAACACAAGATAGTCTAAATGTGAAAGGCCCCTACCTGATGCACCAACTGTCAGATTATTTAGCTTCGGCAATGCCTAGCAACGTGATCGTGTAGATGGATCCAGATGGTAGTACATGAGACACAAGGATTTATACTGGTTTGGGGCACGGTGGCGTGCTAAACCCTACTCCAGTGGCGCTGCTGCTCTTGTATTCGTATCTCAATTACAGGGGCTGTTGCTCCTAGCTACGTGTAGATTGGAACGGCGTATGAAGGCCGATCTCGAGCCCGAGATCCCTACCCTCCTTTATATAGGCAGGAGAGGTAGGGTTATAGAGAGGGCGATCAGGCTAATAGGTTGAGTTCCTAGTTTGTTACATGATATGCGCAACAGATTGATCCTAGCTATCGTCCAGATATGCCTGCCTTGGTTTGCTTTGACCTCCACGTTGGTTAATCACATCAGCCCTTGCGGGCCTCCTCCTTGATGCCTGCTAGGCCGATAGCTTGGTGATGGTGACATATACGTGCAGTATAGGTACCCCTGGCCCATATCTCTAACACTCAGTGCAACTAAATTAAAGAAAGCGGCGTTGTCCCCTCCAATTTGTGTGTTTAAGAAGTTGGTGAGTAGATGTATTGGTAGACATGCGTGGCTTCATCGCTTTCTTCTGCTTCTTGGCTCGCAACAACTTGCGTTGGTCTTCGACCTTTTTGGGCAAAGAAGCGAGCACTACTGAGGAGTCTTGAGATGCTGGCTCCCATGCCTTCTCGTTTTGCCGTGCTACAAATGACTGGAGCCACATTACTGAGGTTTCACGCATCCTCGCCCACTGCAGCTGCTATGCTACAAATGACTAGAGCCGTGAAGTTGTAAACAGCGCTTTCGGCTGATTGGGGGATGTTAGGTTTTCTCTTGTGATATACCCCAACCTGCTCTTTTCAAGGTGATTCTTCCTCAGCATGCTTAGTGACACAGGGGCTTGGTGCATGGCAATAATCAGGCGCATGTTCCTCTTGCGTTGCCTGCGCTCCTATTTTTACGTACTCTCTTGCGGTATCTAAACCCTAAAAAGTTTCACTCTATGTCTATATAATGTTTTGCTCGATGGGCGAAAAGGGAGTGGGATAGCTGCTACCTCTAACTCCTGGCTCGGCTAATTCGCTACTCCCGAACAACTCTCGACTATGCTAACTTGAGACATTGCTCTAATGCTTTAGTGACTACTGCCTTTTTTTAACTTGGGTTGGGATGTGAGTAGTGGGGGATCCCTATGTCCTTTTTATAGGGTTGGCGATGATGCGAGGCTTTTACATTTGGTAGGTGATGTAGGTAGAGCTGTTATCTGTTGGTACCCTCTGTACCTTAACGCATTTACTGTGTGTACTATGTACCTTAGTATATTTTTGTTGTTGTTGTACCGTTTACCGGATTGGATGTTGTTTAAGGTCAATAGCCCGTATGTTGTGCACTTTCACCCTCCTGCTTTTTCGGAAGGTCAAGACTTGCAACTAGCTCATAGGATTGGATACTTTCGCCCTCTCGCTTTTTTGGAGGTTCGAAAGATGTGATTAGCCCATAGGCTTGAATCGCTTTTTGGAGGGTTGAGAGATGTGATTAGTCTATAGGCTTGAATGCTTTTGCCCTCTCGCTTTTTCGAAGGGTCGAAAGATGTAATTAGCCCATAGGCTTGAATGCTTTGGCCCTCTCACTTTTTCGGAGGGTCGAAAGATGTGATTAGCTCGTAGGCTTGAATGCTTTCACCCTCTCGCTTCTTTGGAGGGTCAAAAGATGTGATTAGCTCATAGACTATATATATGTGGTTGCAGAATCTACTTGAGATCTCTAGCGAAAAGATAGACACAACAACCATTTACCTACGGATGTTACTGTTGATAGTCATGCCCCATTCGGGTATGTTTCGACACTTTGCAGCTTTTCTTTTTGGGGAAAATATGACTTGAAGTTTTGGAATGGGTACAAAGGATTGCCTCGTTAAGAAACCTCATGCCTTTTCGCAAAGGCTTCCCCTGTGAGGAACAGAGTGTGAACCCCCTTGATTTTACAAGAATTAAATAGCAGAATAAAATTACATGAAACTTAAATAAGGCTAAATGATATGCTAGCTAAGGGTAGAAGCGACGAAAGTTGTCTGTGTTCTAGGTGTGAGTTGTTTCGACGCCTTTGTTGTTCAAAAAGTGATAGGTGCCTGGCTTGATTTTGCTTACTAAGATAAAAGGTCCGTACCATTGTGACTGCAGCTTTCCCTCCTTGTTTGGATGACGAATAAGAACTATGTCGCCTGGGCTATTGTTGTTTTGGGCTACTTTGCTATCCCTCCATGACTTTGTCGCTGCGTGATACTTGTCAAGGTTGTCTGTGGCTTGGAGTCTTGTAGTTTCAACCGTTTCGATTTTGACATATCGCTGAATAGGTGTTGTAGCTGCTATCTCATTTCAAAAAGGTCCTAGCCTCAATTCTTCCGGAGTGATTGCTTCTTCACCGTATAATAGTCAGAAGGGGGTGAATCCAGTTGTCCTTGAGCGCAAAATGTTATGCCCCCAAACTAATGTTACAAGCTCTTGAGCCCATATCTCTTTTGCCGAATCGAATAGAGACTTCAAAATGGCTATGAAAATTAGACCATTTGCCTTTTCGACCGCCCCATTACTCTGAGGGTGGTTGACGAAAGCGAAAGTGAGCTTGATGTTTACCTCGTTACAGAAGTTTCTAAAATTAGTGCAATCAAACTGCTTACCATTGTCTACTGTTATGTATGTAGCCACACCGAAATGGCAGATGATTCTCTGCCATACGAAGCTGATCAAAGTTCTCGAAGTGATTTTTGCTAATGCTTTCGTCTCTACCCACTTGGTGAAATAGTCCAGAGCCACTGCTGTGAAGCGAAGATTGCCTGGTGCGGGCAGTAGTGGTCTGACTATATCGACTCCCCATCTCTGCAACGGCCAGGTTGGAATGATGGACCTTGTGGGATTTGCTAGCGTGTTTTGCTTTTTAGAGAACATATGACATTTCTCGCAAGTTTTGACTAACTGCTTAGCGTCTTCGGCTGCTGATGGTTAGTCAAAACCTTGTCTCATCGTACTGTGCATGATCTCATGTGGCCCTCTGTGCACTCTGCACGATCCCACGTGTATTTCATCTAATAGCTCTTACGCACTTGAGTAGGTGGCTACAATTCTGCTTCTGTATAGATCCAAACCAACGATCGAATGTTGCCTGGTATGGGCCCTCATCCTATCGATTTCGTGTTTGCTTGTGGGTTTGTAAGTTCTAGACAGGAAGGCGAATATGGGGTATCTCCAATCATCACTGGAAATTTCATGTATTGCTGTTGGGTGATCTTCTTCTTCTTTGATTGCTTTGATTGTCAGGGCTTGGTAAAATACATCCGGAGGCATCGGCAAATTTTGAGCAGCTGCTTTTGCTAATTCATTAGCTTCTGCATTTTTGGTTCCCGGTATATGATGCAAGCTGAACCCCAGAAAATGTTTCTCCATTCTCCTTACTGTTGCCAAGTACTTGACCACCTCGGGTTCTTTCGCAACAAAGGCTTTTTCAATATGACCCACTACCACTTGCGAATTTGATTTGATTATACATCTCGGCATGCCTAATGCTCTAAGCTTTCGCAATCCAAGTAACGCGGCTTCATATTCAGCTATGTTGTTGGTAGTGAAAAGCTATAGCCGTGTAGCATGTCTGAGCTTCGGGGTCTGTTGGTGGTGTCAAGATAGCTGCAATTCCTGCGCCTGCTGCTCCCCATGCTCCATCACAATGCACTGTCCATATCGGCTCCTCAAACTGCAAGGTTGTGTAAAAAATGGACGGAGTCCAATCTGCTATGAAGTCTGCCAACACCTATGACTTGATTGTTGATCTATTTTCAAAATCCATTGCTTACTCGTTCAATTCGGCGGCCCATTTCCCTATTCACCCTATTGCTTCGTCGTTTCGGAAGAGAGCTTCCAGTGGCTGAGCCGATAATACCTGTTGACGGTAGTTAATGTCAATCACAAACCATCAATATACCTTGTGTAAATGATTAAAATGAATCACCAACATAGACATAGGGGTTTTAACTGACAATTTCCACAAGTTTTGGTGAATCTATGTTTCCAGCAGGATTTAATCAGAAAACCGCCAAGGAAGACCTATTCGTCAAAGGAAATCACGTTTATCCACAGTGAAACCATCGTGGGAAGACTCTAGAAGACTCCAGGAGGCTGTCAACCAAAGCAAGGCCTGAGCCACTGCCATGTGGGGCCGGCCGGCCCCACCTGCAGGCCACCTATCAGCCTACGTTTTGCTACGTCAGTTCTCCACCACCTCTAGGATCACATCTACGCCGTTCTTTTAAGTCGGTTTGATCCGAGGGTCTAGGATGCTTGAAGGCCCCTATATATACCTGTCTATACCCCCTAGAGAGGCATGCAATGATCCTAAGAGCCTAAAGGCCAGAAACCCTAATTCATATTTCCACCAAGATCAAAGCCAGCAATCAAGAGAAGATTTGTCCTTAATAGGATCTAGTCTTGTATTAGAAATCGAGAGATAGAGTGTGAGGGAAGAGTTTGAAGAAAGTGTTGTCCTGCCGGTGCTCTCTTTATGGCCTATACCCTGATGAAATCAAGTTCTTCATGAGCTTGCTTCTGAGATTTCTCTGGTAATCAACTTCTACTTCAAGTAAGCATCTTGTTCATATTGTTCTTCAGGTTTGTGACTCTTTTTGAGTACTTTAATCCTTGTAGCTCCCGGGTTAAAGTAGTATTCATAGTGTAAGCGTGGTGCTTAGACTCGGTTACTCGTGGATGTACCCTACTTTCCGTATCGGTGGTAGCTCGCGAGGGTGACTCTTATAGCCTCGTTGAATCCTCTGTAGTCCACCTCCCGTTAGTAGGCCTAACAGGACTTTGTTACTATAGGAAACATACTCTGCCTATGTTTTCTTTAGCAATATTCCTAAAATTGAACAATAGAATTACCGAAGTTAGAACTACAAGACCTTTGTGATCTGCTTTATACTCCTCTTATCTAAGCCTTGTTGCGAAGTTGGGTTAAGTTAGATTTAGTTATTTTCACACATGTTTCCTTGAGTTCGATATAAAACTAGGATACTTCCAGTGAAGTGCTACATCAGTATAATATCCATGCGCTTGCGGATTATTCTGTTTGCGTAATATTTACCAACAAACATTTCTGGCGCCATTGCCGGGGAAACGATTGCTGAGTTAACGTCGAACCTAGCTTATCCTTGTATCATTATTCTTTTATCTATGGATTTTGAATCCACTCCTATCCACAAATACGCTGCACCTACGAGCGCGCACCTAGGACCACCGGAATCCTCAAAGCCTATTCTAACACCTAGCTATGAACTGTGCCCATGTTTAATCAACATGGTCCAGGATCAATCTTTTTCCGACGAAGATGATGAAAATCCATACTCCCACCTATATGAGTTTGAGCAGACATGTGCATGCCTACGCATAGCAGGCATGTTAGACGAAACTTTACAATGGAAGCTTTTTCCTTTCTCTTTGATGGGAAAAGCTAAACATTGGTATAAGCCAACCATAGGGAGTAGACAAGGAGAGTCGGAAGCCCTATGCTCTAGCTTTTGCTTGCATTTCTTTCCCATCTCTAAAGTATTCAATCTTCGCTCAGAGCTTCTAACTTTTAAACAAAAAGAACAAGAATCTCTAGGCATGGCATGGGAACGCCTTAATGCTCCCATTAATACTGGTCTTGACCTTTCAATTCAAGACCCCATTCTTCATCAACACTTTTATATGGGTCTTGGTAGGGAAACCTCATCCATCTAGTGGCGTGCCGCGTGCCTGGACTGCTCCCGCTTAAAGTCCGACCCGCCCTGCACGGTTCATGACTTCATGAGTCATCGCTGATTACAATGTATCATGTACGCGGCACCGCAAGTGGAAAGCTCCCTGCCGCCACAGCCCTATACTCCACGGTACATGTTTAGACTTTAGAGACAATTCCTTCGTTACCATCCGAAACGATTAATTTTTCGTATATCTTATTGAAAAAAATGTAATGAACGATTAATTTTTCGTATATATTACTGAAAATATAATGGTCCCTTATGTGCTATCGGCAAAAAGGTTATCGTCCGACGTTCAATTTTATCCCTGCTTTTACGCTTAGTTTCATTCCAAACTATTAAAATGGACACTCCCGTCCTCAAACCTTTCTTTTGGTCTCAATTTCATCGAGGCTTGGACCGAGAGGGACCAAGGTGGCTAGAAGACTGATCTTGGGTGGCTGACGCTTAGTGACATCGACAAGCAAGTGTACATGTGTTGGAGTAAACCGTGTTGACCAAGTCAAGACGGAGGTTGACCAAATCAAGCGGAAGTGTAGGAGGATTCGGTGATGATCATACGGTCAAGGACGGATGGTGAAAGCGTTTGTAGAGTGAGAAATGCTAAAATCACGAAAGTATGTGTGTGTGTGTGTTTAGCCTTAGATACAACATACAGAATTTTGTGATATGAAAAATAATCTCCCGTGCATTGTTCACTACTTGTTGTGGGAATGAGGGAAAAATTTAGATTGCACTTGTAGATGGAAGAAAATTCTATAGTTATCGTTATCTAATCAGCCACGCCGAATCACTAAGTGCAGCAAGCTCTGTTTGTACGGCCAATCATCAGCTCTGACGCTACTGCTGGGGCGTGCGGGTGGTCTTTCTGTGAGCGCGGCCACCAGTCCACGACGCTGATGCCATCCTCAGCTCCATCTGATTCTACTTGTGCAGCAGTGCGGCGTGGTGCCCCTCGCCCTCTGCTTCGTGCCTAGGCGGATGCTCTGTATCCTGTGCCTAAATCATGATGGCTCCGACGCTTCTGCTGCGGGTGGTCTTGCTGTGAGCGTGGCCACCGGTCCACGGTGCTGCTGCCATCCTCAGCCGCGGTGCCCGCACCCATGAGGCATGATAAGAAGGAACGACAGGAAAAGCAGGCCTGCTACGTACAGAGGCCAAGCAGAGGGCTGAACGAGAACGACGCTGGTGATTTATGCAAGTTTAAGGGAGGCGATTTCAGTTGGAGGAAAGCAAACTGACAGAATAAAAATCCACTTGCCGGCAGTTGCATATGGTGGTGGCCAAGTGGTGCTACAACTATAAAAATCCACTTGACGGCAGTTGCTCTGTAGTGGCTCTGTAGTGCCGATCGTTTGACTGCATAGATTGTGGTACGCGCAGTGGGGACCGAGGGGTGTGTGATGAATGATGACATGGCTGCACCAAAAGCTAGGAAAATCAGGTAGTGGGGTTCTCCTATTTAGGTATAGAAGATAGAAGATGCGAAGGCAATGACGATGGTTCACTTCAGGTACATAAACTGTTGTGGCAGATGAATGGATGTGGCAAATGGCAATAATGCCTGTGTGGTTGTGCCCGTTCGCTTTTCTGGCAGATGAATGGATGCGGCAAATGGCAATAATGCCTGTATGGCTGTGCGCTTGTGTACAAATTGTGCAATTGAACATGCAATGCGTGAAGCTGATGAGGGAGGGAGCCTAGTAGGTGCTAGGGGGTAGGGAGGTGAAGAGATGAATTAGCAGCTCTAACAACTGTTGTTCACATTTAAAACTGCCACATGGATGGATATATGAACTCTGGATGCGTGGGCCAGGAGGGAATTGCGACGTGGAGCGTTGTGGATTGAGAAAATTGGCTAGTGGGGATTTGGTTTATAAAAGTATAAGATAGGATGCCGCAGCAGCTTTTGATCCAATCCTCCTGTTCAAGGACATCCATTCTAAGACATGAGTAATAAAAAGGAACGAGATGCATATAATATATATGAAACACTTTTTATAACCATTACTGATGGGTCACTGCTTGGTGCCTACCAATACATGCCTTCCACTTCTAATAAAGGAGCATTAGTCAAGCATATATACTAGACATCTCCAAGAATTACTTCAAACCACTTGTAAAATTAATTTTTGTCCAAAGTGTCAAAAATACATACTCGAGTAGTTTTGCATCCTTGCATGACCGCACACTGGCGCTCCAACTCATCCTTATATGTCGCCGGGTATCGGTATGGCCACATGTACACTGGCTGCGAGCCCGCTGCACCAACACTACATTGTAACCTTCTATGATGGCTCATTTAGGTCACAAACAGAGTTGACTAAATAAGTATCGTCACTGATGACTATTGGGAGTATATCGTCACTGAGTTGGTGACAGCAATATTTTCGTCACCAGCAATAATGACGATCATTATTGTCAATAAAACTATCATGAAATCTCAACTAGGCAACTGCCATGTGTGCCTATGCAGTGACAATATTAACTGTCACACCGATTTTAAGGATAAAATGGGATGCATAATCTTATGTGCGCTCAGAAATCAGTCACACACATAAGCCGACAAATTATAAATAGTATCATCACAAGTGTTTATTACATCACGAATAACAAGACAGAGTCTTCACACAAATATAACGGAAGTATAAAGATAAATCTCTCGCGGAAGCTCCATATCACATGGACGTCAACTGGTTGACCACAAGTTTAGTAACCCTCAGGAAAGTTGTCATAACCATAGCCATCTGTTACCCATCCGAAATTTTTATCCAAATAATAAAAATAAACAAGCGTAAGTACGCTTCGTACTCAACAAGTGTAACATGGGGTTCATGAGGCTCAAAAGGCTTGACACATGGTAGCTTTTAGTTGTCACAATTTTAACATAAGAGTAGCAACAAGTTGTTTCAATCCCAAAGTAAAACACATTGTCGGGGACTGAATACTGGGGTACCCAAAGATGAGGAGCTAATAATCATCAAACGTTGATGATTCCGAACAGATAAGAATGCGACTACACCTCTTGCCCAACGACCGAGGGTTAACTCCGCCTCGTCCGACCCCTGAGGGCTGGCTCCGCCACGTCCGACCCCTGAGAGCTGGCTTCGCCTTGTCCGACCCCTGAGGGCTGGCTCCGCCTCGTCCGACCCCTGAGAGCTGGCTCCACCATGTCTGACCCCTAAGGGTTGGCTCCACCTCGCCCGTTGTCTAGGGGCAGGCTCCGCCTCGCCCGACGTCTGTGCGCTGCTCCTTCATAACTACGCGCACAGATAAGGCGGGGCACTCAAGTCAACCGCAATACCGAGGACCATACCCTGCACACCTGTAGGAAAGTACCACCAGGATATGACCAAACGGGCGCTTTAAGCCCTTCCAGGCATGTCAGAGCCCAAACCGTGTTGTGGGCGCCGACATTTGTCCTACAGTGTTATGGGCGCCGGTATTTGCCCTCGGACACGAATCCTGACGGAAACATACGACAACCACTATGGTCTAGGAGGAAACTCGTGTCATCTACAGTAACGAATGTGGGGCCTCTACACCATCTGCTTCCCGTAGGGTCACGGCTCGGCACCCTGGCGCGCCGCGCACCCGCCGGAGTGGGATGGGATGTGATCACTTGCTGAATGAAGCCAGAGCACGGCCCTATCAGGATCAGCAAACGTGCTATCCCTGCCACCATATGCCGTGTCAGCAAGGCAAGCTCAAAGGAAAAGGAAGACCTGGCACCTTCGAAGGACCTTCTCTGCCTCTAGTTTTTCCTCTTTCTCCCATCTGTAATCCATGCTCCCCCTTGATCTATAAAAGGGAGGGCAGGGCACCCCACTAAAGGGACGGATCGATCCTACACACCACGCATCACACAACACACAGTCGAGTAGCAACCAAGCTCTCAGCACCCTTTCAACCTTTCCATCAGAGACTTGGGACCTGTCCCTCTATCGATCGTGTGTACCTCCTACTACGAACCTTTCAGTACTAATAACATGAGCAGCAACAGCAAACTGGACGTAGGGACATTCTGCCCGAACTAGTATAAACCTTGTGTCTTTTAGCACACCATCCGGGCCCAACACGCAACAAATACAAATTTACTAGTTGGTGGTTACTCAAAACACCGACAGTTGGCGCACCAGGTAGAGGACCTTTGCGCGCTCCGACGTTAAACATCAGGCCATGGATGGCTAGCCATAGAATTAGCTAGGTCCTGGGCACACACGTGCGCTTTGGGAACCTAGACTTCATCATCACGGTGGGAGGAGAGTTGGCGTTGGCTCACGTCGCCATCCTGCCTTCAACGTCGGGGACCTGGTCCTCCACCTCATGCAGAGCAACAAGGACCACCACAATCTCTCCCTGCCCTGGGAGGGGCTGTACATCATCGCGGAAGTACTCCGGCCAAGTGCCTACAAGCCGAAAACCATAGACGGTGAGGTCTTCACCAATGCCTGGAACATCGAGTAGCTACATCGTTTTACCCCTAAATAAATGCATACTTTCTCTTATCAGTTTTGTCATTGCAATCCCCGATCTTTTGTGACATCCAACCCCTGCAAGTGCGAGGGGTCAAACCTCACTCGGGGGCTGATGTGAGCTCATTTATCCAACAAACATTCTCTACGCATGCCCTCCTTTTTCATGTTAATTCCTAGGAGCTTGATTTACGGGAACAATTCCTGACTATGACTGGTAGGACTGCGGGAAACCCACGCCCCGATGGCTACGGTCTCTTTGCTCACTAGCGTGACAGAATTGGCTCGCCCGCACTCCGAGCTTTTGCGACCTTAACCACAGAAAGGGTCAGGATGCGCTAAACCTTTTTTACACAAAAAGGGGAGAAGAAATAAGAAGTTGTTTACATTTCATCTCGAAAAGGGACTGATGTATTCATGAATACAAAAAACTGTTCACACGGGGGCTCCCTCACAACTTAAACGGTTATATTTGCTGACCACTTCTACTCTAAATACTACTACGGCCGCCGCGCCACGCTCTCCATCAGCAACGTCGTATCGCTTTCTGCGGGATCCCTGAGGGTGTCATCGTCTACAACATCGAGCACCACGTCGGTGACCGTGGTGTCTTCGCCAGGGTGCCCGGGGACTACGCCATCATGATCAGCCACAACCCTGACAACGACACCTCAAGACGAGGCAGCTCCTGGACGGGGACGCTGCCCGCCGAAGTATGGCCGCCATGGCTGGTGGATGTCTCCAACATCTCATCAAACTTTATGAACTGGCCGACCTTAGCGGCTGCAACGGCGAAACCCCCCATCGGCACAGTCCTGGGTGGCTTCCCCACCGATAAGGCTCGCCCGGAGAAGATTCGCCGAAAGAAGTCTACGTACATCTCCATCCCGACGAAGGCCTCGTAGACGGTGACAAAGCCGGCGACATGCAGCACCCTCCAGTGCACCTCCTCCTTTAGCGGAAGCGGCCCCTTCTCGGTGAAGGCGGCCAGCACCATCTCATCTACGTTGGATGACCTCCAGTGTCACAGAACCGACCAATTTATAAGAGCATAAGTACAAAAACAATCGCCGAAACGATCAAATTCTCGAACTTGAGCCCATATAAACCCGGTAGTCAACTGAAATCTCAAAGGATTTCAAACCAACTTGCATACAACCAAGATCACAGTAATTCAACATAACATATCGTACGTTACAACATTTCGCAGCCGTTAGCAAATAGATTACATCAACACAGAGTCATCGTTATTACAAAACAAGTCTTGTAAAACATGCGGAAGCAAATAGTTTAACTCACACACTCGAGTTCAAATACACATACTGGTTTGCTGATCACGACCCGCAAAAGCATTCAGATAAGAGAACAGAGATCATGCCCATGATCTAGTCTTCATCATCCGCCGGGTGGAGACAATACTTACAGAATCCCTGATATAGAAGGTCATCTGCAACAAGAGGGAATAAACCCTGAGTACGGGAATGTACTCAACTAGACTTACCCGCCAGAAACCAAAATAAATGACACCAAGGATTATGCATAGCTTAATGTAGTGGATCTGGCTGACACTTTCTTTTTGCCGAAAAGCATAAGTAATAATGATCAAATCTTAGCCTGGACTAGCAGTGACTTTTTAGCCATTAACCTGTCAACTATATTAGCACCTGTACTAAGTAATCATTTTATTAGGGTGCAAACATTAATAACCATATCAGGTATTCATTGTGGCAACCTTATCATCATCATCCATTTAACCATATCGTTAAATTAATTGAATCTACGTTGCCGCTGCTCAGTCAAGTTCTCACTATCCGGGAGAGACGGCGATTCGAATCGATTCCTATCCAGCTGGAGGGGTATTCCTAAACACAAACCCTGCTTCTCCCGTCGGAGTCGCAAACAAGTCACCTTTGGTACGATTCAGGAGTCGTGAGTCCGATCAGATCGACATTCTCAGAGAACCACTCTGCCAAGGTTGTTCGGGACTCTAACCCGCCTTGGACTTATGCCAATGGCTCTCCGCACATCCTTACTACCTCCAAGAATGCCGCCACTGCTCGCGTCCCCAGCCTGAGTCGAGCTACTAGGCTTCGCGGTCGGAACGACTTATCCGGCCAGCTAAGTGTTAGGCTGCGTTCAACATGACATGAGGACGTACAGCGTATCGGTCCTTAAACGACTCAGACGGAGTCACTATGTTCAAACCTACACAAGACTCTGCCCGGTCTTAATTCATTAATCACATGGTTCTTTTCTACGATAGCAAATATAGCCAACCGTGATCCACCTCATCCTAAAGCTCGCAGGTGACAGGAAATCACCTGACTTCTACCGCACTAAGCATGGCTAAGCATTTAACCCGTTCCTGAACTTAAATAGGATTCCAGTGCGATATCTGGACAAGGAAGGATATATAATGCAGCAATTGGTTCCAACCAATTCCTATACTTAATGCATCATCAACAATAAAAGGTACTCAAAGTATTTGTAAAAACATGGGAGGCTTAATATGCTCCGGGGCTTGCCTTTCAGGAATGAGGAAGGCTGGTGGTCAAGGCACTCGGGCAAATCCTCCGCGGCGACTGCTTCGTCGACTTCCTGCACCTCGGGTTCCTCCTCCTGGTTGGCTCCCTCGAACTCCAGCAACATCACTCCCTCCGGCACACCTATTGCATGAATGCGCAAGATAAATATCATGGATGCACATGAACGAATGTCAGGGATGCTCGGGGAATGCACATGTTCGCTGTAGTTTGCATATTCCAACTTAAGCCCTATTCAAATCACTTTACTTACCAAGTTTATACAACCTAATGTATAATTGCTCATCTTCAGTTAATGACCTAGCACCTGCACCTAAGCATATTCTCAAGTTAGGCTAACCCCTAAACAATCAACGATTACATTGCAACACATTCACTCAAGCATTTGTATTTCAGCAAAATGAAGACTATGTAGCGGTACAGTAAACTTAGCCATAACTGGAGATTTATAATTCCAAATGACATGAAACAAGACAATCTGGAAAGCTTATGAAATTGTCTACAATTCATTTTTAGACCTCCAAGCATGATTCAAACCTTTACCAGCTCGAATTCATAATTCAACAGAACTCTGTCCTCACAAGGCAGAGAGTAAGCAAAACAGGAACCTAACTTTAAACAGCTGTAGTTTCTAAACTACTGGGCCAAATGCCCTCAAATTTTGACATGAGCTAGATACAGAAATTATCTACAACTTTTGTATTCATCACAAGCACAGAAAACCACATTATCATGGGGAACTTTCCAAAGTCCCCAGATCTGTCCAGAGGGACATGATGCAAACAAATAATTGTTAACTTATGATATAAACGCTTAATTGGACAAAACCAACTTTACTGACATATCACACATATCACAAGAACACCAGAAAGTAGGGTGTCCATCACCAAAACATTTCTTTTAATACCTTTCTTAATTTATTTAATTAATTAGGGGAAATAGTAAACATATATGAAAACTGCCCCATTAATTCTACAAAAATTACAGTAGACACTACATGCTCTAAGTAGACTACCATAAAAATTTCACACCATTTGAGTAAGTATACCAACCTACACAAAAATGGTAAGGCAGAATGGCTTAAAATGGCATAATTAGGAAACCTTAGTGAAAAGTATCAAGCAACAGATTTCCTATTTTTCCTTGCATCCTTAAGGTACTAGGACACTCTCCAACAAATTTCATGGTCATTGGATTCATAGATAATTTACAAAAATTCACCCAAGTATCTACCAGTGATAAAAGGAAAATCTATAACTCAAAAACTACACATGCAATGACTCTCAAATTTTAACCAGAGCTTCTACTATACAATACTATCTTACCCACAAAATTTCATAATTTTTGGATCACAGAAACTCAAGATATGATTTAAACAAGTTTGCATGCATTCAAAAACACTTTTCAAGTTCCTATTTAATTCATCCAAAATTTCTACATAATGTGCTCAAGACATATTTTTCTTAAATACTAGGCCTAACTGTGAGTCTAACAAAATTGGAACCACCCAATTTGGATCTACCAATTTGGAGTTACGAAATTTACAAAACAGCACAAAAACTGGAAATAATTGAACTGGCTTTCGATTCATAGTGACTGACAGGCGGGGTCCACATGTCAGCTGGCCCACATGTCAGCGATACGAAAAACAGAGCACGGCGGTTCGCTCGACGGGGACCGGCGGAGCTCGCCGACGACGAGGACTCCGGCGAAACTGAAGGCACCGACATGTCCCCCAATCTACCCCACGTCGATTGATACCCTAAGCCTAGACCCTAGCGGCCCCTAAGCACGCCGGCCATGGCGCACGGCGGCTCGGCCATGGCGCGTGGCAGAGCTCCGGCGAACCCCGGCATTCGGTGACCGGACAAGGCGCACGTAAGCTTCCATGGATCACGACGGACCTATCTATGCTACCGCTAAAGGCTGAGGTGAAGTGCTCAAGCGTGGCCATGGGAGGTCACCAGCGGCGACCATGGTGGCCATGTCACGGTGGTGCGCGGTTCGGCAATGCCGCTTACCTAGAGCTTGTCTGGTTCAGAGAGAGTGGCGGCTCGGTTCGGGGGTGCTTGCAGAGCTTTGGGCGGGACGGTGGTGGCTGTGGTGCCGCGGCGAGCTCGAGCGAGCTCGGCGGGCTGATGGCGTCGGTGGTGCGCTGTAGTGCTTCGGCTGTGAATGGGGAAGGCAGAGCGCGTGCGGGTGAGTGGAGAGGCAGCCGGCGTCGTCCACTTCAAGCTGGCCAGCGCGCGGCGCGGTCAGAACGAGCAAGGCGCATGGCGGCCACGCGGCGGCAACCTCCTGGCCACGGTCGGCCATGACCGGTCGGTCAGAACGGCCATCAGGCCTGATGAAGCCGACTGACAGCGCCATTTGGAGACGATGGATTTCCGAATCCTTTGATCATTAGCGCAAACTCCCTAAACAAAAGTTGAAGACCTATGTGCCATCTACAAAACTTATTTAGAGACCAAAGTCTAATTTGCAAAGGATGGAGAGTAAAATCATGCCAAAGTCGAGTTCATGAAACTGAAAACTCAGTTTCATACTTAGAAAAATTCTAAGTGTTGAATCCAACCCCAAAACTGGCTTGTGGGACCCTTTTGAGCATGTTATGCACATTTTCATGAGTTGGTCACAAAATAACTTTTGTTCCACATATAATTCTCTACAACTTTGCTTTAGGTTGCTCAGACATGCAAACATCCTAAGCTACACTTTTTAAACAGTCAAACACAGGAGCTCTAGGGGTCCAATTTGGTCAACCATGACTTGGAAACCTAATTAGGCAAAATGATCAACATGAACATTGTTCCTAATGACATTCTAAGTATGACTAAGGTTCTTATAAGGATATTTAGCCACACCATACATTGGTCACACAAGAATCAAGCAAGGTATGTACTGAAACAATGAAAAACACATGAAATGTTACAATTGTTTCATAGTCATGTTTCACATGTTTCATGATCTTGTTGCAGAGTACTAACTAACCATGTTTCACTAAAGTGTGTTGTATATGTTGCACTTGAGTGTTGCACCCTATTCATTTCATAAACAAACATACATGATATATGACCATATGTTACAATGTTTCAAGAGCATGTTTCATGCAATATGAACTCATAAATGGATGAATGATGCTCATGTTTATGAAATGCAAGTGCAAATGTGGAAGCCAAACACCTGGGGTGTTACATCCAGCTCAACATCACGCTCCAGATTCACGAACGGATCTATGAGTTCTCCTCTCCCTCGCTTTACCCTCTCTCACTTAGGAACCGCCGCGACGCACGAACGCACTCGGCGAGAAGGAAGAAGGAGGAGAGGCAGCATCTCAAGAATAGGCGGAAGAATGGGATGAGAACCCTCTCCCTTCCCCTATTTAAGGAGGAGATGCAACAGTTGGAGAAAGGCAAAGGGTTGGGGCGAAAAACACTCTCCCTTCCCCTATTCAATGCGGATGGGAATTCGATGGGATGCGTCTTGACCAACGGGACGCGCCCTGCTCGATGAGATGGCGCCTGGTCAAACGAGACGTGGCCTAGGCATGAGCCACCACTACCGCATGCCGGGCGCGAGAAACAAGGTGCAACCACATGCAAGCAGCTCTCCGCCTTCCCAGGAAGGACCTAGAAGGGCCCAATGATGGAACCTTCATCAAGGGGAGACCAATGGGCCTCCAAAGTCGATCGGACGGCCCAGGCGAATGCCGAGCGGCGGGGTTGAGGAACCAGACAGTCGCCGAAAGATAAGCACCCTTATTTACTTACTTTACGTATCAATTTCACTACCGAGCCTCCGACCCCAGCAACGACAGGGGCACGGACATTGCTCACGGGCTGCCGAGAGTGTCTACTTGTTTAGACATTCTCTTCGCCCGACCCCTCCTTACATTTAAAAATCTAAGGCACGTTGTGCGGGTGTAAAGTTTGAGTAAAACTGGTCGAACCACTATCCCCTATGCCCTATAGGCTATGGCATTTTTGTTCACCAGCATGATCGAATTCTTTGTCCCCGCACCCCAAGTTTTGGCATCCACCTTCTTGAGAAGGGTTCGGAGGGGTCTACCTGCGGAATCTCCTTCAAGGAGAAGCTATCAGGTCACCCAAGTTGATCGAACAGCTTAGATCGCTGCCAAGAGACAGAAACAAAAAATTGCGATGCTCGTGTAGGTTACACCGGCCCTGTCGCAAACATCGGACCCAAACCCCGCACGGACATGTCCGGTAAGAGCTCCCCATCACTCATGCCACCAAGGTATCATTACCGACCCTCACCTTCGTTTCCATTATATCATACATTCATCCCATATATCCAAGCGTTGCATATGCAATTGCTGCATCTCAACACTTCACATCGTGTCACGATGCGGTAATCGCCTCATTCGACATGAGCGGCAACTGACCGAGGTTCAAAGGCCAGCCCACAAAAGGCTTGTGGCCGCCTCAGGTCAAATAGAGCCAGGGGAGAAAAACCGAGATGAGCCCCAGTGGCCTTACCCGACCCCGCTCAGAAGCGGACAGGGACATCTCGACGTTTCTCGTTCGATTCTAACCTCGAGCCAAACCCACAGAATCTCCATCGAGGAGAGGCCAACGGGCCACCTGAGCCTATCGAACGGCTTGGGCATCTACCAGG
This sequence comes from Miscanthus lutarioriparius, assembly GCA_904845875.1. Lineage (NCBI taxonomy): Eukaryota > Viridiplantae > Streptophyta > Magnoliopsida > Poales > Poaceae > Miscanthus > Miscanthus lutarioriparius. The sequence continues at coordinate 38,429,053 of CAJGYO010000009.1, forward strand.
AGGCAGGTTAAGAAGTAGTGAAATGCCACATGAGGGCTCTGCCGACCCCGTCCGCGGATGACGAAGTTGGATTCCACTCGAACGTGCCCGTTAGTGAGCTCATTGAGCGCAACACTCGAGCCATCGAGGCAAGTGTCGTTAGCTCAGCCCCTCCAGTTGCAGAAACCGAGGATGGGGTGACGCATGAAACACGGCCGACCCCTATCAGACCCCAAGGGGCTTGGGGGCTCAAGCTGCCCGATCGTTGATCGAGAGACCGGGGTTCGAAGGGCTGGCCCGCGAAGGGCCTGAGGCCACCTTAGTTGAACAAGAGCCAGGGGAGAAAATGCAGATGAGCCACAGCAGCCTTCGCCCAAACCCACATAGAGGTGGATAGGGTCATCTCAACCTTCTTGTTCGATCTAGCCTCTAGCCGAGCCCATAGAATCCCCATTGAGGGGGAATCTATTAGAAGGCAGGTTAAGGAGCAACAAAATGCCACCCGAGGGCTTTGCCGACCCTATCACGAGCGACGGGACCGGATTCCGTTCGAACATCCCCGTTAGCGAGCTCATCAAGCGCGTCACTCGAGCCATCGAGGCAAGTGACATCACCTCAACCCCTCCGGTTGTGAAAACCGCGGATGGGGCAACAGTCACAAAAACGAGCCGTCCCTTGACCAAATCCCCGCCATGCGCGCGGGGACTCGGGGAAGGTTGGACTTGCAAGGAGACGAAATGCACGGTCACAGAATGATAGCTAAAATCCTAAGGAAGGGGTACGTGCGAATACAAGAGTAGTTTTTCTATCCTCTCTTCGGTCTCCAGTGACATTCGACCCCAGTAACCGCAAGCGGTCGAATCTCACTCGGGGGCTGATAAAGGTATAAATACCCCCTTTTTCGAAACAGTCGTTGCGTCGGACCTCTTCCTCACGTTAAGGTTAGTGGCAAGGTTTGTGGGAATGAATAGCCGAGCATGCCTGGTCAGAGTACAAAAAACCCACGCCCCGACAACTATGGTAACTTTGCTCACCAGCATAATCGAAGTTTCCCTCTTACACACCTCGGGCCCAACAGTCTTAACGAATGGAAGGGTCAGATTGCATGAGCCCTTCTTTTTCGAATACAAAAAGGGAAGAAAGCAAGTTCAATCAAACAAAACAAAATTACGAATTTTTTTAACGAAACAAAATTATGAATCTATTTTTAAGATACAAAAGTGCCGACACTTGTCCACAGATTACAAAAATATCCATCAAACCCATTCAACTAATACCCCCTCTGGGGGAGAACCTTGTCTTCAACTTTGCTCGCTAGGGTTTCCACAAGAGGAGCCACTGCCACTTCTATTTCATCCAGCTCGGAGGCTTCATAACCAGGCATGAAACCGAGGCTCATCGCCTCCAAGTCGATGCTTTCATCATAATGTGAGTGGGCAATGGCAAAGGCTTGGGTGATCCCTGAGCAAAGAGCTTCCTTCTCCAGCTGGCGCACCTACGCCGTGATATCTACAGCATGGGCCGCGAGCGAGCTTGTCCCCTCTGCCTGCACCACCTGTAGGTCATCGTAGATTACGCCAAGGGCAACCTTCAGGACATCAAGCTCGTCGCTCTCCACCTGAAGAAGACTCCTCGCCTTAGAAAGATCCATGGCCAGTCCGGTAGTGGTGCCCTCGCCCTCTAGCTTCTAGGCTTTTGTGGTTCCAAGCTCGACCTGGAGACAACTGATCCTCTGCTGCGCCTTGTCACGCTCTTAGACGGCCTGGTCGCGCTCCCCGTGGGCCACGTTGTGCTCTGAGCGGAGCCTCTTCGTAGTCTGGCGTAGCTCGTCTCGCTCCTTGCGCAGCCAGGCAACTGCCTCGGTCTCTAGTTTCGCCCTCTGCTCTAGGGCCACGGACCTCTCCTTGGCTCCTAGCCTAAGATCCCACTCCTTCTTAGCCTTGGCCAGGAGGTCGATGATCCGCTGGCGGGTCTAAGCATCCCACTGGAGCAGGTCATCCTGCTCCTTCCACACTCTAGCGGCCTCCTCGTCATCCCGCCGCGCCCTCTTCGATAGTTCATCAAAAGACTTCTCGGCGTACTCCATGTCCCAGCAGGCCTCGACCTCCCGTCGTCGAAGATGGTCTACCTCCGCGGTAAGGGGAGTCATCTTGGCCACCCTCTGTCGGAGCTGGGCGGTCACGTCCCTGTGCAGCCGTGCCTCATCAATGAGGCAGTCCCAGTCCTCCTTATGTTCGTGAAGGAACCAGGATTTCTCCTAGCTGCGAGCAATAAGAGACTGGAAAAAGTCAGTGGTCAGAAAACAAAAATAGATGAAGAAAGAAGGGAGCGAGAGGCAAGACTAAGTGAATACCTGGCTGGTGGGAATGATGACATCTCGTAGGGCGCCGCTGGCCTGGTTCAGAGCTTCCAGCATGGCCATGATCCCCTCGTTGAGACTCTCCCGCTCCATGGCCTCGGCGGCATCATCGAGGGTGACAAGTTCCGACGATAGGTCCCGCAGATTCACCCACCGGAGCAGGGGCTCATCCCATGTGGGCGGTTGGTGGCCCTCTGATGTCAGGACCTAGGACAACTCCGTGCTAGTCTCCTCAGCAACCGCCGCAGTGTTCGAGGCCCCTCGGCCATGACCCCCTCCATCCTGCCAACGACGGGCATCGTCTCTGGGGCCGCCGGTAGCACGAGACGCGCCGCTGCCTCGGGCACCGCCACCGTAGCTTCTGGCTACGACCCATCCATCGTAACCACCATCACCTCCGCCTCCGTCGCCGGGACCTCGTCTGGCTGTGGAATTGCTTCTGTAGCCGGTTGCACGGCAACCTCCAAGGGCACCCCCTTAGCCTCGCCGACCGCTTGACCCACCGAGGGCACGGGCACCACCGCGGGCGACGCTTGACCGGCCGACAAGGCTATGACGCCGGCTCCACTCTCGCCCAAAATGGGAGCGACGTCAGGCGATGGTCCCCATCTTGCCTGAAGGGCGATGCTCTTCTTGGGCACCAGCGCTAAAGAACTGCCCCATCTGACCCGTCTCCTGATGCTGTAGAAGAAACAAAAGGTGTGAGTCATGATGAAAACAGGCAAAAGCAGAGAAAAATAGAGAAAACAGAGAAACTGGTGACTTACGTTGGCGCTATTGGGCAGTGGAGACAATTGGGGGACGAACCCCCGGGCCCCTACTCTGCCTCATTGGGGTGGGACCATTTGGAGCCCGCCCCCTGCTCCTGGGCAGAGGGGTCCACCTCCCTTATGTCTGGGGGCACGACAGCGAAGCCGCCCCCCTCCACCGACACCTCGGTGCGACGACAGATCCGCCCGCGCCTGATAGCTCTTGAGGCACGGCGATGGGGCCACCCCCCTGCACCGACACCTCAGGCACGGCGGCAGACCCACCCGCTCCTGCTGTCTCCTAGGGCAGGCCGACGGTTTGGTCCATCTCCGCCGGCCCCACGGACATGCTTTCCCCTGCATGGAACGGGAAAGGCCCCTACACGGATGAGTATATACCTGTTAGCGTATCCTCGCTCGCCAGGTCGTCCCACTCAGTATTGGCAACTACCTCATCATCCTCATCGTCGTCGTCATCGTCGTCGTCATCACTGTCTGTCTCCTCTCCTCACTCTCGTGCCCGCAACTTCTGTTGCTTCTTCCTCCTATCGTCGTCCTTGGCCTTCTTCCGCCACTCGGACGTGGTGCGATTCGCCGCCACCACGAGCGGGTCCTTTGGCAGCGGGGCTGGGTGATCCATAAAGATGAGTCTCTTCGGCTGGTTCCCCTATCTCAATATCAGCATCAAGGGGTCGGGAGTTCAATTAAAAAGAAGGCACAGGGAAAGAGAACTTACGAAGTCAATGTACCCCGGTTTCGGCCGCATTGGGGGATGCCCCGACACCAGATACACAAAATCAAGAATGGCGCCGGCGTCATCCCGTGAAGGCTCCATCGCCTCCTTGATGCGCTGCGCCACTTCGGAGGGGGAGAGCGCTCCCTCGGCGAGCGTCGTCCTGTCAAGCACCATCTCAGGCGCCATCATGTGCAGGGGAAGCACGCGCCTCATCAGCCTTGTCAGGTGTTGCAGCTCCACATTGTAGTAATGCAGCAACACCTGAAGGAACTTGCGAGCGGGGGTGGTGAATCCCCGCTCATGGAAGTGAGCAAAGGACACAACGTAGCCTTCGGGCGGCGACGGCGCGTCCTCATTGCTGGGCAGCCGCCACTCCTCGGCGATGGTCCACACGCAAAGAAGGCCGCGGCGAACGAGGCCCTCCAGGCGCTGGAGGGTGACATCGGATCTACACCATGGCTCCATTAAATGATTGGGGTGGATGGATGCAAACTTGACAGCGGCTGAGATGCGGATGTGGGAGGCTTAGGCAATTGGCGATGGAGGTTGTAGATGCAAAGGCAAGGAGGCAATGTACAAAACCCTGGGGGTGAACCCTTTGGTTTTATAGGGGCGACGGATGTGAGGAAGGCAACCGTCCACCTAGATCTCCGTGCCTGCCACGATTCGCCACCACGTCACCACGTGGGACATGTGCCCGCAATCCCTATCCTTTCCCGCCGATGATGCGCCTATTGTTTCGCCTCCACGGGAAGACCAGGACTCTTTACCAGCAAAAAGATATAGGTCAAAAAGCATTCCTCCAGGCCTGGCTGGGCCCAAGAGTTCGAGGGCTAGCCCATCAAGGATTTCGACAAACCGTCCCAAGGCACCCTTATGACAAAAGGAAGGGCCCACAATTGGCCAAAACTTAGGCGCACAAGCTTCACGAGAATCTCGGTCCACGATCGAGTCTCAACCAGGCTGACTCTGACCGGATCCCCACAAACGGGATGCCAGGATCCCAATTGAATTATCTAGATAACAAAACCGCCAAATCTAATAGCCATACCTACGAAGGGTCCGAATCACCCCTAGGCGATTCTATCTGAATCACCCGGGGGCTCAGGGGCTACACCCAACGAGTGCGCTCGCGCGCACCCTCTGGCAAATTGAATCACCCCTAGGCGATTCTATCTGTACCACCTGGGGGCTCAGGGGATACACCCGATAGGTGCACTCGCGCGCACCCTCTAGCAATTTGAATCACCCCGGGCGATTCTATCTGAATCACCCGGGGGCTCGGGGGCAACACCCGTCGGGTGCACTCACGTGCACCCTCTGGCGAGTCAAATCACCCCCCAGGCAATTCTATCCAAACCACCCGGGGGCTTGGGGGCTATTGTCGGGGACCGAATACTGGGGTACCCAAAGAGGAGGAGCTAATAATAATCAAACGTTGATGATTCTGAACAGACAAGAACGCGACTACACCTCATGCCCAACGACCGAGGGTTAACTCCACCTCGTCCGACCCCTAAGGGCCAGCTCCGCCACGTCCGACCCCTGAGGATGGCTCCGCCTCGCCCGATGTCTAGGGGCAGGCTCCACCTTGCTCGATGTCTGTGCGCTGCTCCTTCATAACTACGCGCACAGATAAGGCGGGGCACTCAAGTCAACCGCAATACCGAGGAACATACCCTGCACACCTGTAGGAAAGTACTATTAGGATATGACCAGATGGGCGCTTTAAGCCCTTCCAGGCATGTCACAGCCCAAACAGTGTTGTGGGCGTTGACATTTGTCCTACAGTGTTATGGGCGCTGGCATTTGCCCTCAGACACGAATCCTGACAGAAACATATGACAACCACTACGGTCCAGGAGGAAACTCATGTCATCTGAAGTAACGAACATGGGGCCTCTATGCCATCTGCTCCCCGTAGGGTCGTGGCTCGGCACCCTGGCGTGCCGTGCAGCCCGCCGGAGTGGGATGGGACGTGACCACTTGCTGAACAAAGCCAGAGCATGGCCCTATCAGGATCAGCAAATGTGCTATCCCTGGCACCGTCTGCCGTGTCAGCAGGGTAGGCTCAAAGGGAAAGGAAGACCCGGCACCTTCAAAGGACCTTCTTTTCCTCTGGTTTTTCCTCTTTCTCCCATTTGTAATCCCTGCTCCCCCTTGATCTATAAAACAGAGGGCAGGGCACCATACTAAACGGACGGATTGATTCTACACACCATGCATCACACAACACATAGCCGAGCAGCAACCAAGCTCTCTGCGCCCTTTCAACCTTTCCATCAAAGACTTGGGACCTGTCCCTCTCTCAACCGTTTGTACCCCCTACTACAAACCTTTCAGTGCTAATAACATGAGCAGCAGCAACAAACTAGACGTAGGGACATTCTGCCCGATCCAGTATAAATCTTGTGTCTTTTAGCACACCATCCGGGCCCAACGCGCAACAAATACAAATTTCCTAGTTGGTGTTTACTTGAAACACCAACACACATGATCAAAGTAAACATGAAAAATGAATAGTGTAAACTAGTAATTCTTAGTGATCATCTATTTCATAAGGGTCCAAGGCTGCTCGTGACCATGAGCACGGCTGATATACCAGTTTTACACTCTGCAGAGGTTGTACACTTTCACTTAGAGTCATGATACCCATATGCCCGGGTTAATTACTCCCAAAACACTTCCAAGGTGAGCAGGCAGGGGTCACTATGAAGCCTTTCAAAGGTTCGTCTAACAAGTTAGGGCCATTAGATTCACTCGGCAAACAGATGTAGGAACCCCCTATCGAATGGCATAATTCCCTCACGGCTATACACATAAGAGTAGGGGTTCTCCTATACCCGATTCGTCAAGCCATTCTTATGCCAATGAAGGTAAACGCTAACAAGCTAGAAAAGGTCCTCATACTGAGCTAAAGCCAGAGCCATGTAGCCCTCACAGCTATACTGTATGTCCCGGATGTTTACTTATAGATAAGTCCTTAGGGAGAGGAATGTGAAGCATTTAGAAAGTAACTAAATACTCTAGGCCCCTGTTTCCAAGTTGCTAAAAAGTTATATTTTAATGTTTATTGCATATACCATTAGTCAAGTTATAAGATCATGGTTTAATTGAGCACTAGCAAAGCTACCCAATGCATATCCCATAGGTGACAAGGTATAAGTTCAATTCTAGGGAATCCCTATCAAGGTGACACATGCAACATGAATTAAATGTATTAAAGTTGATAGGAAAGAAGGATAATCCCATGCTATACTTGCCTTGAACAAAGTGCTCCTGCTGATTCTGCTCATGAAAGTAGTATTCTTGATCACCCACGATTTGCTCACCGTCTATACTCGATAATCACAGCAACATACAAGCATCTAGAAGCAATCATGCATAGCAAACAAAAGCTATAGATTAGAACAGTACACTAACATCATAAAATCAAGATGAAAAGTTTGCAAAACGAACCTACGTCTCACTACGAACACACAGACGCGAAGATCACAAAAATCGGAGCTAAAACGAAGAAGTTATGAATTAAACAAGATTTCCTTTAGTAAAATAATAGATTAAATCTAACCTTGAATTTTAAAAGTTGAAAACATACTTAATAGTAGTATGAACATGTAGACTACTCAATTATGAACCTAATGCAACTTGAACGGGTCAAATCGGAGTTAAAACGAAGATTTTATGGCTATAACAAGATTAGTGTCACAACTGTAAATAGATGAAACTTGATTTTCGAATTTAAAATAATTAAATTTTGATTTTAAATCTGCCTAAGGACTGCGGACACAATTTAAAGAAGAGGCAGGGGCTCTTTAGAATAAAATCAGGGATGGCGGGTTGAGATCCAAATAATTATAAGGGCCTTTTTGCAAAAACGATAGGCGAAGGGATACGGTTGGATCTGGATCGTTGGATCCAACTCGAGTGGTCCGGATTAGATGGCAAGGGAAGATAAAGGATGGCCGGTCAGCAATAGGGCCAAGCACCATGACCGGACCTAGCCGGTGGCGTCGACTTCGATGTTTCTGGCCATCACTGAGCATGGGAGGACCACGGGAAACAAGAGAAGCTCGAGACGAGCTCGATGGAGGGTTCGGAGGGAGCTAAGAGGGCACGGTGGTGAGCTCGAGCTTGTTATGGCAGCTTGGGTTTGCTGGGGAAACTATGGCGACGTGGCACCGGTGGTAGGAATCAAGGGAGGGGGAGATAACGGTACCCGAGGGTTGCTTACCTTCACGCTAAGCTCGTGGATGCGGTTGCGGAGGTAGAGAAGCGGCAGAGTGACGAGCACAATGGCGGTGGTGGCGACGATGTGGTTGCTGCCACAACTTGCCTCTAGAGTGATATAGGGAGGACAGCACGGGCGCGGCTACTATTTAAGAGTGGGGCAGCTTGCAGCACACGTCTATCGGGAGGAAACGACGCGGACATGGATCTCGGGGTGCCGACAGAGTCCGGCTCGTAGACGAGCTAGAGGAAGAAGGTGACCCTGATAGGGCGGGCCCACCTGTCGGTGAGAGAAAGGGCACGGGCTGACTCAGCGGAGATGCAAGGGTGGAAAGGGCTCTGCGGCTTGCGCTGTTGCCTGTGGCTGGGCTACGCAAGCGAAGAAAAGAGACGGCCACGGAAGTGAACGGAAGGGGAAGAAACAAGCCAACGGCTTGGGCTTGCGGGGAGGGAAGTGAGGCCGAGTGGGCATGCGGCCAGGAATCAGAGAGAGGGAGATGGCCTTTGGGCCAAAAGCCAGGGAGGGAGGGGAATAGAGGAAGAATCCCTTATCTTTTTTTCTAATTTAAAAAGCAAATTTTCAAATAGATTTTGAATCCCTTTTGAGTTTTTGAATCAAACCACTCAGCAAAAAAACTCCAATGCAGCAGCTTGTATGCACAAGCATGTATGTAGACCTATATTTGATTTTAATTTGATAAAATTTATTATTTTTTCTATATTGCATACACACATTATTGCATACATAAATCCAATTCACCTATTTTCATAATGTTGCAAATTTTAGGGTGTTACAATTCTACCCCCTTAAAAAGAATCTTGTCCTCGAGATTCGGACGATGCTTACTCAAAAAGTTGCGGGTATTATTTTCTCAGATCCTCTTCTCTTGCCCAGGTAGCCTCATCTTCTGTATATCGATTCCACTGAACCTTACACATATTTATAACTCGGCTCCTTGTAACTCTTTCTGCCATCTCTAAAATTTTTACCGAAAATTCCTCATATGTAAGATCTTCCTTAACTATAAGCTCCTCTAATGGTATCTGCTCCTCTGGTACATGCAAACACTTCTTTAACTGGGACACATGAAACATATCATATACACCTGACAAGCTCTTAGGCAATTCCAACTGATAAGCCACTTCACCACGTCTCTCCAAAATCTTGAAAGGTCCAATATACCTCGGTGCTAACTTTTCCTTCATATTAAATCTTCTCACACTTCTTGATGAGGACATCACTTCTTCAGAGGCACCCACAGATCCTCCAACTGTCATGCAAGGTCCAATGACCCGGGCTCGAATGCGACAACTCAATTTAGAGGTGAGCTCGTTCTTAAGCGATCCTTTTCATACTTTTGAGAATAGACTACTACCTAATGATGTTATCTTGCTTAGGAACATTGGAGAGGGTCATGAGGGACTTAAAGGACGTGGTGGATGCGAGGATGACCAGCAAGGACGTCCAACAGAAATCGGAGGTCTGATCCAACATGATTTCGAGTCTGCCTCGGCCTCCAGGACCAGTCTACCTTAAACTGGTCACCCAGGACGCATCCGGACTCCGTTTTCAATGATCCACATATGGATGGAAAACTAATTTGATAAGGAAGCCAATCCAAGTGGTCCCACGTCAAAAGCTGTTCGGAATCAACAGGAATCGTGGTCACAATTCAGCGTCCAAAATCTGCCAGGGTGCTGCGACACCGTCTTTTGGTCCGTTGGACCATGTATCGTGTTTGAGCCCATTAGGGGCGCGTCCAGGGGTCTTGCATGACCCTAGAGTCTTCATAAACAGCCGCCTCCCCTCCATTAGGGTTTGAGTTTTGCTTAGATTATTCTGTCAAGAACAGTTTCACCGTTCATCGGTTTGTGAGACCCCAACTTTGAGAGATTAATCATTCATCTGCAATTTGGTTGTGTTCTTTCTTGTTCTTGCTTGTGTTCTTCGTTGCGTAGGCAGGGATTAGCCTTCTTGGCGAGGTCAACCTGGTCCGTGACTCGGTTGATAACCAGAGGAGCTGTGGTGCTAAGATTGCAGGGTTCGATCTTTCGATCTGAAGCCGGATCGGTGTGTCATTCTCCGCCACAACGATAGTTACCACCACCTGACGGAAGATTGAGATCCCCGTCTCCATTACTTCTCCTTGGTGACACTTTTAGGTAAACATAATCCCCTATTTCAAAAACCAATTCTCTTCTCCGAGTGTCAGCATAACTCTTCTTTCGAGACTGTGCCACTCTCAAGTTATCTCTAATTATCCTTACTTGCTCTTCTACGTCTCTTAAAACATCGGGTCCGAAGACTTGAGTTTCTCCCATTTGATTCCAAAACAATGGGGTTCTACACTTTCATCCATACAAAGTTTCAAAAGGTGCCATACTGAGACTCTTCTGATAACTATTGTTATACGAGAACTCTGATTAAGGCAAACTCTTGTCCCAACTTGTACCATACTGCAACGCACAAGCTCTCAACATGTCCTCTAAAATCTGATTAGTTCTCTCAGTTTGTCCATCTGTCTGAGGATGATATGCTGTACTAAAATTCAACTTTGTTCCCAACAAGCTATGTACTTGCTGCAAAAAATGAGACGTAAATTGAGTACCCCGATCAGACACAATTTTCTTGGGAACTCCATGTAGACACACTATCTTCTCCATATATAATTGGGCCAACTTCGGTCCTTTATAATGGGTCTTTACCGGTATAAAGTGATCAACTTTAGTTAACCGATCTACTATCACCCATATTGAATCATAACATCTCTGAGTGCATGGTAACCCAACAATAAAATCCATACCAACTTCTTTCCACTTCCACTCAGGTATCTTCATTGGTTGTAATAATCCTGCAGGTCTTTGATGTTCAGCTTTGACTCTTTGATAGGTATCACATATAGCAACATACTCAGTAACATCTCTCTTTAGCCCATACCACCTATACTTGTCTTTCAGATCCAGGTACATCTTAGTACTTTCGGGATGAATAGAGTAAGCAGACTCATGTGCCTCACGTTGAATTGCATCTCGTATAGCCTTAACCTTAGGTACACATAATCTTTTTCCAAACCATAGAGTTCCATTATCATCCATACAAAAACCTAGTGCCTTACAATTCACTATGTTTTCCGCTATCTCTTTCAACTTCGCATCCTGTAACTGGCCCTTACCTATTTCTTGCTCCAGTGTGGGTTCTATCACCAACTCCACTGCATTAGTGACAAAGCCCAAGTTTAGTTGCTCAAATTCAGCACACAACTCACTTGACATAGCTACAACTTGTACCTCCTTGGCATAACTCTTCTGGCTAAGAGCATCGGCAACAACATTCGCCTTTCCAGGATGATAGTGTACTTCTAGATCATAATCCTTAATCAACTCCAACCATCGACGCTGTCTCATATTCAGATCCATCTGAGTGAAAATGTACTTCAGACTCTTGTGATCAGTGTAGATGTCACTCTTATGTCCGATAAGATAGTGTCTCCATATTTTCAGAGCATGAACCACTGCTGCTAACTCCAAATCATGAGTATGATAGTTTAGCTCATGCTTTCTCAACTGTCGGGGTGCATAGGCCACTACTCTTCCTTCTTGCATAAGAACACATCCGAGACCTTGACGAGATGCATCACAATAGATCGAAAAGCTCTTGCGCAAATCTAGCAAAACCAACACTGGGGTTGTAGTCAACCTATTCTTCAACTCTTCAAAGTTAGCCTGGCACTTCTCGGACCACACAAACTTAGCATTTTTCTCCAACAGAGCTGTCATAGGCTTGGCAAGTTTAGAGAAACCTTCTATGAACCTTCTGTAGTATCCAGTCAATCCCAAGAAACTACGAATCTCTCCCACATTGGTTGGTGGTTTCCAATTCAACACATCTCTCACCTTGCTTGGATCTACTACTATTCCACCATTAGAGACAACATGGCCTAGGAAAGAAACTTCCTTCAACCAAAACTCACACTTGCTTTGCTTAGCATACAACTTGTGTTCTCTGAGCTTTTGCAAGACCAACCTTAGATGTTCAGCATGTTGTTCTTCTGTTTTGGAGAATACCAATATATCATCGATAAATACCACCATAAACTTATCCAAAAATTCCATGAACACCTTATTCATCAAGTACATAAAGTATGTAGGTGCATTGGTCAAACCAAAGGACATAAAGGTGTACTCGTACAAACCATACCTCGTAGTAAAAGCTGTCGTGGGTATGTCAGTTGCACGAATCTTCAACTGATGATAACCAGAACAAAGATCAATCTTAGAGAAAACACAAGCACCTCTCAACTGATCAAACAAGTCATCAATTCTAGGTAGCGGGTACTTGTTCTTGATAGTAACCTCATTGAGTGACTGATAATCAACACACATCCTCTGAGTACCATCCTTCTTGTCCACAAATATAACTGGTGCTCCCCAAGGTGACGAACTAGGATGAATGAAACCTTTCTCCTATAACTCATTTATTTGTTTCTTAAGTTCCTCTAGTTCATTAACCCCCATTCTATACCTGGCAAGTCACCGGGAAACACATCTGGAAACTCATCCACCACTAGGTCCTCCTTGTTGACGCGATGATCAAGCTGGTTCACTATAGCTGTCGGCTGTGCTTGTACTACAACATCGACACTAATTCTATCCCCATTCAGTGCGGTCACAACAACTACCTTCTCTTGACACTGAATGACTGCCCGGTTTTGCTTCATCGAGTCCATACCCAGAATCACATCAATGTCAGATGTTCTCAACACAATGGGGCTTACTTTGAACTCTACCCCCCTTAAGGATAGACTAGTCAGAAGACAATGATAAGAAGCTTGCATACTACCTCCTGGTGAGTTTACTAATATGGGATTTTGCATGGCACATAAGGGTATGCTATAGTTACTAACAAATGCTTGTGATATGAAAGAATGCGAAGCTCTAGAATAAAAAAGAACAGTGGTAGGAGTGGAATTGACATTGAACGTACCGAGCATGACTTTTGGTTCCACAAGCGCTATCTCTATAGACACATGGTTCACCTTTCCCGTGTTGGGTGCTAGCTTCTGAGGCGTTTCCTTCTGATTACTATGCTGACCCTGGGGTGTTAGCTGATTCTGCTTCCTAGGACAATGGTTAGCATAATGTCCAACTTCACACCGATAGCATATGTTGGGGGTGCTAGGTGCACTGGTCTTCACGGGAGTGTTGTTGGGTGTTCCCTGTCATGGTGTCTGTTGGCCACTCTGCTGTGGGGACATTGATTGCCATTCTGCTGCTGGTACAGTGGCGCTGCTGGTTTGGGTTGTGATTCCACTGATTAGGTGATCCCTAGTACCTTTGCTAGAAGCCCTGCTAAGGATTGGTGCGCGGACGGGTATTACTCCTAGAGGCCTATCCCTGAAGCCTCCTCTTCTTAGCCTCCATCTCTTTGCGCTTATTATCAATAACAATTGCGCGATTCAATAGCGTCTAGAAATTAGGGTATGTATTGGACATAAGCTGGAGTTGCAGACCATCATACAAACCCTTGAGAAAGCATCATTGCTTATCAACATCATCAGCCACCTCATTCGGAGAGTAACATGACAACTGAGCAAATTTGTCATGATACTCAGCTACATTCATAGATCCCTGTTTCAGAGCTTTGAAATTCTCTCTAAACTCCTGCCAGGTGATAGGGGGAGCATTAGTGGGATGTCCATACTCGAATGCCTCCCACCAGTCTTGGGCTTCTCCTTGGAGTTGTCCTGACGCGTACATCACCTTCTGCTGATCATCGCACTGCGCTATGTTGAGTTGCTTTTCCACTGCATGAAGCCAATCATCTACTACCAGTGGATCAGTGGCATGAGAAAACACCAGGGGGCGGCCCTTCAAGAATTCACCACGCTTATCACGCAATGCTCCACCAATTGGATGATTCTGCTGATTCTGCACAAGAGCTTGCATAAGTTGTGTCTGCACTGCCAGAAGTTGCTCAATTGTCGGTGGCGGTGGTGGTGGTCAATGTGGGGGAACACCTCCATGACCTTAGCCTCTTCCTCTTCCAGACATCTGATATCCAACGCAATATTCAAAATTTAGAAATTTCCAAGTTATATGCACTTATAGATCTATAGAATACATTCTAAAAATTATCTGGACGAGATCCAACATCAACCGCTCGGTAAAGCGGTCATATCTCGAGTTCTAGATATCCAAAAGAGGTGTTCTTTACATGGTTGGAAATCTTAAGAAATTATTTACAACTTGTATTCAGAACACATGCCCAGATTCTATAGTTAGGTTACTCAAAAATAGGATACAACCGAAACTGTTCCAGATTTCAGACTGTGCAGAAACTTTAACTTGGAACAGCCATATGTCACAAACCAGATCATATATAGGGGTTATTCTTGAAGCATTGGAAAGATACTTAAGTATAGTTGTTCCCATAAAAATTTCATAATTTTTGGTTGAGTAGATTTAGATTGGCATTGAGATAAGGGCAGACTGCTCCGAAAAACAGATCCGAGAGAACAAGATGTACCAAACCCAACTATTTATTTATTGACTCAAACTTTAATATTCTTAACCATGGAACTTGCGGACATGCCCACAAAGCTCCAGCACTCATTACAAAAATCCAACTCACACATAAGCATAATAATAAATCAACTAGGCACACCAAAGTTCACACCGCACTACTAGACTCGACTTGACTCAACTTGACCCGTGCTACTAACGTCTTATTACATAGAAGGGACTCCAACACCTATGGGCGAAATTCATAGGGAAGCTGCTCATAGATCCTTGGTAGGTTGAGGCACACCCTTTGCTCGTCTATCACTTGTTGGTATCTCTTAAGGGTCGCCTCCTGTACCTTCAACTGATCTTCTAGTCGCCGAATCTTCGCTACTGACTCATAGCCCAAGTGTACCATCACTTGGGTAGTTGGATCTATGCCCTGAGGGTCCATCATTGCCCACTCCAATTCAGGGTGTTGGAAAGGGAGGAATCGATATTGGTCTTCCTTCATGTCATCAAAGCGACGACCACGGAGACCCATGCAAGCTACAGTGGCTGCATCTTCTATGCTATCTGCATGGTGGCACAATGAGCGTGATGTGCATAGTTCGAGTCCAGCTAGTATGCTTCCTTCTGTTGGTCCCTGATGGAGATGCACACCCTGGTCTTCCAATAAGTGTCCTCTAGAGGGTGAGTATGCTCATTGCAGACGTACTCCACAGCTGCGTCCCAATCAGCATAGTTGGTCTGATGAATCCCCATAAGTTGGTGGTGCGAGGCAGAGGAATCACACCCCGGGTTGTACCAGATCTTTGTAGTCCATCCCAGGGGAGGGATTGGCTCATCCTCTTGAACGGTGTCCTCATCATCATCATCATCAGACAATACAACGACCTCCACTACTTCAGGTTCTTCTTCTCCGGGCTCTTCCTGGAATGGCTCAGGCCTAGGTGCAGGTGCTGGCGAATCAACTTCTTGCTCCTGGGACTCCTCATGTGGCTCTATGGACTCATACAAGCCATGAGGCGGGTAGTAGCCTCCAGTGCTGATCCGAGCGGTCTTATTGACAGAAACATCTATAGAATTAGATTTAGTTATATTAGAAGCAATAATTTTCATAACAGAGTGAGGCAAAAGAAGCATAAAACTTTAGCAAATAACAAGGGTGAGATAGGAAGTATGAAATGAGTGAAGCAAAAGAAACTAAGATGACCATTGCTAACTAGGCTTGCGTCCTACAGTCAACATGGCTCTGATACCAATCTATCACACCCGATTTTAAGGATAAAATGGGATGCATAATCTTATGTGCGCCCAGAGATCAGTCACACACATAAGCCGACAAATCATAAATAGTATCATCACAAGTGTTTATTACATCACGAATAACAAGACAGAGTCTTCACATAAATATAGCAGAAGTATAAAGATAAATCTCTCGCAGAAGCTCCATATCATAGGGACGTGAACTGGTTGACCACAAGTACAGTAATCCTTAGGAAAGTCGTCATTACCATAGCCATCTGTTACCCATCTAGGATTTTTATCCAAATAATAAAAATAAACAAGCGTAAGTACGTGTCGTACTCAACAAGTGTAACATGGGGTTCATGAGGCTCAAAAGGCTTGACACAGGTTTAACAGCATTCAACTTTTAGTTGTCACAATTTTAGCGTAAGAGTAACAACAAGTTGTTTCAATCCCAAAGTAAAACACGTGATCAATGTAAACATGAATAATGAATAGCATAAACCAGTAATTCTTAGTGATCATCTATTCCATAAGGGTCCAAGGCCGCTCATGACCGTGAGCACGGCTGACATACCAGTTTTACACTCTGCAGAGGTTGTATACTTTCACTGAGAGTCATGATACCCATATGCCCTGGTTAATTACTCCCAAAACACTTCCAAGGTGAGGAGACAGGGGTCACTATGAAGCCTTTCAAAGGTTCGTCTACCAAGTTAGGGCCATTAGATTCACTCGTCAAACAGATGTAGGAACCCCCCTGTCGAATGGCACAATTCCCTCATGGCTATACACATAAGAGTAGGGGCTGTCCTATACTCGATTCATCAAGCCATTCTTACGCCAATCAAGGTAACCGCTAACAAGCTAGAAAAGGTCCTCATACTGAGCTAAAGCCAGAGCCATATAGCCCTCACATCTGTATTGTAAGTCCCGGATGTTCGCTTACAGATAAGTCCTTAGGGAGATAAATCTGAAGCATTTAGAAAGTAGCTAAATACTCTAGCCCCCTATTTTCAAGTTGCTAAAAACTCATATTTTAATGTTTATTGCATATAATTGAGCACTAGCAAAGCTACCCAATGCATATCCCATAGGTGACAAGATATAAGTTCAATTCTAGGGAATCCCTATCAAGGTGACACAGGCAACATGAATTAAATGTATTAAAGTTGATAGGAAATAAGGATAATCCCATGCTATACTTGCCTTGAACAAAGTGCTCCTGCTGATTTTGCTCATCAAAGTAGTATTCTTGATCACCCACGATTTGCTCACCGTCTATACTCAATAATCACAGCAACATACAAGCATCCAAAAGTAATCATGCATAGCAAACAAAAGCTATAGATTAGAACAGTACACCAACAGCATAAAATCAAGATGAAAAGTTTGCAAAACGAATCTACGTCTCACTACGAACACACAGACGTGAAGATCACAAAAATTGGAGCTAAAACGAAGAAGTTATGAATTAAACAAGATTTCCTTTAGTAAAATAATAGATTAAATCTAACCTTGAATTTTAAAAGTTAAAAACATACTTAACAGTAGTATGAACATGTAGACTACTCAATTACGAATCTAACGCTACTTGAACGGATCAAATCGGAGTTAAAACGAAGATTTTATGGCTAAAACAAGATTAGTGGCAAAACTGTAAATAGATGAAACTTTATTTTCAAATTTAAAATAATTAAAATTTGATTTTAAATCTGCCTAAGGACTGCAGACACAATTTAAAGAGAAGGCAGGGACTCTTTCAAATAAAAGCTGGGACGGCGGGTTGAGATCCAAATAATTATAAGGGCCTTTTTGCAAAAACAACAGGCGAAGGGGTACAATTGGATCTGGATTGTTGGATCAAACTCAAGTGGTCCGGATTAGATGGTAGGGGAAGAGAAAGGATGGCCGGTCAGCAACGGGGTCGAGCGCGGCGGCGCCATGACCGGACCTCGCCGCCGCCGGCAGCTTCGACGTTTCCAGCCACCACTGAGCACGGGAGGACCATGGGAAACAAGAGAAGCTTGAGGCGAGCTTGATGGAGGGTTCGGAGGGAGCTAAGATGGCACGGTGGCGAGCTCCAGCTTGTTATGGCGGCTTGGGTTCGTCGGGGAAACTATGGCGACGTGGCACTGGCGGTAAGAATCGAGGGAGGGGGCGATAACGGTACCCGAGGGTTGCTTACCTTCATGCTAAGCTCGAGGATGCAGTTGCGGAGGCATAGAAGCGGTGGAGTGACGAGCATGATGGCGGCGGTGGCGGTGGTGTGATTGCTGCCACAGCTTGCCTCTAGAGCGATATAGGGAGGACAGCACGGGCGCGACTGCTATTTAAGAGCGAGGCGGCTTGCAACACACGTCCATCGGGAGGAAACGACACGGACGTGGTTTCCGGGGTGCCGACAGAGTCCGGCTCGTAGACGAGCTGGAGGAAGAAGGTGACCCTGATAGGTCGGGCCCACCTGTCGGCGAGAGAAAGGGCACGGGCCGACTCGGCAGAGAGGCAAGGGTGTTAAGGGCTTTGCAGCTTGGGCTATTGCCTGCGGCTGGGCCACGCAAGCGAAGAAAAGAGACGGGCCGCGGAAGAGAACGGAAGGGGAGGAAACAGGCCAACGGCTTGGGCCTGCGGGGAGGGAAGTGAGGCCGAGTGGGCCTGCGGCCAGGAATCAGAGAGAGGGAGATGGCCTTCGGGCCAAAATCCAGGGAGGGAGGGGAATAGAGTAAGATTCCCTTATCTTTTTTTCTAATTTCGAAAGCAAATTTTTCAAATAGATTTTGAATCCCTTTTGAGTTTTTGAATCAAACCACTCAGCACAAAAACTCCAATGCAGCAGCATGTATGCACAAGCATGTATGTAGACCTATATTTGATTTTAATTTGATAAAATTTATTATTTTTTCTATATTGTGTAGACACACTATTGCATACATAAATCCAATTCACTTATTTTCAAAATGTTGCAAAATTTAGGGTGTTACATTAACCATATAATTGAATTCAACAAATGACAGCCATACATTGATTCATAACAAATTTGATAGTCAACATCCATTCACCATCTTAGAAGTAACAATCTCAACCATACATCCAGCTCATTCATACATCCATCTCAGTCATACATAACAACTTAAAGTGTGAATTAGTTTGCAAGCTAAAGCAATACTAAGTTCATAGTTTGTATTGCAGCAGCCACAAGCACACAAAAATGCTATAGAGTTCACCAAAGACTCTTACCCACCCAAAGTCTAGGGATAGATACAAAAGGCATAATTTAACCAACTCGCCTAGATGCATATCTAGATGACAAGGATGCTCACAAATTTTAGGGAGGAGTGACTTGACCCTGATTGAAGTTAATCAGCTGTCGAAGGAGGGCATGAGTTTTTTACTGTCCTTTCTTCAAACTGTCAATTTCATGTGCTTGGCTAGCCCCTCTTGCTTATTAAGTTGTGCAGATTCTTGCTCCTTAGCCACAAGTTGAGCCTGTAGCTCCCGCACATGTGAACTAACTACACTTCTACTACTTGGCTTGGAGGTCCCGCACCTGTGAACTAACCGTACATGTGAACTAATTGCACTTCTATCTGCACTCAAGATTTATTTTGCTTTAAATATTCTCTTCATATTTTAATAAACATAGAAATCTGGACCATAACAAAATGCATAAACATATTTTTGTTGTATATAGGATGGATCTCGGAAACTAACAAAATTAGCTTCAAGCCATATGGATCTACCATTATTTTCCTTTGATTTTTCAAAAACCATGAATAAATGGTACAAACATACATGCTAACTAGCTTCTACTCTTCATCTTCTTGCATACGCATAACAGAAAGAGGAGAAACGAACTCGTCTGTGCAGAGGAACAACAGGGCCGGCGACAGCCATCAACCTGGCCACTCCTCGCTCCAGATGGCCCTCACTCGCTGCCCACTCCCCGTCTCCCCCAAAAGCTCAAGCCGACAGAGGCGCACGCCCATCGCCCACTCGCTACTGCTGGACGCGGACTCGCCCACAGGCACAGGAACCAAAACCCCTCACCACAAACCCTAAGTTCGAACATCAGAACACCAAAGAAACCAAAATCCCATCGGCACCCCTTAGATCCACTCATTGTTGCCTTTCCCGGCGCTCAATCATGTATTTGGAGCGGAACTCGTCGCCCAACACTAGGAAGGAAGAGGGGTTGGTTGGGAGAGGGTGTGGTGGCGGCTGGAGCAGGATGGTGGCGCTGGCTTCAGCAAGGAACACAGGCTACGGCGGAGGTGGAGGGGGAGTGGTGGCGGAGGCACTAGAAAAGGGAGAGGGTGGCGGCTAGAGGCGCAAGGGGAAAACGGGAAGGAGAAAATCAGACCGGGATGTCCAAGGTTCCACTTCTTGTTTAGAAATTTTATTGTAATACCCTTGATTTGTGTACATGAAAGACTTGTGACAATGGACAAAAGTGGCAATTGTCCTAAAAAAGATGGTGGGGCAGTTAGAGGCTGGCGGGTATTGTTGGTGGGGAGATAACTTTTTTTTGGCTAGCGGCCATTTTGTAGCGACAATTGTTGGCAGGGAGACCGGGGTAGATTCACAGCTTTTTTAAAGCAATATTAGGTGCAATTTATGATTAAAGTAAGGAGGAGTAAGTATTTAATAATGATATGATAGAATTATGCATTCAAAAGAGATGAAAAATTAACATTGCAAAGGATTTTTGTAAAATGATAAATTATGTGAGAACAATCTAGCCATCAAATTTTGTTTTTATTTAATGAATAACTATGACCCATGAACATTTGTCATATAAATCTGTCATAACCATGATGCCAAAATAGGTAATGACGATTTTGAATTGGACTTAGTGACAGGTAATATCTTTTCGTCATTAACTAAGATCCGTTCCTCAAAATTGTCATTATCTAAATAATTCAGTGACAAATTGCTCTGTTGCCATCATATAATCGTCATAGAAGTAAGGATGGCAGCGGGTATCCGCGGGTGTCGGGTCCAGCGGTTTTGGTTTCAGCGACAGTTTTGCACCCATGGTTTTTCGGGTTCGGATAGCCGAAGGGTAGCGGGTTTGGGGAGGATCCGAGTTTTCCGATGTGGATCACCATGGGAACCCCGAAATCTTTGAGCCCATGCTAGCAGCGCATCTAATAACCTAGGTATTTAACTCTAAAACTCAACTCTAAGACCCTCTCGCTCACCCCACCTGCCCACCCCACACCGTATCCGTGACTCCACGTCCGCTCGGCCGCCAGCACCAGAAAGCAGAGCACAGGGGCCGGCTCCACCCCACCAGATCCGCTCGTCGCCAGCCCACCAGAGCGCAGGGGAGTGTCATGACCCAGGTGTGTGCTGGGCCTATTGGGTTGGGCCTCGGCATGCTCATGGGCCTCGGCCAGTAGGTGTGCATGTGTGGCCATCGGCAAATATATGCCATGGCCTGTAACCGAAAGTGGCATCGAACCGAATACTGAACTCGTCTTCCACCTCGAGGCATCTCTATCCAGGAACCTTCTCCTGCTGTTCTTGCTGTCTCCCTCTAATCCCTGCTATTCCCGGTCTATATTCCCTCCAATTCTTCCCAATTTGTTTCAAATACCCTTGTAATTGCTACTGGGTAGCGAAGGATTGTTACAATTGGTATCCAGAGCCTTGGATTAGGGAACCCTAAACTTTTCCCCAATCGATTGCGCCCATGGCTTCATCAGCACCTACACCAGCCATCCTTCCCACTTCCATGGGAGGTGTTCTTTGTGCCACCGTGAGCCACATGCCTCGGACCTTGCCAGATGGGGTTCTGCTCCAGGTCTTTGGACCATACGGCGGCAACAAGGTGTTTGTTCTAGAGAGGACAAGTTGTATGGTAGCGTACATCTTCTTCCTCCTAGACCATGATGCATCTAAAGCTCAAAGGGCACTCCATGCACTACGTCAAATATCATTTCCAGGGGCGGCTACAGTGCATTTGTAGGGGTGGTTTGGCCAGCCACCCCTACACAAGGGTCTCTACAAATCATTTTTCCACAAAAAAAATTTAAATTTACAATTTAAATTCATGGTACCTATACTTGCAAAGTGACTCAAGTACATGCTTCAGCCGACAGTCCAATATACAATGATAGAAAAAACCAAATACCTAAGTAGATCTTCATGGTACCCAAGTTAATATAATACTCTCATGGATATAATTTAAATACAATCAGAAAGTTCATTTAACTTTAATTATCAGAACACCCATTCAATATTACATGCACAAGCAATTTGTGGAGTAAAATAGAATTGAAAGAAAATTAATTGTAAAACACATCATCAATCAGTATGCAGGTAAACGGCTTGGTGGGGAGACAGGAGCACCTCAGCTCGGTGGGGAGACACGATACACTAAAGAAGCCTTGCTCCTTGCTAACTGTTAGCTCTGCACAAGAACTTGTTGAAGCCTCACCTTCCTGCTTGATTTAATAGTTAGCTTTGCACAGGAATTCCTTGCTTTAACCGTTATCTGTGCTTGCTCTTTGCTTTCATGGTTAGCTCTGCACAAGGATTTGTTGCTTTAATTGTTAGCTCTTCATCAAGAATTTGTAAATCATTGAACAAAGAATGTAGTCCTGAATAACCTAAT
Organism: Miscanthus lutarioriparius; assembly: GCA_904845875.1. Lineage (NCBI taxonomy): Eukaryota > Viridiplantae > Streptophyta > Magnoliopsida > Poales > Poaceae > Miscanthus > Miscanthus lutarioriparius. The sequence goes on from CAJGYO010000009.1 coordinate 38,451,477, forward strand.
CATATGCATACCATATATTAATCAAAGAATGTTTGTTCAGGAATTAGGAGTAGGCTTATCCTTAATTAGCATGATACTACTTATATAAAATAAATATGCAATCCCCGAATAGCAAGCCCCAACTTGCTAACTGCTTAGCAACGCACAGGCATGAATTTCACTATTTTAGAACTGAAATACACATGGCATAGATATGCCGTCCACTTGATCTTGTGGGATCAAAATATTATGACGGTATTGAGATCATCACTGATGCAGGCTCTATTTTTATCAAGTGACTTATTCTCAAATTCTCATATCCAAACAATAATTTGGAGCAAGGGATAGGGAAGACAAACACCCCACTGCATTTTGACGCTTTATGCAACAAGAAAAGGTAGTATCATCATCGCTGGAATATGAACTTGTGCAATATTTGAGAAAATAATAGCAACTATGCATAAGAGAATAATACTTGGGCGCTGCACAAGTTGTGCTATGGGGAACTTGTCGCCGCTGGCCTGCTCTTCCGATTCGGGTCTCTAGGTCCTGAGAGCACGTTGAGCACATTCAAAATCACAGTAAGGCATATCATTTAGTCGAAGTTCAAGAAAGTTATTGCGCTTGGTTAAGAGCAACAATCAACAGATCAGAAAAGAAACTATAGCTTCAACTAGCATATCATTTATAGCCTACTGACGGACATTTTCTGCACAGTACCATTCATACAAGATTCACATGGTTGCTGAAATCCAAACTAGGAATGTTGTACACACACAACAATAAAGCACATTGAGAAAAACAGGTAGGAAGAACATACTTTCCAGAAGTGTTCCCGCATCCAAGTTACTGAACACAAATATTTAGTTGGAGTCAATGTTATCTTACCTGCTGCTTGTACAGAGACAGAGGAACATAGGCCGCCTCCTTCCTGAAATGGTGAGAGACATGACTACAGTCACAAAAATAAGACTTTACTTATCAATGCAGTAACTAAATGCAAGGTTGAGAAAATATTATTTTAGTCTAGATAATCCCCATTCCAGCAAGAATTCTTGGACAACTTTATTAGTACTATACTTGCATGGACTCATTGCCCCAATTTAATGAAATTTAATGAGATTATACAGATAGCTGCAATTCTATCAGCTTTGCTTGTCACAAGCTTGGGATCTTCCTCTTTTTCCTCCTTATATCAGGCACTGCCTTAGAAACAAGCCTACCATCTAAAAGCTGCTCCTAAACAATTTGCCGAGGCTATCAGTCATCTAGTACAATAACAGCAATACTACTGCTTATCTAGCTAACCAAACGTATCCACATATGTAGAGCTACTATCAGACCACTATATGCACTTTGTAATAAATGGTCTGAATCATATGGAAATATTGTTCTTAATGAACAAATAGTAGCAACAGAAATGTCAGTAACCTATGTGCACTATCTGCTACCTATGTGCACTAACTAAATGTCGAAGAAATATCTGAATCTTCAGATATCACAGAAAATAGAGCCATGGAATGCAGATCAACAGGGAACTCGTCAGATCTGACTCCAAGAAACGGAACGGATGGGGCAGGCTTTTTTACAAATGCATAATCGCCTTGCGTTCGTCGGACTAGGAGAACGGGGTGGAACAGCCAAAATCAGGTCAGAACTAGGAACTAGAGCAATCCCCTTACCTCTGGAGCCGGCTCATCGGCTTGTGCGAGAACGCAGAGTAGGTAGAAGCCCCTTACCTCTGGAGCCGGCTGAAGGGAGAGGACATGAGGAGAAGGGGGCTAGGGAAGAGGAGGTAGAAGCCCCAACGGCCCAACCAACCAGCTCCTGCACCCCGGACGCCCTCCGCGCAGCTCAGGCCACCAATCCCACGGATCCAGCCGCTAGGACCTCAGATCCGGTCGCCACCGCATGGATCGAGCTGCCACCGCGCTTGCAGGACCGCAGTCCGGTTGTCACCGCGCGAAAACAGCCGCCCGGAGGGGAGGCGAGCCCGGACCAGCCACCACCGGATCCGGCCAACGAGCATGCGGATCCGGCCACCCCGACGCTGAAACGACAGACGGCCACAATGAAGCAGGTCGACAGATCGAACTGCAGTCACCGAGAGGAGGAGGGAGAAAGAGGATGCGAGAGAGCAGCCGTCGCTGCGCCCCTGCGGCGCAAGGGGGGAGAGGCGTGGAGGAAGAGGAGGGCGGCTGCGGCATCCGCTGGCCCACTCACGCCAGCCGCCATCACCCTGGCCGCTGCTCGTGTCGGTAGGGGGGAGAGCGTAGAGGAGAGAGAGAGAGAGTGAAGGGGAAGAGAAGCTGGAGAATTTTTTTTGACTGTGCTCTACAATATATAGTCAGAGGCATTTGTAGTGGCGGCTGGTGATTGAGCCGCCCCTACAAATAGAAACACCGGAGGCGGCTGGCGAGTGAGCCGCCCCTATAAATCAGACCCATTTGTAGGGGCGACTCATATCACCAGCCGCCCCTGCTGTTCTATTTGTAGGGGCGGCTGGTCTCTGGGCTCCCGAGCACGCCATTGTAGGGGCGGTTCCAACACCAGTCGCCCCTAAAAAAATTTATCCCGTTGCTATGAACCATTTTTCACGTAGTGATGACGCTGCATCTATGATAACTGCTGCTGGATGGATGTCCAGATGGTGTTGCGGCCTTCCACCTGCAGCAGCGGTGTGGAGGGTACCAAGACCGCCCCTGCAGCAGCTACGCCATCAATTCAGCCATCTTGCACGACCTCGCCGTCCGCGACCTCCGCCCCGACGACGACGGTCACGACAGCAGCTGCGCTGCCCACGCCAGCAGTGCCCACGGGTCACATCCTTGCATCAGCTCCAACCTCGACTCCATCATCGATGTCCACGCCTACAGCGCCCTTGGCCCCGGCCACGACTCCGTCACCGACGCGCACCTTCCTTCGGTTTCCGACGCCGCCGTTTCTCGCTGTGACAAAGAAGATCGTTAAGAAGGCGCCGAGGCTGCGACATGCAAGAACGACCGTCTCCGTGGTAGCGGGCGCCATGCAAGCCGCAGGCCACGCCTGCGTCACCGGGCGGGATAGCGCAGTTAGGGCTCCATAGCCCATGCTTCCTCGACAAGACCCCCGGCGGAAAGGAAGGACGGATGGCTGTCGACTGTCGCTTCGCCGACTTCATCGCCCACCTCGCCACGCTCACGGGGTACCCACGGAATGTCTACGTCAAGCACGACCGAGGCGCGCTCGTCTCCGTTGACTGTCGCTTCGCTGACTCGCCGCCCACCACGCCATGCTCGCTGGGTACCCATGGGACGTCTGTGTCAAGCACGACCGAGGCGTGCTTGTCTCCGTCGACAACGATGGGGATCCCGAGTGCCTCGCCCTCGGGTCCATCCGGGACGCGCCCGTCTCCGTCCTCAATGACGCGGCTCTGGATGAGCATCTTGCCCTCGAGTTCGATCAGGACGCGCTCGTCTCCGTCGACGCCGCTGCGGATATGGAGTACTTCGCCTTCGAGTTCGAGCGGGATAAAGATTTCCAAACGGGCCGGTTGAAACGGGCTGGCACGAGCCCGGTGCGAAAAAGCCCGGCCCTAGCCCACCACAGCCGTGCCCATGCCTGGCCCGGCCCGGTACTGTGCCCGTGCCTGGGGCGAGGAGTCGGCCCGTAGTGCCGGCCCGGGCACGGCCCGTTACAACGGGCGGCACGGCTCAGGCACGGAGGGGCGCCGGCGAGGCTGGGGGCATGCGGTACATAAGCCACCTGCCGTGGCTGGCCCCCCTAGTCCCGCACCATCCAAACCCTAGCTCATTTCGCCTGCTCTCGTCTCCCTCGCGCCGCTCTCGTCTCGCTCGTCGCTCTCGCCCGCTATCGTCTTGCTCCTCGCTCTCGCCCGTTCACCTGATCCTCGCCTTGTTCCCCTGCTCCGCCGTGTCCATGGAGTTCTCCGGTGGGTAAGGGGTCAGATCCGGTGGGTTCTGTCCTCAATCTCCACCGCGGCCGCCCCCCCCTAGTCCCGCACCATCCAAACCCTAGCTCATTTCGCCTACTCTCGTCTCCCTCGCGCCGCTCTCGTCTTGCTCATCGCTCTCGCCCGTTCGCCTGATCCTCGCCTCGTTCCCCTGCTCTGTCGTGTCCATGGCGTTCTCCGGTGGGTAAGGGGTCAGATCCGGTGGGTTCCGTCCTCAATCTCCCTGCTTTCCCTCTCTGCCCTCAATCTCCCTCTTCTCTCTCAGATCTGGTGGTTCCCGCCTTTAATCTCCATCTGTTCCCTTGTTCTTCATCCCTGAAAGTCGATTGGGACTCGTTCTTAGCATCCTCGACGCATCTCTGTCTTATGTCCGTCGTTCTCATTGCCGGTCGCCGCCACCTCCGGGGCTCCGGTCTCCGTTGAGGTACCGGGGTGTGCATCTGACCCATCTCATCGTCGTTTCCTGCGCTTCGGCTCAAGAGGTAAGCCCCCCTACCCTAACCCTAATCACCTACCCTAACCCCCTACCCTAACCCTAATCCCCTACCCTAACCGTCTTTTTCTGTTGTTGATTGATGTAGTCGTCGAGGATCCGGAGACGGCAAAGATGGCCCGAGGCGTAGGCGACGCCGATGAAGGGGAGTTTGATCACTCCCAGAACGACGAGCTGCGGATGTGCGGGTTAGCCGGGGATGATGAGGAGGACGATGTCCGCGAGGACTACGCCGAGCTATTTGGGAGGTCTGCTGCTGATCCCCTTCCCTGTGACCAAGATGCGGTCCCGGTCCACGGGGAAGGGGCCGATCCCGATGCCGACGGTGGCGACAGTGAGGTGGCAGGCTCCAATCGGCCTTCTACCTCTGCTGTCTGGGAAGATTTTGAGAAGCACTTCAAGAAGGTGCCAGGTAAGGCGAGACCCGTCAGGTATGCTGCCACTTGCAAACATTGCAAGAAACAATACTCTGCTTATTCTGCTAATGGCACTGGACATCTTACTCGACATCTTAAGGTTTGTGTTAAGCGTCGTGAGAAATGTCGCATGTCTCAAACTCAAATTGGTTTTAATACTGATGGTTCTGTTCGTCGCTGGGAGTACAATGCTGATGTAGCTCGTGTTGAGCTTGTTCATATGCTTGCTAGGCTAGATTTACCTTTACTGATTGGTGAAACTGATGCCTTTAAAGATTACATTAAAACTGCTCATAACCCTGCCTTTGCACCTGTCTCTAAGCAAACTACTGCTAGAGATCTGTTTGAGCACTTCAATGGTAAACGTGAAAAATTAATGACTTGTTTGCAAGACAATGTTGTTTCATCTGTTGCTATTACCTCTGATATTTGGTCTGGAAAGGCCAAAGAAGATTATCTGTCTGTTGTGGCTCATTTCATTAATGCTGATTGGCAATTAGAGAAAAGGGTGCTTGGTTTAAGGTTGATTGATGTCTCTCATAATGCTGAAAACATTGCTGAGCGTGTTAAAATTGTCCTTGCTGAGTATGGTATACTTAACAATGTTTTTTCTGTGACTTTGGATAATGCATCTGCCAATAAAAATGCAATGGATAAACTAAAACCTATACTTAAAGAGTATTTAGGTGCTGATATGTTTTTGCATCAACGATGTGCTTGTCATATTATTAACCTGATTGTTAAGGAAGCATTGGCTGCTGTTAATCTTCTCATTGACAACTTTAGAACTGCAATCTCTTTTTTGAACTCCTCTAATCAAAGAATTGCTGCATACAAGAGTTATTGCATTGCTAGCAGTGTTAGACCTAGGAAGTTCTCACTAGACATGGATGTTAGGTGGAACTCCACCTACCTTATGCTGAAAACATTGTTACCTCACAGGAGTACTTTCAGTACTTTTATTGAGGCTAATTACCCTAGACCTGTAGGTAGTCCTTTCCTGTTGACTGATGATCACTGGGATATGGCAACTAAGATGTTGCAATTTCTTGAACTGTTTTATGACTCTACCGTTGCTTTATCTGGTGTGTACTATCCTACTTCTCCACTTATGATTCATCATATTGTTAAGATTGTTGTTCACCTGCATAAATATCAACATGATGAACATCTGAGATCTGTTGTGCAGTCTATGATTGACAAATATAATAAGTACTGGAAGAACATACCTGATCTTCATTCCATTGCATTCATACTGGATCCAAGAGCTAAGATTAAGGGCTTTACCAAAGTGCTTAGAAAGTTGAATTCTCTTTTTAATGTTGATTACACTAATAAGTTGCTGGACACCAGAGCTCTTCTTTTTAGAAAGTACAACAGGTATGATGCAATGTATGGCTCTGTTAGGCTCAAAAGGGCTGTTCCTGTATCCCTTTCTAGTAAAAAAAAGAACAGCTTGGGCTGACATTTATGATGATGATGAGCTTGACATTGGAGCTGGCTGTTCTTCCCTCCCTCCTAATTTATCAGTCCAGGGGTGTTTCTGCCACTTCTTTGCTACAGGCAGCTTCTGCTTCTAACTCTAGTGAGCTTGCATCCTACCTGGACTCTGACACAGTCAGCCAGTTAGATGATGATTTTGACCTCATGCAATGGTGGCATGAGCACAAGCTTACTTATCATGTGCTTTCTATTCTTGTAAAAGATATTTTTACTATGCCTGTGTCAACCATTTCTTCAGAATCTACCTTTAGCACTACTGGCAGGATCATCGAGGAGCGTCGCCGGAGGCTGAACCCTGAGACTGTGGAGGCACTAACCTGCATCAAGGACTGGGAGAATGCTGAATCAAGACTGCAGCACATGGTGGAGGATAAGAAGCTGGAAGAGGCCTTTGAAGCACTTTATCTTGATGTTGATTAAGTTCCCTATTTATGTAATGGTTCTGTAATAGCTCTTAAGACTTGGACATGCTGGAGGCTGGATGTAATGAACTTATGAACAATCTTAGGAGCTGGCTGTACTCTTTTCCTGTTTAGGGTTTCTCACAAGGGTGAGTTTTACCTAAACAGGTTTTTAATGAGGCAGCCATTGCACAGCTCCTACTTTAATTAGTTTTAGTTTCAAAACTTGCCTGTTTTCTTTGCTGTTCTTTGTTCTTTGCTGTTTTTTGCTGGCATTGTCTGATGTTTTTGATGAGTTAGAAGTTATCTCTGTGAACTTATAATTTGAATGAATGTTTTTGTAATTTCAGTGCCAGGGCCGGCACGGGGCACGCTGGGCTGCCGTGCCGGCACGGCACGCCAGGCACGGTCCAGCAAGTTTAGTGCCGTGCCTGGGCCTGAACTCCAGCACAGTGGCACGGCACGGCACGGCATGCCTCATTAACCGTGCCTGCCGTGTCGTGCCTAGGCGGACCGTGCCCAGGCGGGCTAGGGCCGTGTAGTGCCGTGCCGGCACGTTTGGAAATCTTTAGACAGGGATGCGCTCGTCTCCGTCGATACAGCTGCCGAGTTTGCGCACTGCGTCCTCGAGCTCCGCTGTTGCGTCGTGCCTGCACGGTCGTCTCCATGACCGCGTCCCACAAGCTGACGACCAGCACGTCAGCGACACCAAGGATACCACAGCAGCAGGCTCAAGCAAGTCAGGCGCCCTCTCCAGTGCTTGCGCTGAAGGTGTTCGACGCAATGCCGAGCTACCCTCTGTTGTCTCCCTGTGCGGTGCCATGACGTCCGCCGTGGTGCTTCACGCCCTTGCTGCCGACCAGGACGCCACACATTTCTCAGTGTCTCTCTGTGCTGGCAAGCCTGCCTCCAGGGATCAGTTTCGGAAGGCTTGCCTCAAGGATGTGGAGGCTTCTCATTCAGCTGGACACAAAGTTCCACACCATGCTGTATCTGCAGGGAGCTGTTATGGAGAGTATACCAACTTCATTCAGTTATTGTTGAAGACTAGAGCCCGGAAGTAAACTTAGATGCTCAGGTTGCTTTAAACCCACACACCATGAAGGCTAGTGTTGAACAAAATGTGCCTAGTGATGATCAGGGACTGAGTAATAACAATGTTCAGATCAACTTTGTTCAGCCCCAAACTCAAGTTACTGATTCCAGTACTCAGCAAACCGGGGGTAGTGATAACCATGAGTTGAGTCCAGCCAGGTCACCTTTAAATCGTGCTATGTCTATTGATAGTTTTTTAGACTCAATTTCAATACCAGTTGTGCAACCCCTGTTGGAGGACGACATCACTACACCTTTGATTCAAACAACCAGAGTGCCAAATAGAAATTGGCATAACAGCCCTCCTCCAAGCTCCAATCAAAGGAAAAGCGTTAGGCTAGCGCAGAAAGCCGCAGCCCACCCGGGCAAACATTGCATCGAGATCGCCCAAGATTTGCTTGCTAAGAAGCTGGGTGAACTTTCCAGTAAAGACGATAACCAAAATGAGAATGACAATGATTTTGATTTCTATGCGCAGCACTTTGACAGACTTGTTGACAAGCCCAAGATCCTCATTGAGCAGGGTGCGAAGATGAAGAAGAAGGGCAACATTCAGAGGAGGGCGGCTGTGGCTCCAAGTCTGGAGGCATAGACGCGCTATCAGTGGAAGAAATGATCAATGTTAGCCCCTCAGAGAATGGGGATTGGGGCGGACAGCCCCCTGTATCGTAGGCAACAATGCAGTAGTAGAGCCCTGCGTGGCTTATTCGTGTTGTTAGCAGAAAACAAAGAATGGTCCATAACCGGTGTATATGGGCCACAGGCTGATACAGATAAAATCCTTTTCATGCAAGAGTTGATGGACCTGCGACAACATGTCCTCCCTGCGTGGCTGTTACTTTGGGACTTTAACTTAATTTTCCGAGCGCAAGACAAAAATAATTCAAGGATCAACTTGCCGATGCTGAATAGATTTAGATCCACCATAGATAATCTAGAGTTGGCACCGATTGAACTGCGAGGGAAGAAGTACACCTGGTGCAATGACCAACAATCACCCACAATGACAAGAATCGATCATCTATTTGCTTCTACGGAATGGCTCGAAATTTTTCCGAGAACTGATCTCCAAGCGCTCGCATCATTGGGCTCTGACCATTGTCCATTGTTGCTCCAAGGAGATGTCGCTTTTGACATCTACAGGGGATTCCGATTCGAAGCGTACTGGACACATATGCCAGGATTTGTGGAGACCGTTCAAGAAACTTGGAACAGACCAGTACAAACTCAGGATGCTCTCTTGCGTATTCACGTCAAACTCAAGCGGACAGCTAAAGCACTAAGAAACTGGAGAAGAATTTCTTTCAACGGTTGGAGACTAAGCTGGGCCATCCTGAACATAACTTTGACCAACTTGGAGAAAGCGCAAGAGGCAAGAATGTTTACACCGGACGAGCTGGAATTCAAGCGTTACCTAAAGCTAAAGGCCTTAGGCATCGCGGCAGTGCAAAAGACAAGAGCCCGCCAACACTCTAGGCTAACTTGATACGTAAAGGGGACACGAATACACGTTTTTTCCATCTACACGCCAATGCGAGAAGAAAAAAAACTTTCATTAGCACACTCAACGGGGAAACAGGGCTGGTGATATCACAGGAAAACAAGTTGACTTTGGCAAAAGATTATTTCTCAAACATTCTGGGGACACCAAGTACAAGAACAAAGGCCATTAATTGGACCGAGCTTGGATATGCACCTCAGGACCTTGAAGATTTGGAGGCACCTTTTACTATACAGGAAGTAGAGGCGGTAATCAAGGAGATGCCCCCCGAGAAGGCACCGGGCCCCGATGGATTCATAGGAATTTTCTACAAAAGTTGCTGGTCCATTATAAAGGATGATCTGTACCAGGTGTTCTTGAGTTTTTATAGCCACCGGACAGCAAGGCTGGGCCTGCTTAACGAAACAAATATTGTTCTTCTGCCTAAGACCCCGGATGCAGCTTCTTTGTCTGAATATAGTCCAATAAGTCTGATCAATAGTGTTGTCAAAATCTTTACAAAAATCTTAGCTAATAGATTGGTGCCCCACATGAACTCCCTAGTCTCAAATGTACAGAACGCATTTATCAAGAAAAGGTGCATACACGATAACTTCATTTATGCACAAAGAGTAATTCAACTACTACATAAAAAGAAGCAGCCGGCCCTGTTCATCAAGCTAGAAATCTCAAAGGCCTTTGATTCCATAGGATGGAGCTTCCTTCTCGAGGTACTCCAAGCTTTGGGATTCAGCACAAAATGGCGAGATTGGATAGCAGCCTTGTTGGGTACAACATCATCAAGAGTGTGTGCTCATCAATGGTCAGTTAACCCAGGGTACACTACGGGAATCAGGAGATTGGCACTCGGCAAAGCCTAAAAAACACTTGGCAAAGGGTTGACACTCGGCAAACGATACTCGGTGAATTTTTATCGGCAAACAGACTTTGCCAAGTGTTTTTTTGTCGGACACTCGGCAAAGACTTCGCCGAGTGCCCAAAATACACTCGGCAAACATTTTTTTTCGAAAAATAAAAAAAAACCACCACAAACATTTTTTTCGAAAAATAAAAAAAAGCCATCACCGGCCGATCTCCGCCGGCCGCCGTCGGTCTCCTCGGCGGCGCCCTTCCCCTGCGTCTCGCCTCCGCTCCCCGGCTTCACGGCCGCCGCCACGAGCCACCACCGGCCACCACCACCACGCCACCGCCGCCCACCACCACCCGCCATGCCAGGGAAGAGAGGGAGAGGAGGGCGCGGCCGCCGAATCCGGGGAAGAGAGGGAGAGGAGGGGGCGGCCGGACCAGATCCACCGCTGGGGAAGAGAGAGGAAGGGGAGGGGCGCCGACAGTGGGAAGAGAGGGAGAGGATGGGGCGGCCGCGCTAGATCCGCCGCCGGGGAAGAGAGAGGAGGGAGAGGAGGGGGAGGGGCGCCGGCAGTGGGAAGAGAGGGAGAGGAGGGGGCGGCCGCGCCGGGGCCGGATCCGGCCTCCCCGTGCGCCACTATCGCTGGATCCGCCAGCCGGGCCGGATCTGTGTGGAGGCGGAGGAGGAGGGAGGAGGTGCCAAGCAGGAGGAGGGAGGCGGATCACACCAGCGAGGGAGGAGGGAGGCGGGCTGTGCCGGTGAGGGAGGAGGAGGGGCAGGGCAGGCAGGCCAGGGCAGAGAGGAGGAGGAGGGCGGGGGCGGACTTGCAAGGGGCCGAGAGGGAGGAGGGGGCGGCGCGTGCCCGTGCGCGGAGAAGGAGAGGGAGCGGCGTGTGCCCGTGCGCGGAGAAGGGGAGGGGCCGTGCGGACGCGGCGCGGGGAGAAGGAGAGCATGCGGGGAGACCTAGGGCGCGTCTGCTGTGGTTGAAAAAAGATTTTTTTTATTTGCCGAGTGTCCCAGATCTGGGCACTCAGTAAAGATTTTTTTTTCTTCTCTTCCTTTCCCAGAAAAAAAATATTTTTTTACTTTGACGAGTGTCCTAGATTTGGGCACTCGGCAAAGATTTTTTTTTTCATTTTTTTCTTCTCTTTCTTTCCCAGAAAAAAATATTTTTTTACTTTGCCGAGTGTCTTAGATCTGGGCACTCGGCAAAGATTTTTTTTCCATTTTTTTCTTCTCTTTCTTTCCCAGAAAAAATATTTTTTCCTTTGCCGAGTGTAAAAAAAACACTCGGCAAACCCTATATTTACCGAGTGTTTTTTTTTGACACTCGACAAACCACCTCTTTACTGAGTGTTTTTTTTTTTGAGAGTTTTTTTATGGCAGCACTCGGCAAAGAACTTGTTTGCCGAGTACCCGAGAGAATACACTCGACAAACACAAAAACACTCGGCAAATTTGACGTTTCCGGTAGTGGTATTAGATATGCAAGGGGTCTTAGGCAGGGAGATCCCCTATCCCCGCTGCAATTTATTCTAGCGATCGATCCCTTACAGCGTATCATCGAGGCTGCAGCGCAGAGAGGCATTCTAAAACTGGTTTTGCCAAAGGCAGCAAATTTACGCTATTCTCTTTATGTAGACGACGCGGCAATTTTTGCGGACCCGAGTAATTAGGAGCTCGACCACCTAGGCAAGATTTTGCATTTTTTCGGTGAATGCTCGGGCCTAAAGATAAATATCTCCAAGACAGAAATTTTCCCAATAAGAATGGACAACACCGTGGTGTCTCAGTTGTTGCAGAATTTCCCGGGTAAAATTGGAAAATTCCCCGGGAAATACTTAGGGCTTCCCCTTCACGTCCGGAAGCTCCGCAAGGTGGAGGTGCAACCATTGATTGGCAAGATAGGAGCTAGACTACCAGGATGGAAAGGAAGGTTTTTGTCCACAGCAGGAAGGGAAACTATGGTAAAAAACAGTACTGTCAGCTCAGCCAATTTATCATATGACTGCATTTCCGGAAGATAAACGGCTAATCAAGAAGATCGACCGCTTGAGAAGGAGCTTTCTTTGGAGGGGAGAAACGCCAGACAAAGTCTATGGAGGCCACTCCATTATCAACTGGCCAACAACGTGCCTGCCGAAGGAGAAAGGAGGGTTGGGTATTTTAGACCTTGAACGATTTGCAAGGGCACTAAGACTAAGATGGTTATGGTTTTAGTGGAAGTATAGAGATAGAGCATGGAGCGGGCTTGATCTACCGGTCGATGGTTGAGACAAGGATCTTTTTGCAGCATCAACTGTGGTAACGATAGGAGATGGGAAGTGGGCCCCTTTTTGGCACTCATCGTGCGGCACTATGCCGAAAAATATCGTCCCGACTTTATTCAAGAAAGCAAAAAGAAAAAATTTAACGGTGCAAAAGGCATTGGAAGATAATCGTTGTATATCTCATATAATCCCATTAAGCACGACGCAAGAAATTAGAGAATATGTTGGGCTGTGGGAAGCCATAGGGCAAACGCAGCTTCAGGAGGACAGGGAAGATAGTATTCGGTGGTGATGGATGGCAGATGGGGAATACACAGCCAAGAGTGCATACAACATCCAATTCCATGGAACTTTCAGCAATTTGAAACTACTGCCGATTTGGAAGGCAAAGGCGGAACCAAAGTGCAGATTCTTCGCTTGGACGTTACTACACAAAAAAAAATCCTAACAGCCAATAATTTGATCAAGAGAAACTGGCCAAATGATCCGATATGCAAATTATGTGGTACTGACCCAGAGACAGCAACACATCTTTGCAAGGATTGTGTTTTCTCAAAACAAGTATGGTCCGATCTAAAGCAGTGGCTTGGTTTAACAGTGATAGATACAGTGCCAAGGACAGGCTCAATACACTCATACTGGCGTAAGTGCCGCACCAAGATTGACAAAGACGGGAGGAAAACATTTGACGGTATAATGATTTACTTCTGGTGGAACGTGTGGAAGGAGCGAAACAGAAGAATTTTTCAAAACAAATCATTGCAGCCAAGACAAGTCGCTCTTCTGTGCATGGAAGAAATAGAGCAGTACCAGCTGGCAACAGGAAACAATGGGTGGACCCAGCATTCGTAGTGCCTGCTCCATAGTTCGGCCAGGCTTTCTTCTTCGGTTTTGTTTCATGGTTTTGTCTCAGTTGAGTGTTTCTTGTTTCGGGTCAGTTGGTTAACAGGTCGAGGGGACGGTCATGAGACCGTTTTAGTGGGGCGTTTTTGTCGCATGGTCTAGTTTGTATTTTTTCTTTTTCTGTTTCTATCGTCTAATAAAAATACGGCAAAGCTCTTGCCACCTTTCTAAGAAAGACTAGAGCAAATCCTAATATTTCTGATCAGCAGAGAAGGTTGTCAATGGATATTGTTGAGCTGTGCGAGTGCAAGAAAGAGGTGGAGCTGCAGCTGCCCTTCATTTTGCTAACTCCAAATGTCCGAAAATGGAGTGTTGCTGGAGTACACTCATATGCAAAATCTGACAATACAAAGATATTGGATAAAAATGCACTTTGCTGGTAGAAGAACGATGATCAAGTCACAGGTTGATCTAGCATTCAGACAGAAGGAGTGTGCCATGGCATTCAAGTTCTATAATTTGGGGATAGACATTGAACCAGGAACAATATTGTTAATGTATTCCAAAAGAAGCCTTTGTAAGCTGAGAATGGGTGCTGGTGAAGGTGCTTTGTCAGATGCAAGTCTGATGTGCTTGTGTTGTTGACAATCTCTTGGCCTCCACCTGCTTTGTCAGGGAGCTCAGTTCTGGAAATTATCAAACCATTTCTGAATCTACATGAGTTTTGGCAGCAAAGACATGTTCACTTGCAGTTTACAGGATTGCCCTCTCTGTGTATATTGGAGCTAAAACCATGGCCACCACCTACAGGCTTGAGAAATGAGTTGCTCCAAGTTGACAGAACTTCAGTTTACAGAAGTTTTGGCTTGTTGGCTCAAAATGCAATCAATCAGACAGCAATGTTTGTTTGGAGACAAGAGTGGTGTGGCCGTTAGAACAATTGCTACTACTTGGAGCAAATTCTTGTCTGGTGTGCTTGTTGCTGTGAGTTGGAAAGTTGCTGGCTCATGGCAATGCAAAACTAGTAATCAAGAGCAAGTGTTTGCTGAAATTTCTGATTGCCGAGGTGATCAGCAGGCGGTCAATGAGTTTCATTTGCTGGGATCAGAGTACTGCAGTACTATTCTGGAGTATCTGATCTTCATTTTTCTTGACATGACGGAGAATTCTTCAGTGAAGGACAATTCCAATCCTCTCCCAAATACTGCCTATGCAAGTGCGCTTTTAATAAAGCAGCAAGAGCAGCTGCTTCAACAATATAAATTGGGAAATTCACAGAGGTTGCAGCGACAGCAGCATGGACAACAGGTCTATATCAAAGGCGCAGCTATGTTTGTGGATGATGACACGCCACCAGTCGAGCAGCTGAGAACAAGATACCAGCTAACAGCTAAGTAAACTTGACGTTGCTTTCTGGTTAAAGGGGATGCTGGCCGTGATGGGCTGATGGCAATGCTCCTCCAGTCATTGCAGTTCTGGCATGCCCTACTGGCATGCCCTAGCGGATCCAGGAAAAATTTTAGGGGGGGGCTGAACAAAAATGCGACAGCAACATACCTCCGACTGCTGCTTGATCTTAAGTCTCAGCCTCACCTACACGATAGAACTTTGTCTAAAAATTCATGGGGGCTACAGGGGCGCTCAAGGGCTCCGGTATCGGTATGACTGCTGCTCGATCTTAAGTCTCAGCCCCAACTACACCATAGAACTTTGTCTAAAAATTCATGAGGGCTCAAGGGGCGCTCCAGGGCTCCGGTATCAGTAGGGGGCTCCCCCCGGTTGAATCCGCCACTGCATGCCCCCTGCATGCTACAACAAGCTTGAGTTTTACAACCTGATGATTGAAGACCCCATGAAGACTACGGGTATCCAAGAAAATCTTTCATGTTGATTACAGCCTGAGGGCAAGCTGCTGCTTAAGCGGGAGGGAATGTCATGACCCGGGTGTGTGCTGGGCCTATTGGGTTGAGCCTCGGCATGCTCATGGGACTCGGGCAGTAGGTGTGCGTGTGTGGCCGTCGGCAGATATATGCCATGGCCTGTAATCGAAAGGGGCATCGAACAAAATATTGAACTCGTCTTCCACCTCGAGACATTTCTATCCAGGAACCTTCTCCTGCTATTCTTGATGCCTCCCTCTAATCCCTGCTATTCCCAGTCTAGATTCCCTCCAATTCTTCCCAATTTGTATCAAATACCCATGTAATTGCTACTCGATCAGTAGTGTAGGATTGTTACAGGGAGCAGAGCCGGACGGCCGGCCGCCGGCGCCACGCCATCCAGCAGCTGCCGGCGCTACGGTTCACGGGTCTGTGCGCGCCCAGCAGTAGCAGGCCCCAGGCTCGCGGCGCGTCGCCCCCAGCCCCAGCTGTGCAATGATGGCTCCTTCACTATATCTTCTTGATTCGTATCGCGTGGCTTATCTATCTTCTTGACTCCCATCACGTACATGCGCATGCCGCTCCCATATCTCTGAAGACGCGTCCTCGTGTTCTGTTGCAATTCTCAAGTCAAGTGCACGGAAACTCTATTTAATATGTCACTAGCAAGTCAGCTGTAATCTGTTATTTGTTTGGACTGCAATACTGAACTCGATTGCTGCTGTAGTTCTAACTGTGCGCTATTGCTCTTTTTTTTAAGCGCAAAATTCACCGCCGGTCTCTGAATTTGGCAGGCGGTGGGTCTCTAAACTTCTAAAGTAGAATCTGTGGGTCCCTAAACTTGGCAGACGGTGTCATATAAGTCTTTGAACTTTTAAGGTGATCACCGCAGGTCTCTGAACTTAGCCGGCGGTGTCATCCCGGTCTCTGAACTTTTAAGGTGATCACCGCAGGTCCCTAAACTTAACCGGTAGTGTCATCCATGTCCAAATGTAATAACATTTAAAGTTACCTATAGTATTAAAAGTTTTCTCTATTAAAAGTTACTTCTAATTTTAGTATTATTTTAAAAGTTTTAATAGTAGTATTGTGGAAGTAACTTTTCTCTGTTATTAATACTATAACATTATTATTAAAACTTTTAATACTATAATACTATTATTAAAAGTTCTAATGCTACAATGCTACTATTAAAAGTAGTATAGTATTATAGTAATATAGCATTAATAATTGAGAAAAGTTACTTCTATAATACTACTATTAAAACTTTTAAAATAATACTAAAATTAGAACTAACTTTTAATAGAGAAAACTTTTAATACTATATGAATTTTGATATTATTTTGATACTATTAATGATACATAAATATTAAATTAATTTTTTTATTTTTCTATTTTAGTTTAAACCTAATATATTTGTTGTTGTAAATTATTTTAATATTTTAATTTATTTTTTGCTGATGTAAATTATTTTATATAATTTATATTTTCATACTAAATATTATATAAATAATGATTGATTAACTGACACATGTTGGATCCACGTCTAACGTACAGTGAGCGTGTCACGCCAGCTTATAGAGTAGGTTAAACCATATTTGGACAGGGGTGATACCACTTGCCAAGTTTAGGGGCCTATGGTGTTCACCAAGTTCAGGGACCGAAATGACACAGCCAACCAAGTTTAAGGACCCGTGGTGATCATTTTGAAAGTTCAGGGATCTGGATGACACCGTCTGCCAAGTTTAGAGACCCACAGATATCACTTTATAAGTTTAGGGACCTGGATAACACTACCAGCCAAGTTCAGGGACCGGCGGTGAATTTTGCTCTCTTTTAATAATCTCAACTCTCAAGTGTCATGTTCTGTGGCTGAATGTTCCATATTGAACTATGTCTTCATGATTTGTGCTGCTGTTTTTTGGGTTTAAGATAATCCGTCAGGTTTCGGGGATCCGCATCCGAAATTGGTGTTCGGGGCGGGTTTGGTTTTTCAGTTCGGGTTTTGGTTTTTGAGTGCCCAGAGACTCCACCCGATCCGAATCCGCCCCGTTGCCATCCTTACATAGAAGGTCACATCTCTTGTAGTGCAAGGTGATTTTATGGTAACAGGAGCGAGGAGGTGGCAGGCCATATGGCTCGGCGAAGATGGTGGAGAACTCAGTGAGCATGGCCTCTTGGAGGTTGTTGCTGGTGCAGGCCTGTAAAGCTGGGCAACGCAGACCTGGCAAGCCACGCTAGCTTACGTGGTGATCCTGACACCAGAAGGCCCAATGACAGAGCCATTATGTCCCCAGCATGAATTCATATCTGGCTAGGGGAAGCGCGAATAGGTTCGCCTGGAATGCTTCGTCGTCGATGGAGAAGGGCGTCCCGCGGAGCACGCCTAGACAAGTCATGCGCTGTTGGCTACGGTCACCTTCAAGTTGTCATGGCATTCCAGCTGCAGAAACATGTCGCACATGGCCTCCTCAGAGATGTAGTTGTGCGTCAAGCCCGAGTTGAGCAGGGAGAGTAGAGTCGTGCCGCGCACCTGCATTATCACGCTAGTGTGAACGTCCACAATGGTGTGGAGCGAGATGTGGGCTCCCTGTCCTCCAGCGTGCCATCACGCGTGGTGTAGTCGTCATCATCGTTTGTGCTCTCCAGAAAGAGGAGGCGTTGGCACACACCTTGTTGTGGCCGCAGCTGAACTTCTCGTTATAATTGTAAAAGAGGCCAAGGCGGTGCCTCTCCACCATCTTCGTTGTGGAGAGGCACATCACTGGGCGGCCTTTCACTGTGATTGTCGCGGGTGTTAGGGCCGATGCGGGGTTTGAGGACGGTAGGACCAGGTGCCAGGGAGGCGCTGACAACAGTCCGCATGTCTGAGTGTGTTGGGGAGGTGGGTGCACGCTGTACACTGATCCCATAGCTTGAGCTTGCAGGCCAAGCTCATCGCGGCGGTCAGGAATTGTGGGTTGTGAACTTGGATACCTAGGCTGAGCAGTGGAAGAAGACCGACGTGGTCTTCCGTGAATGTGCCTGCGTGAGTTAGAAGTGCCATGAAGCGGTCTTGAAACTCGACGATGGAGCCAATTCTCTTGCACGCATCCAACTTGCTAAGGGGGTTGGAGCATAGGGGTGGCCCCTAGCGCAGGTGAAGCACCTCGGTGAGGTGCCACCAAGACAACATGCCCTTATCCTATTGGTCCTGAATATACCACATCTGCACACCATCTTCCAAATTTTTTTTGAGAACATGCTTAGCACGTGTTTTATTAAGAAGAAGTTAAGAAACATACACGCCTAACATCACATCACAACGAGGTGCCATTAGTGATGGGGTAGAACACGAACAAAAGGCACCCCTAGGTCCGACTCCGAGGGGCTCCCTCCACTTGTGCAACAATGACAGACTGTCTCAGGATGGGAGGATGTCAACAACCGCCTCGGAGGATTAGAAATCCACACCGGTGAGATCCAAAACACACTTAATACTCACGTGCAGGATTCAGCCCTGTGGCATTAGTGGCAGCAACAACAAATGAACGCGATGCTGCAGCAACAGCGAGAACAGCAGGCGACCTACTGGCGATACATGGGATTCAATCCCAGACCGTAGGCAACGAGCAAGCTTGGGGGAGGACCCCACAAAGATAAGTAATACCTTTATTTTCCGCATTTTAATTTTTGCATTATTTATTTTATGCATTTATTTATTTATTAGCATTTAAAAAATCCAAAAATATAAAATCCAAAAAATTAAATATGATAAAAACAACGAAAATATTTATTCCACTCCCATATGTGATTTAGGAATGTTTAGTTTCTCCTTTGTTGAAATGATGAATAGTTACTCTGTCTATAATTCATCTGTGCCTAGGCTATAACTTAGTATTCCCTAAGATTTAAGTTTGTTGGCTGAAATGTCTCATCCTAAAACTTGAAACTTGTGGGATGCGAAAGCATGATCTTTTCCTAAGTCGTTGCAAGTAATATGGTAAATAGAATATGCTATGACTTTATTCTAAGAGAAACTTGGCATCCGGAGTTTTTCATTTAAAAATACTAAAATCAAAAGTTTCTCAATGATTATGAATTCCTACCACGGCCATATGACATGATTTAAATTCAAAACTCTAGTCATATGCTACTTATATAAATGCTATCATGTTTATCCGTCACTCCTTTACATGCTCTCATGATCATCGCATGTTAAGATCCACACAATTAAATACCTGATAGTTGCCGACATGCTTATTTTATATGATTTGCATCATGAACATGTTGGATATCGACTCTTTAGTCGATAGCCTTATCGCATCGGCTACTTAGCCACACATTTGGAACTGTTTGGAGCAACATTGGCATGTTCCACCTTAAATTACTGATCAATATTTTCTCCTTATCAATTGTGGGGTTAAATTGACTGGCATGCCTCAGGTCACGACCATCCAATCATGTGTTTCCCTAAGCCCAGGGAGAACTCGGGCTCTGCTCCACGCGGTTTCTCCTGGCTTGCTTGCGTGTTGGCGGCGAGGCTCGGCTCGTCACTTTTCGCCGTCAACACGAGTTGGCGCGCCCGGACAGAAGGTTGATCAAAGAATGAATGATTGGTAATTCTGTTAAAACCGTTCTATCTTGCAACTACCTAAGACTTGAAAAAGCAATAAGCCCCACGGTGATTAAATTAAAAGGGTGGATAGAATGCCAACTTATTTAAATTGAGGAAGAATACTTTATTATAGGCATGGCACTTGTGAATTATATTCGTCATCGTAGCAACTACTGATCAACAACTAATAACTTAGCTATTTGCTCAGGACGAGCAAAGGTTAATCTTGTGGAGCTTGTTGACGGCCTTTACCAATCAAATCCGACCGCCAATTAAGACACAAAAAGAGGAGAAATAAGCAATTTTGATCACATATGCATTTACTACTAACCAAGTTCCATATTTATTTGGAGAACATTATTTTGTAGGTCACAAACACAAATACATGGAATAATTCATCGAAACACGCTTTTTAACACTGATTTGCGCAAAGGAACAAGGGAGACACCCATCAAATCAATTCAAATGGGGCAAAAACCCATGGGGAAGCAATCCTGGTCTAGCCCACGGCCTGCCAGGCGAAGGCGGTGGCGAGAGGCCACGGTCAAGGGGCGCCCGACCCCTTGCTGGCGCTGCTCATCCCCTCCTTGCTGTGGCAGTGGCATGGAACCATGCTAAGGCGGTGGGAGCCGGTCCTTGCACCAATTATAGCTCGTAGCACCACCTATGCTCCTGTATAAGTAGAGGGGTACCCCCTCTAACCACACTCACTTTGTGCATCACCTCACACACCTCACTGTCTAGTAGTAGTAGCTTTACTGTTTAGTAGCTTTAGAGCAAGGCAAAGCTACCTTGGAGAGATTGGCTTCTTGGAAGAAGCGACCTTTGGGTATGAATAGAGATATGAGTTCTTCCAAAGTTATGCTCTCATATGATATTTATAGTCATACTTATGAACTAGAGTATAGTTATCGTGTTATAATCTTGATATATGAACTAGTCTATAGTTTGTATGTCATGAAAATAGCATACATGACTTTATGCTTAAACACTCATATAACTTATATAATCAGAATTAGAGCAAAGTTGAGGTGGCGATTCATTGTACCGTTAGGTGTGCCAAGTTCTTTACCTATCAATCCGTATGGTCGGGGACCTGGGGGATTTAGATAGTTTCTGTATACGCAAGCGTGGTGCTTGGGTATGGAGAGACAAGTGAATGCATTGTCCCTTTCCACAGTTGAGGGGTAGGCGGTAGGTGGTGACAGCCCTGTCCGCCCTTGTAATCCCCCATGTTCGATTGTGGTGTAGGTGTCTAAATTGTCACATGAGGTTACTGGCAGACCAGTACTTAGTGGCCTCCCGACCTACTTCACACTCAACCCTAAAACTAATTATGTAACTTGTATGATCTTTAACTAATCTTTGTATGACTATACTAGACCAACGGCTGCTCAACTTAGATTATTCTTTTATTCTTTCTTTTCTATTTTATCCTTTGAGGAATGCTAAGTGTGTGTCCACTTGTTGACGGTTGTTAATGTCAGTTATAAATCATCAACATAACCTGCATATATGCTTAATTCCATCACCAAACATAGTTGTAGGGTTTGATTCTAACAAGTTCCATGAGTTTTGGTGCTATCACTTGTCTTGCAGGATATTTAATTTTTCATAGAATAAAACTATCTCAAATGATGAATTAGAGTGTACCATTGCGAAGAGCATGTCGAGCTGATCGAAATGGATATATTATTTGCTATATTTGGAGCTCGGAATAAAAAGATATAAATTTCGTAAATAAAAGAAAAACTTCACATTATGAGCTGCGAGATTTTAATGAGATATGGTGGAAAGTTTAGTACCAATGAGGCTATTCAGAGGGGGAGAGTGCCTGGCGCCCCTCATAAATAGCAGCCCCTACCCCCTCCTTTAGAAGATCTTGGAAACCCGAATTCATATCTCCCATTCAGATCAACACACCAGGAGGATTAGGTCTAGAACTCTCCAATGTAGTTGATTAGTAGCTCGGAAGTGAGGGTCGAGTTGGGCTCATGCTCAAGTTCTGGATCTGTCCTTAGAGGCTCGGCAAAGCCTTGTATCTTGACTTCTGCATCTTATAAGACTTACTATCATTTCATCATATTCTTATCTACATGGCTATACTTACTTTGAATATATATCTTGCTTAGTTGAGGTTATCATTACTTTTGTGTGCGGGTTCATAGAGCGCTTAGCCTGCTATAGTTTATTGATTGGGCTAAGTAGCTGAGCCTTGTCTAAGCATGGTGCTTATACGATGCTCTACCTATGAGTACACCCTATTCTCTGGTTGTGTGGTAGTAGCGGGTGGTGACAGTCCCGTCTATCCTTTGTAGTCCACGCTGAATTGAATATGTTCTTAAATTGTAGGACCGTAGTCGCGTCAGTAGAGTTATCTATTGTCGATGCTCTACCATCTAAGCGACGTCCTGAAGTGCACAAGAGTAGAGTTAGTCTTAGCTATAGACGGGTATATATATACTTTGATCCTGTAATAAGAATATCATAGAAATCTACTTCACCCGTTGTTCTCCCGAGTTGACTAGTTTACATTATCTTAGTGATCTATCCCCTGAGTGTCATTATGCTTTATTCCTATCATTACATTCACCCCTGCTTTAGCTCTGCTGGTACGTTGATTGGTAGACATTCCTTTATTACTTAATAAGTCTTTACTCCATTGTTTCTCTGTGGTAAATATAAATAATGATACCTGGAATACTCCCGGTAAAAATACTACAATGGTATTCTGTGCGCTTGCGGAATCTTTCATATTCTATTTGCACTTAATAAATACCAACAAGCACTTTTGGCGCCGTTGTTGGGGAAACAATTGGTGTAAAGATTTAGATCATTAACATACCACTAGCTTTAGTAGGATTACCCCTGTTCTGTTGAATTGTGGAATAAGATAGGATAACAGACGCCGTTTCGACCTTTCGGCAAACATCCACAAGAAAAGAAGAAGAACATTTAAGAATCCAGGGTACCTGAACATTCAAGATCCATCAACATTGGAACCCTGTCATCTCACAAGTTTGTGTAGACATATATATATTCTCTAACCATGTGTAGATTGGAGAAAAAGGTCGACATCACAAGAATTCAAATCACATCTCAAGTGACGAATATAGATGTTGCACTGCTCACAATTTTCATCATGTGAGTCATAGTAAGTTTGATCAAGAAAGGTGAGATAGTATTGCTCATGAACTTTAAAATTATTGAGTAGTTATCTTTTAATTTTTGCATTCCACTGCATGTTTATAATCCATTCATCCATTTTGTTTAGTTTAAATGTTCTCATTTCAAACCCATAGCATGATTAGTTCCCTACATATATCCATGCCACTAGCATCCTTTATAAAAAATATATAAATATAATATTCCTCACCATGATCATACTTTTTCATCTCCAATTAAATAAATCTCTATAGTGCTTTCATGCTATCTTTGTTTGTCATAGTAAGTTTTGGTTTGGAAGTACTGTACATACTTCCATTCCCTTTTAAATTAAGCGTGGTGCTTAGGTTAAAATGCCTTCCTTAATCAAAATTAGACATGGAGTCTAGTTTCGTTATTGAACTAAAAATTGCTTGTGTAGACACTAGTTATTTTTGTTGGACTAACCCCTGCAGGAAACTCTCAAATCCAATCTAGGTAAGTCAAGAGGTGAATTCACATCAGAGATGAATCAAGGCATGCGATGAACTCCAACAACTTTGCGCAAAAGAAGGCCCAGTTCATTCTTCATGAAAGGAAGAACTGTGAGTATCAAGGTTTATCCACTTATCTCTTATTGTGAATTATCTTTGCCTTGAACCATGCTAGGATGCAAAAAACACATAAAATTTGCTATAAAACATGATAAATAATCTATGCTAAAGTAATTCAAAAACCACCTTTTCATTGGCATAGATAAAAATCACACAAATTATGGACAACAACCCTATTTCAAACTTGTTGTATTCCCTCGGGTATGTGTCCATTAACATTTTGCAGGAAAGAATGAATATAAGCTATGCCAGTCCATGGTTTGATATGAACATGCGAACCCAAACCAAACCACCACTTCAGCTATAGAACAAAGAGAAATGAGACAAGTGCCACAAAAAGGATCTACAATAGAAGCATTGACTCATAGGAAGTGGATGAACAAATCAACGGGCCTCAAGTAATGTCGAAGGCGGCCTAGCATTGATCCTTTCTAGGACTTAAGCTAGGAGGCTGATGAGAAGCAAGGTGCAACCCACCTCGTATTAGCCAGAATACACCTGCTTCCATCATCTTCGACAAGACCAGCTCTCACATCGGCAATAAGGACCAAGATGACAGGACGCCACCACATCATGGCGTACATTCTTGATCAATGGTCTGCCTACGGTGTCTCATAAGGCCGTGAATGACCATGAACACAAAAAAGACACCCCTAAGCCATTGGAGATGAAGCTTCCATGCGAGTACCAATGAAGTTCCTTCCTTGATCATCAAGACAGCTGGCGTATCGCTAACAAACAAAGAACAACAACTCTTCACCATGCCACTAGAAGATAAAGACAATCAAGGAGGAACTTGAGTTTGCATCTCCAATGGACCCCAACTCGTCAACCAAGAATCAACGAAAATCAAGAAAGGTTGATGGAAGAAGAGCATGCAATTGTCCGTATCCTCATTGGATAGTGCAAAGACAAAGCTTAATGTAAGGAAAGGTCTTGCTCAACGAACTATGAGCTCTCACCAATAGGTAAATCAGATAAGCCTCCTTCAGGTATGTTTGTCATTAATCACTTCAATAAAACGAAAGAAAACATAGGGTATATCCAACCAAGCATTATGCAACATAAAATCACATTCACAGGAGAATTCTATCATCCAACTTGATTCTACATTCTGCAAAATTCAAGTATGAGGGATGCAGTTCTTCAAATCATCTCATGTCATGTTGCTAATTTGTCTTGATCATCCCTGCCTTTATGATGAGCTCAACTTTTAAATCTCCAACAAGTAAAACTTTAAATAATCATGCTCCTTTGGTTCACCATACATATTCTTGTTTCTACTTAAATCTCTTGAGCCTTTCAAGCTTACTTGTTCTGTTATAAGTATGCTTTGGAATACTATTTGAACATAATTATTGGATCAAAACATACTTGTATAGAATTCGGTTATACAGATAAGGAATGTTAGGAGATCATTTGTAGAAACAAATCAAGGTTTGAGGAATTCTTCAAAACAATTTCACACATCTTTGCCTTAACCCTGTTGAAATTTTGAAGTAGTGGTGAACAATAAAGGCACATTATTTAAAACATGGGATAAAGATTCTATGCTAATTAAAATGTTGAAACCAACTCTGTTATAGCATAGAGGATGACCTTCAGCTCTATGACAACACTATCCTTGCTTTGAATCATTTGTATATTCCTTCGGGTATGTGTTGTCTACTAATCCTTTGTAGAGAAGAAACAATAAAAAGAGCGGAAGGTCCAAACAAAGTGCCAAGATCCACAAAAGAAAGGACAAACGGATGGCATGATAAAAGGATGAGAAAGGAATACAATCTAGGAGACAAGATGTTTATGAACAGCTCAAGCAATGAAAGCTTCAAACATGAAGAAAAGACCACCACAGTCATCTACCTTTGTCACATGGTGTCATCATGCTTCACTGATGAAGGTAACATCCTAAGGTAAATGGTCATTAATTAAAAAGCTTCCCTTTGATCCTGGTATTCACATAAATAAAGAAACAAATATGTTTGAGTTACAACTTTGCTTGATCCAACCTGATTAACTCAACATGTCTTGTTCCTTAAGTTTGTTCATAGCACCACTTTCTTGATCTCGATCGTAACCAAATGAGGTAAAATGTTGCATATCTTATCTTTGGAAGATGATAGTCATAATCATGTAAAGTTTGATACATTATAAAGATGGACAATCCTTCCATAGGTTAATTAACTCTACTCTTTTTGTCATCCTTCTGATCTTATCACCCATGTTACAAGAATAAATAATGCACATAACATTAACTCTATCATGATTCAATGTGCCTAAGGCTAGAGAAGAGTAAATAAAGTTTTGGTTCTGTTGGTGTTTTTCCACCAACAGAGCCCATGCACTTGATCTCTACCTTGTCTTTATGAGCAGAACACACTTCGAATAAAGTGTGGGGGAGTCGATCCCCCAAATTATACAAGTGGAAGTTCTGAATCGACAATAGACTCACAACCATTAATGAGAGGACAGCTGCCATCCAAGGTATGTTACTTAATCACACGTAATGGCAGGCTACTACGAGACACGAGGTGGCCGGCCTCCAACAACAACAGCAACAGCAAAATCAAAATTGGGAGGCTCTGTTCCAGCACCTCTACATCCGGCCACCTCGTTGAGCAACCACGACAACAACTAGCTTGGGGGAGAAGGCATCTCCCGTGTATCTAGATAAGTATTTCTTTTTCTTTATTGTTCTTAGTTTGCTTTAGAGAAAAAAAAGATGAATAACTAAAAATGAAATAAAAAGTTATCTTTATAGAAATATACATAGTTATAATGTGTGAACTAAAAATGAAAATAAATAAAGAGAGTGTGCCCAGTTTACTTTAATTTGTTTTTAAGAGCTAAATAAAAAGGACTCTAAAGATAATCTTTTAAAATGGAAATGATGAATAGTTGCTCTATTGTAATTTCTTTCAAGTACCTAGTTTTCTGCCTTAAATTCTCCCGAGTTTTGGATAAGACTGTTTTGATATAAGGATTTACTTTGAACTTGAAACTCGTGAGTAGCATATGCTTGAGCTAAGTCTAGATAATTGACAAATATGATATGAGAAGGTTTGAGCTGTTGTTTATCGTGTTCCAAGTGACACTAAAGTTCTAGAGATTTATCTTCTAAAAACACAAAAATGCTATGATGAGTTTCTGTATGACAAAGCTTGAATTCATACCAGAGCCATACATGTTATTTAGGCTAGAAAAACTTTCACATATATGCTGCTTGTTTTGCATTGAGTTTTGTTAAGCTTTGTTAACCCTTATGAGAGGGTTGTCATACTCTTAAAATCAAGATCACGTACACTCCACCCACATATGCACTACTCCTACACTAGTGGTAGGCGCAAAAACATGCCATTCCATTTAGATCCACCCAAAATGTTTTATTCCTACACTAGGAGTGAACACCAAAAATATGCTTGATAGGTTTTTCCATCCACCAAATAAATGATCCAAAGTTGTTGTTGCTATCTCTCAAAAGATTTGTTGCAAAGAAAAGGCAGGGGCTATGCAAAAGTTATTCATATAAAAAAATAGAGAGTTAAAAAATGGACACAAAA
Organism: Miscanthus lutarioriparius; assembly: GCA_904845875.1. Lineage (NCBI taxonomy): Eukaryota > Viridiplantae > Streptophyta > Magnoliopsida > Poales > Poaceae > Miscanthus > Miscanthus lutarioriparius. Next base: position 38,478,572 of record CAJGYO010000009.1, read on the forward strand.
GTGTTCGAGATATTGGAAACAATAGGTACTCAGATGCCCGCCTGAAAAAAAAGAGAGATGAATAAGATAGCCCATGTTCTCTTGTAAAGATATTTCTAAGTTTTAAAAGAGAAATATGTTTTCAAGGAGCAAAGTAGAATTAGGTTAGTCACCACATATATCCACCACATATATCCACATACATGCATATCTTGATTTGATTGTATGACTCAACTCTCTTTGGATCCAAGATTGGACTTTACAATATATGCATTGCAAGTATGCTCTAGCTTTCTCCCTACCGATGAACTCCACATAAGCCTTTGTGGTAGGAAGAGAAAAGACATAACATCACTATTGCCTTGTTGAGGATCCACAAATACCATATATATTGACATACTTGAGAGTGTCATACAATAGAATCTCTGAGTTTTATTTTAAAAACTTATAAAAACTCTAGAACAATAGTTGAACAAAGAACTTGAGACATAGTGCTTGACTTAATTGTTCTGTCTTTCAATTACTCAAGACCCAAGTGACGGCTAAGAAGCCCCATAGTTGAAGGTAATATGGGTAAGTTTGAAAATCAGATCAGCTTATTCTAATCCGGAGGAGAATTCTTGATTGAACGCCTGTGTACTTTTGATGCGTGAAAGCATTGTAGCAACTCCTGATCCATTACTAAGTTTGGTTTTGCTCAGGGACTAGCAAAGGTTAAGCTTGGGGGAACTTATTAAAATTTGTTAATGCCAATTATAAATTGTCAACATAACCTGTATATATGTTTAATTCCATCACCAAACATAGTTATAGGGTTTGGTTCTAACAAGTTCCACGAGTTTTGGTGCTATCACTTATCTCGCAGGATATTTAATTTTTCACAGAACAAAACTATCTCAACTGATGAATTGGAGTGCGCCATTGTGAAGAGCTCATCAAGCTGATCGAAATGGATATATTATTCACTATATTTGGAACTCGGAATGAAAAGATATAAACTTCGCAAATAAAAGAAAAAGTCTACATCATAAGCTGCGGGATTTTAATGAGATATGGTGGAAAGTTTAGTACCAATGATGCTATTCAGAGGGGGAGGGTGCCTCCCCTACCCCCCCTTTAGCAGATCTTAGAAACCCTAATTCATATCTCCCATTCAGATCAACACACACCTGGAGGATTAGGTTTAGAACTCTCCAATGTAGTAGAATAGTAGCTCAGGAGTGAGGGTCGAGTTGGGCTCATGCTCAAGTTCTGGATCTAGTCTTGGAGGCTTGGCAAAGCCTTGTATCTTCACTTCTACATCTTGTAAGACTTACTATCAATTCATTATATTCTTATCTACATGGCTATACTTACTTTGAATATATATCTTGCTTAGTTGAGGTTATCATTACTTTTGTGTGCGGGTTCATAGAGCGCTTAGCCTGCTATAGTTTATTGATTGGGCTAAGTAGCCGAGCCTTGTCTAAGCATGGTGCTTATACGATGCTCTACCTATGAGTACACCCTATTCTCTGGTTGTGTGGTAGTAGCGGGTGGTGACAGTCCCGTCTATCCTTTGTAGTCCACGCTGAATTGAACATGTTCTTAAATTGTAGGACCGTAGTCGCGTCAGTAGAGTTATCTATTGTCGATGCTCTACCATCTAAGCGGCGTACCCAAAAGTGCACAAGAGTAGAGTTAGTCTTAGCTATAGACGGGTATATATATACTTTGATCCAGTAATAAGAATACCATAGGAATCTACCTCACCCGTTGTTCTCCCGAGTTTACTAGTTTACATTATCTTAGTGACCTATCCCCTGAGTGTCATTATGCTTTATTCCTATCATTACATTCACCCCTGCTTTAGCTATGCTGGTATGTTGATTGGTAGACATTTCTTTATTACTCAATAAGTCTTTACTCCATTGTTTCCCTATGGTAAAATATAAATAACAATACCTAGAATACTCCCGGTAAAATGCTACAATGGTATTCTATGCACTTGTGGAATCCTTCAATTCTATTTGCACTTAATAAATACCAACACCACTATCTTGAAATCATAGTTTTTACCCCTGCTATAAACAATTGGTGTACTTACAAGCATTATTATTCAAGTTCATATCCATACTAGACTCTTAATCAAATGCCTTCCTTTGGGAAAATATAAATAATGATACCCTAAATACTTCTGGGTGAAATGCTACAATGATAGCTCTGTGCGCTTGCGGATAAATATCTAAAATTGTTAAGGAACTATCAAGGCTATTACTTAGTGGCATTGCTAATCATTAGTGATGACGCTAAGAAATACCAACAAGCATTTCTGGCGCCGTTGTCGGGGATGGATTCTATCTCCATACTTGGTGATTGCGTTTAGAAATGCCAACAATGGTATAGAGGTTGCGGCCGTCGAGTGAACATGGGGCAAGGCTCCTATATCTTGTCCCTCGGTAATAGAAACAGAAAGTGCCTATGATTTTGACATAAAAAGGGCCGATAAGATCTTTGATTTGCTGTTGGAGAAGAAGCAGTTGAGGTTGTCCGCAAATCATGTGATCCCTTTGGCTGGAGAACTTAAATTGAAGAAATACTGCAAGTTCCACAATGATACTAATCATAACACTAATAAGTGTAGAATCTTCTGCCTGCATATTCAGAAGGCCATTGAACAAGGGGAAATCAAGTTTGAGCCAACCAAGAAACCAGCAATGGACATAGATGGACATCCTTTTCCAGGGGTGCATATGGTGGAGTTCCAGTTGGCCAAAGGAAAGACGAAAGTGTTGACATTGGCTAAGGCCAAAGAAGATGGGTCAGTCAACCCCAAATTTCAGATATCAACTAATGAGTACAAGAAGGATAAGCAGCAACGCGATCAGCAAAAGAGCCGATATGAGCAAGGTGAGACCTCTAGAGCTGGTGTTATATGTCTATTGAATAAATGGCAGCATCAAAAGGAGAGGGACTACTAGCGCTGGCTTGAAGACGAAGAATATGAACACCAGTGCGAGGAAGAATGGTATGAAAGAGAGCAAGCTGAATTACATTGGAACTGTACTTTCTTCAGGCACTGTTGGAATGAAGGTTTGAAATTGCCTACAAGACATAATTGTCCTAAGTGTAGCAATCAGTATTCAAAGTTCAGGCAATCTCAAGCCAACCGCTGGTCTATCCATGAGCGTTTAAGTTGTCAATCTTGCGACAAGGATCGGCATGTAAAAAATGAAGGAGTTCACAATTGGCTAGGTAAGCGTGGATATGATCAGAACTGGGTCAATCGTAATGAAGAAGAAAAGGAGTATGTTTAGCAAGAGGCCAATGGTGTCCAGGAGGTCTGACAAGCAGTTAAAAAAGAAGAGTTCAATGCTTAAGAAACAAAGAATTAGAAGTTCAGAGATCTAGCTGACCTCGGGCATGGCACGTCAAACAAATAGCAGATAAGGGTAAGCCAATGGTGTTGGTATTTATTAATGTGTCACTTGTTTTAAGTAGTCACCCTATGTTGTTTACATTCCTTAGCATCTTTTACTAAGTTGTCATCCTAGTGTTGGTGCCAGAAACGCTTGTTGATACTACCTAGTGCCACTTCTAGAATGACACTAAGAAGTACTTTAATTTTTCATGTGGCTAGAAAGAATATATATAAATAAAAGAAAACTGCAAGCGCACAAATAATATACCATTGTAGAATTTTACCCGAGAGTATTCTAGGTATCGTTATTTATATTTTTACCACAGGGAAGGTCTGGCAAGGACATGTATTGATAACGTATACTATTGAGGGAGAAGTAAACCGTAACCAATATTCTACTCACAACAGGGGTAAGTCATAGGATAAATTATGTATATGATAAGTATGGATTAATGATAAATCACTCAGAGTACTCCTTTCTATTGCATTAGCATGGTTAAGTAGAATATTAGAGGAATAATTCCTAAGTCATTCTTAATTATAAGTCAAAACATACATTGATTAGTGCAATTACACCTAGTAGTCATGGCTAAGGTCATCTTTATATCTACACATAAGGGATATTATTAAGGAAGATTAAGAACAGAGCTTGTTCTTCCTTCGTAACCGGACCCTACTTGCACCTATATTTGGGGAGTGGACTACAAAGAACTCAACAGGAGTGTCACATCCGCAATCTACCACATGACCCAGAATATGGTGGTGCTTATATGTTGTTTACCTGTGGATACCAATGTTGCCATAACAATTATAGCAAACATATAAAAGTAATGGAGATACAAAAGAGAGGGGGTACAAAGATTATACCAAACCACGCTCTTGATAAGGTCAGAAATCCAAGCGAAGCCTGCTTGCATTCTTCTAGACCTAGCCTAACTAGTTATGCCCTAGAATATGGTGGAGCTTTAAGGATGATTAGGGTTTCTGTCTTCTCAAATGACTTATGCAATTCCCGAGGGCGAGGGGTAGGGGCTGGTATATATAGGCCGGAGCGTCAATCCTGAGCCCTTGGATCAAACTAACTTGAATAAACAGCATAGATGCAATCTAGGAGGCAGTGAAGAACCGACATAACAATGAGGGCTGACATGTGGGCCCTAGGGGCCGGCCGACCTATAGGTGGGGCCCAGCGGCACCTCGCCCGTCGCTTCGGTGTGCAGTCCTCTTGAGTATTTTGGAACCTTCTGGGATCATTTTCGCTATGGATAAGCGTGATTAAATCTGACATGTAGGTCCATCTTGATGGTGTTCTGGATAAACCCTACAAAAATGCAAATTCACCAAAACTCGTGGAATTTGTTAGTTTAAACCCCTAGACCTTCATTGGTGATTATATTTATGCCCTTATGCATCTTATATTGATGGTTTATAATGGTTGTTGACTACCATCAATAAACTCCCCCATGCTTAACCTTTGCTAGTCCCTTAGCAAAGCTAAACTCAGCAAAATGGATCAGGAGTTGCGTTGATGCTTTCACTCCTCAAAAGTACACATGCGTTCAAACAAGAACTCTCCTCTGGATTAGAATGAACCAATATGACTTTCAAACTCACCCATATTACCTTCAACCATGGGGCTTCTTAGCCTTCACTTGGGTCTTGAGCAATTAAAAGACAGAACGATCAAGTCAAACACTATGTCTCAAGTTCTTTGCTTAACCATTATTCTGGAGTTTTTATAGATTTTCAAAAATAAAACTCAGAGCTTCCATTGTATGACACTCTCAAGTCTCTCAATGTATGTGGTATTTGTGGATCCTCACTAAGACAATAATGATGTTATGCCTTTCTCTTCCTACAACTAAGTCTTATGTGGAGCAGATAGGAGTGAAAATAGCACTGAAGAGCATACTTGCAATACATATATTGTAAAGTCAAACCTAGGATCCAAAAAGAGTTGAGTCATACAATCAAATCAAGATGTGCATGTGTGTGCATGTATGGTGGATATATATGGTGGCTAACCTAATTCTACTATGCTCCTTGAAAATATATCTCTCTTTTGAAACTCAGAAAATACTTTGTAAGAAAACATGGGCTATCTTATTCATCTCTTTTTTTTCTGGCGGGCATCTGAGTACCCATTATTTTAGATATCTCAGACACTTGTCCATTTTTTCTCATCTTTTTTTTATGAATAACTTTTGCATAGCTCAATGCTTCTTTTCTGCAATAAAACTTTTGAGAGATAGCAACAAGAACTTGAAGCATTTATTTGGTGGAAAATCCTATCAAGAATATTTTTGGTGTTTTCACCCAGTGTAGGAGTAAAACTTTTTTGGATGGATCTAGATAGAATGGCATGTTGTTGCGCCTACCCCCAGTGTAGGAGTAGTGCATATGTGGGTGGTGTGTACATGATCCTGATTTTAAGAGCATGACAAACCTCTCATAAGGGTCAACAAAGCTTGACTAAACTCAATGCAAAATAAACAACATATAAGTGGAAGTTTTCCTAATCTAAGTATCATGTATGGCTTTGGTAGGAATTCAAGCTTTCTCATACAGGAGCTCATCATGTAGGATTTTTATGTTTTTCAAAAGATAAATCTCCAGAACTTTAGTATCACTTGGAATAAGATAAATAGCAGCTCAGACCTTCTCATATCATATCTATCAATTACCTAGACTTAGATCAAGCATATGCTACCCACGAGTTTCAAGTTTAAAGTAAATTCTTATATCAAAAGAGTTGTATCCAAAACTCGGGAGAATTCAAGACTGAAAATTAGGTACTTGAAAAGAATTACGACAGAGCAACTATTCATCATTTTCATTTTAAGAGATTACCTTTAGAGTCCATTTTATTTAGCTCTTAAAAATCAAACTTAAAGAAAACTAGACACACCTTTTTATTTTGTTTTCAAGATTTAAAATCATACATTATTAATAAATAACTAGCTGGGGTAAACTTTTATTTTGTTATGCATCTTTTTATTTCTTTAGCAAATATAAAGTACACTTAAAAATAGTAAATGGAAAGAAATACTTAGCTAGATACATGGGGGATGCTCCTCCCCCATGCTGGATGTTGTCGTGGTTGAATGTTGAAGTTGAATGATCCTTCTTAGAGCGGGTTCACCAACAGATGTCCTTATCATCCATCCGGAAGTTGAGTCAAGAAGATGTACTTTGGGTGGAGTGAAGATAACAGGGTGAACTTGCTCTTGATCTCAAGTGTCATCCTATAAAATACCAACAAGAACACCAAAACTCGTAGCACGGATTAGGATAAGGGGTTAGCGGTCAGCCATTCAGAGATTTGTTGTTCTTGTAAGTTTAGATAGATTTTCTAGAGATAGAATTTTAACAGGATGTCTTTCTAATATCTTTTTGGATTTTCTATTTTTATATGCATGTAGGAAATATATATGTGTCGTATTTTTATTTTTTATGCCACCACAGTGAATATTCCTACGGGCTTTTACACAACGTAAAATTACTCGTGTGGGGCTTAAGATTTTATGATGATAAAATTTTTATTTTCTTTTCTAAATGTAATTCCAATGTAGGAAAGTAAACATGCTAAAGTGAAAAATAATCCATGCAATGCTAGAAAGTAAATATGGATAACAACCAATGTTACCTCTTGGCGAGGGTTTGGATTTTTAAGTCCTCCGGAAAGGACTTTACTGGAGAAAAAACCCTTTATTCTTTAGGTGCATCTGTCAGTCCCGAGGATGGAGACCTTGATAGTTGCACCTCTTGTGATAGTGACTCAGATGTTGCCACCTTTTCCTTCCACACCTGCTTGGTTTGTGGACTAGTCTTAGGTGGAGTAGGTTTATCTTTCATAACTTCTTCAAGTTCTTCATCTTCTTCCCATTCATTCTTTGGAGATTGATTCTTTTGGTTTCGGGATGATCGACATCTTCTCCTAGAGCGGGTCTTCTTGGGCTGCTCATAAGTGGTGTAAGTATTAAAATAACAGCGTACCTTCTCTCTAGGGAATTGGAAGTGGACCTATCCAGATCCGACATAGATGATCGCGTTGGTGGTGTTGAGGACCGGTCTTCCAAGGATGATGGGTGTATCATCTTCTTCTTTACCCATGTCTAGAACCATGAAGTCAGTAGGGGCAAACTGGTCATTTATTCTTACCATGACATCTTTTGCTATTCCTTCCGGAAATCGAATTGATTGGTCTGCCATCTGCAATTCCATATAAGTAGGAAACAAAGGTTCATCATCAAATAAATATTAATACATTACCTTGGACATTATATTGACACCCGACCCAATGTCACAGAAGGTCTTGTGGAATATTCTTTGTCCAATGGTACACTCGATCGTGGGTACGCCTGGATCATCCTTCTTAGCAAGGAATGGTGAAGCGAGGAGGTGCTCGTACTCTGAGTTGAGTGTGTTGATCATGTTGGCTGACTCTTCTTCTTAATGCCTAGCTTTGTTCTTCCTCCTTCTCCTATTGTTTTTATTCTTGGTCACTATTGTCTCTTCGGGCAGGTACGGTGTCCGTGGATGTCCAGGAGATTGCAGGATATGATTTTTGAAAGAAAACTTCTCCTTTTTATCCTTGATTGTGAAGCAGATCTTGGCATTGTCCGCATAGATGATGGCTTTTGCTGTGCTTAGGAAAGGTCGGCCCAAGATAATGGGTGCCCTTACATCTTCACCTATTTCCAAAACCACAAAGTCTATGGGAACATATGATTGTTCCTCTCGAACAATGGCATCTTCAAGAACTCCCTTAGGGTAGCAGAGTGATTGATCTGCATGTTGCAAATCCATGTTTGTATACAACAAAGTATCTCTATTAACTTTTATCATAGATTACATTAGCCATAATATTGACACTTGCTCCGAGGTCACAGACAGCTTCTTGAAAAATGTGAGGTCCAATGGCGATGGGGATGACAAGTCTCCCTGGATCACTCTTCTTTTCAGGCAAGGTATAGTCTAGCCACCTTACCATCGATGGTTGTATACAGTAATATGCTGCATTGTGAATATTGACAAGATTTGTAGTTTCTAGATCTCCTGGCTGCCCCAGAATCTTACCATTGTCGGACGGAGAAACACCAGCTGCCAGCTGAGCTATTTGTGATTCTATCATTTTATTAAAGCTATGCTAGTTTTTAATGGTAGAAGCAAAGCTATCCATTCTGTTATTTATGTTCTCTAGAATTTTATCATTGGTAGCTACCTTTCTAGATAATCCCTTCATAAGTTTGGATTGGTCAGCAATTAATTCTCTCAAGGGTGGTTGATTGAAATTATTAAAATTATTACTTTGATAGTTACCTTGGTAATTACCTTTGTAGTTCGGCCTTTGTTGCTGATTCCATACTTGATTCTGTTGAGTATGAAAGTAGTTGTTGTTGACAAAGTTTACATCCTCATGAATTTCAGGACAATTGTTCCCTGAATGCCTAGTGTATCCACACTCTTCACACGTCATGCGGGAATCATGAATATGCATGACTTCTTGCTTCTCATTGGCTTGGTCTTCAATCTTCTTTATTAGCAGGTCCATCTTAGCAGACAGCATGTCTACCTCCTTGAGTTGATGCATACCTCCACCTCTCTTGCATGTCTGAAGACGTTCTTCATTCCAACCTTGGTTGGAGGCCATCTTCTCCACAAGAGCGGTTGCGGCTGGTATAGTGAGTGACAGGAATGCACCTCCAGCAGTAGCATCCATAGTCTCATGGGTATTGTTGGTCAACCCGTGGTAGAAAGTCTGCATGAGTAGCCAATTCTCTATCCCATGATAAGGACATTTTGCAATGTAATCTTGGAAGCGTTCCCATGCCTCAGGGACAGATTCATCATGTTGCTGTTGAAAGCTTGAAATTCTATCACGTAGAGCATTGGTCTTGCCTGTGAGAAAGAACTTGGCTAGGAAGGCAATGGAGGAGTTATCCTATGTAGTGTTTCTATCCTTATGGGCGTAGAACCATTTCTTCGCCTTCCCCAAAAGTGAGAATGGGAAGAGGCGGAGTAGTATGGCATCTTGGGTCACTCCTTTGATGGTGAAAGTGCTATAGATCTTTAGGAAGTGTTGGAGATGTGCACTCGCATCTTCATGTGCCTTTCCACAAAATTGGCTTGCTTGCACCATGTTGATGAGGGCTGGCTTGAGCTCGAATCTATTGTCTCCAACATTGACTATTGGTCTGGTTCGGATGTTGGCTGTAGTTAGAGCAGAGAATTCATGGAGGGTCCTGTTAGCCATAGCTTCAAATTCAGGTGTTAAGCTTCGCCTTATCTGGTTTTCTTTCGACTATAAAGCTAAAACTTTCTCGAGTTTAGCCTTAGTTCTCTTAAGTAATGCTTCTGGATCGTCAACGTAGTTTGTCAGAAGGACAAAACCGGTCATACATTACCCTGCATAAGATACAAAAGTAGACAAAACAAGGGTAAGCCTGTTTGAGCAGAGGTCAATGGTTATTTTGATCACGTCAATAAGTATAAGTTAATCAATACTTCCTTTGCCTAGCTACCTTCCCTGGCAACGGCGTCAAAAATGCTTGTTGGTATTTATTAATGTGTCACTTGTTTTAAGTAGTCACCCTATGTTGTTTACATTCCTTAGCATCTTTTATTCAGTTGTCATCCCTAGTGTTGGTGCCAGAAATGCTTGTTGATACTACCTAGTGCCACTTCTAGAATGACACTAAGAAGTACTTTAATATTTCATGTGACTAGAAGGAACATATATAAATGAAAGGAATCTATAAGCACATAGATAATATACCATTTTAGCACTTTACCCGAGAGTATTCTAGGTATCGTTATTTATATTTTTACCATATGGAAGGTCTGGCAAGGACATATATTGATAACTTATACTATTGACAGAGAAGTAAACCATAATCAATATTCTACTTACAACAGGGGTAAGTCATAGGATAAATTATGTATAAGATAAGTATGTATTAATGATAAATCACTCAGAGTACTCCTTTCTATTGCATTAGCATGGTTAAGTAGAATATTAGAGGAATAATTCCTAGGTCATTCTTAATTATAAGTCAAAGCATACATTGATTAGTGCAATTACAACTAGTAGTCATGACTAAAGTCATCTTTATATCTACACATAAGGGATATTACTAAGAAAGATTAAGAACAGGGCTTGTTCTTCCTTCGTAATCGGACCCTACTTGCACATATATTCGGGGAGTGGACTACAAAGGACTCAACGGGAGTGTCACATCCACGATCTACCACATGACCTGGAATATAGGGTGTATCCATAGGTAAACAACATATAAGCACCACGCTTACACAATGTCTACCAGTCACCCCGTGTAAACCAGAGTGAGCGCTATATGAACTTATGCATAAACATAATGATAAACTAGCTATACTAAGTATATAATCAACGTAGACGATGAACATCATAACTAAGAACATGAGTATTGTGAATACCAATGTTGTCATAACAATTGTAGCAAACATATAAAAGTAATGAAGATACAAAAGAGAAGCGGTACAAAGATTATACCAAACAAAGCTCTTGACAAGATTAGGAATCCAAGCGAAGCCTGCTTGCCTCCCTCTAGACCTAGCCTAACTACTTATGCCCTAAAATATGGTGGAGCTCTGAGGATGATTAGGATTTTTGTCTTCTCAAATGACTTATGCAATTCCTAAGGGAGGGGGTAGGGGCTAGTATATATAGGCCGGAGCATCAATCCTGAGCCCTTGGATCAAACTAACTTGAATAAACGGCATAAATGCAATCTAGGAGGCGGTGGAGAACCAAAATAACAACGAGGGGCTAACATGTGGGCCCTAGGGGCCGGCCGGCCTGCAGGTGGGGCCGGGCGGCACCTCGCCCTCCGCTTCAGTGTGGAGTCCTCTCAAGTCTTTTGGAACCTTCTAGGGTCGTTTTCTCTGTGGATAAGCGTAATTAAATCTGACATGTAGGTCCACCTTGATGGTTTTCTGGATAAACCCTACGAAAAAATACATATTCATCAAAACTCGTGGAATTTGCTAGTTTAAACACCTAAACCTTAGTTTGTGATTATATTTATGCCCTTATGCATGTTATATGGATGGTTTATAATGGTTGTTGACTACCGTCAACAATCGGCTAATATTGATATGGTTTTCATCCTACCCGCAAAGTTTAGGGCTCCTTTCAAGTACGGTGAAGAAGAGTATGGTGAAGAAGAATTGGAAGAAGCAGTGGCTCAGCTAACTCTCTAGTCCCAACAAGCTATATTTGACAAGCCAACTCAACATCGGCACTTGAAGGCTTTATATGAAAGGATTTGTCAATGGGAAGCCGATGACCAAGATGTTAGTCGATGGATGTGCAGCTGTCAATTTGATGCCTTATACAACATTCTGTAAGCTTGGGAAAGGTCCTAAAGATTTGTTTGAGACCAACATGATGCTAAACGACTTTGGTGGTAATGCATCTAAGACCTGGGGGGCAGTTAGCGTCGAATTGACAATTGGAAGTAAGACCATGCCTACTACTTTCTTCGTCATTGATGGCAAAGGGACATACAGTCTGCTTCTTGGTCATGACTGGATCCATGCTAATTGCTGCATCCCTTCAACAATGCACCAATGCCTCATCCAGTGGCAAGGAGACAATGTTGAAGTTGTTCAACCTAACACATCCGTGAGTGTGGCGGCAGCTGATCCAGCATATTGGGAATTTGAGGATTGTGAGTGCTTCTCTAGTAGAGTCTAGGAAGGAGGCGTTATCAAGATCAATGATGAACGTCAACAGCCGGTCCAAGCAATGGGCTCTGAAAGTTTATTTTAATAAGCTCCTTAGATGATCATCACAGAACAGCTAAGCATTTTCTTCACAAATTAGTTCATGGAATATAACCGTTCTATTTCAAGAAATCAAGACAACACTGAGACGTATTACATTTTATAAGGATTTGATAGCCGATGATTTTACATATCTCGTGATGAATAATTTAATTTTCAAGTTATCATCGGCTACTTTGAAGAACATTTTCTTATAAGGGATGTTAGCCCAAATAATTAAGAGTAGTACTTAAGAGTGACTAGTTTGGATCATCGTTAAGTATTGATAGCCAGTACTAACAAAGTATCGCCTTTAGAACAAAATGGACAATCCCAATTTGGCCTAAAAAGGCAGAAGCCGGTGCGGCATGCATCGCCTCTAGTGCAAAAATGAAATGAAGAATACTGATCGCAGGAGGCTTGATTCAAGGAAATGTCAATGGCAATATTTCGCACAGGATCAAGTAGAATGCAGAAATAGAGGAAACAAATGCAAATTCAAAGAAACATCAAGGGCCGAAGAAAACATTGTTCACGATTCCTTCGGCCGAGGTGGTGTTCGCCACGGCATCGGCGGCTGTTGACGGTTCTTAACTCATAATTTACACCATCAACAATTGTATAAAATTCATCAAGAGCAATCACAAAACTAGAAATAGGGCTTTCAACTAATCATTTCCACAAGTTTTTGTGGAATATTTGTTTTAAGGTGACCAACATGGAAATACACCAAAGTGAGCCCAAGGGCAACACTCACATGATTCAGCCCAAGCAAAAGAGGGAACAAAGAACTTGTACCTGACATGTTTCCACCGAAGGCCTCATGGGAACGCGCTCCAAGTCCAGCCAGCAGAACACCATGCGAAGGTGGTGATGATCAGAGCCAGTCAAGGGGCGGCTGACCCCTAGGGGCGGCCAACCCCCACCCGGCACCGCTCATCCCCTCCTTCGTCTGGCGGTGGCATGGAGGCATGCAGAGGCGGTAGAAGCTAGGATTTCACGCCAAAGATAGTTGCAGCACCGCCTTACTCCCCTATATAAATAGAGGGGTAGAGCTCCCCTCTACAACACACAACAAGAAACAAGAAAAGAAGAAGAGCTACATTACTACTTTAGCTTTAGCTAGGATAAGAGAGGGAGTGAGAAAGGAAAGAGTTGGAGAAGTGCCAGGGTTGTCGACAACCTCCCTTAGTGTACCAGCTACACTTAGCGGAAGAGCGTTGGAGATAACAACTCCTCCACTTGTACCTCTACGATCGTCTTACTACTTGGAGTAAGAAGTTTGTGTTTAACTTCGGCATTGACTTCTTAGGAAAGCTACCTTTGTTCATTATAAACTTGTGGGTTCATTGTCCGTCCTTGTGGCGGGTACTCTAGTAGAAGGGCCTTGATATAGATGGATAACCCTTGCATGCATGCTAGAGTAATAGTTGATAGCGTAAACGTGGTGTCTAGGCTAGAAGCTATCTTCATTTGCCTCATTCCCCATGGTAGAGGGGTAGGCGGCAGGTGGTGATAGCCTTGTCCGTCCCTTGTAATCCCCCACATCCGGGTTCGACATAGAGCTACAGGCTAGCATCGCTTGGTAGACCAAGTGTACGGTGGTGCCCGAAGCAAGTCTATAGTGCCAAGGTTATCTTCGCTTAGGATATCTATCCTTAGAAAATCCTCACTACCCAAGCAATCCTTCTTTTTGTTTTTGTTAGGTGAACTAGCTAAGAGACTTACACATCTGTTCCTTTGGGAAATTATGATACCCTGAATACTTCTGGGTTAAGTGCTACAACGGTGTATCTGTGCACTTGCGGATTCCTCTGCTTACGCTAAGAAACACCAATAGCAGCCCCTTCAAAGTCCACCACCAAGTCATGGTGGTTGTCGCAGCTTGTGAAGCTGGGCAGATGCCATCGAACCTCATGACCAGAAAGCACCTGAGCAATGGTCAGGGCGACCGCAGCCCCATGGCAGATGCCATGAAGGGCAATCTCCCTGGCACACAAGGGGATGTCTTGAAGGCGGTTCGCCAGCAGGTCACCCTGAGCGTTCAGAGCCCCGGCGGCATTGTTCACTACTAGTTGGAGGGCCTCCAACTGCTCTGTCAAGCCTACAATGAAGAACAAAATTTATCAGGGAAAGAATGATAGAATGGAGGTAGCAGAAAAAATAGGGTTCTTCTGGAAATCTTACCCGCAACCCCAGCGTCAGATTTCGCTAGTTGCGCCCGAGCGGCGCTGCTCTCTCCCTCCACGGTGGCGAGAACGGTTTGGGAAGCATTCTAGGCAGCTTCTAGGTGCTCTGTTTCATAGGTTGCCTCCCAATGACGACCCCTCGCCTTGTTCCGTTCATGAAGATAACGCCGAGCATCATTCCCATTGTATGAGTCAGAGGAATTGCTAGAAGAAGCCACTGATGTTGTCGGTTGGGCATCGAATCTTGCTAGCAGGTTGTGAACTCTGGCGTGCGAAAGAGTCCTACAAGGTGAAGAATTGCTAAGTTTGGGCGAATGCCAAAAGTATTTGAGATGCAACTCAACTTACCCCGGGATGCGAAGATGCTAGCGTAGAGGGAGGTCTTCTTCTAGAATATCATTGGCGGGGCATTTGCAATTGGCCATTGCTTCAAGGAGAACAATTTTAGATCTAAAGACGGGGGGGAAGGAGTTATGAAGTGGCGAGAGCAAAGGCGAGTGTAGATACGACTTCTCGGCTGTCCCCTGGAGATATATAATAGCCGAGGTAGGCGTGGGTAGGTTTATTGAGCCGCGTTGGATTGAAATGCAATTAATGGAAGGCGAAAGGCCGTTCCAAGGATCGAGGAGGCCACAGGTGGCCAAATGGGAAAGCAGCGGTTGCAGGGATCACAGGCGCAAATTTTTTCATTTACTGGATTCTTTGTAGTATCACTCGGTTTTGGGTCACGGACGTGAAAGATTGTTCATTACAGTTTTGTGTTTCCATTTGGATCCAGAGGCTTGGCCCTGGTAGTCGGCTAAGTTCAATCGACTAAAATGGGATCAACTAAATAGCTATGGCGGTCTGACTCTTACTGATAGGGAGAATCGATTGCTGATACGATAGCCAATGACGACAAAGACATTTATGCGATATAGGATGAAGGGCTGTATCGGCTAAATACTTACACCAAGTATCATAAGGTCAGGAATGCATGAAAATCAAAATTACATGTTCAAGGCTGCTCGAATTGCATTTAGGGCATCTAAGCGGATGGTGTCAGTTTCTGCAATTAACTGATTATCTTCGGCGGTTGATCCAAGGATGACTTTGTTTTTTCTCACCTCAAATGGCCATAAGCTCGTTATACCTGGCAGTCATCTCTACTTTCTTCTCATCCGTTGCCATGGGAAGCTGAATTAGATTGGCTTCTTCCATTTGGATTGAGGCGTTGATTTCCTCTAGCCTCATCAGTAGCTGCTCTCATTCAGTCTTTAAGGAGATAAGTTTCTCCGGGATCTTGGAAGGAGCGCTTTATAGACTATCGATCAGTTCCTTTAACCAGAGCATCTCTTGTTTCGTTGACTCTCCTTGGGCATCCAAATTGTTCTGAGCTTCACAGTTGGCTAACCTTTGCTTCGCCCGGATAACCTTAGGAGCCTAACCCTCGATAAAAAGCAGCAGGAGACAAAATGGCAAAAAGATCTTGATTCAACTCTCCTTTAATAGCCAAGAAAATGTCTTGGAGAGGCTTGGCATTGCAAACCAGATCAGCTATGTCTTTTTCCAAATGGGGTAGCATTAATTGTAGCTACTCTCTAGTTGCAGCCGATAGAGAAGTTTCTTCTTGATGAGCCTTGGGGGCAGAGGAGCTTACTTTGCCTTCTTCTATATAATCTCCGATGTTGAAAGAGAAGAGGTTCGGAGGGAGTGGGCTTTGTGCCTGCAGGAATACATTCAGGTTGAGGTAATGACAAACCGTTGATTCCTGAATCATTGTAGAGAAACAAATACCTTTTTCCCTAAGGAAGGATGGATGGCCAAAGATGTGCCCATATCATCATCAGAAATTTCAATCGGCTTCCTAGGCCATATTCGAGTTAAAATTGGTTTAGGTACAATCAAGAAATTTGAGCAAGAATAAATGGTATGTTGATTGTACCCTCGATTGATTTGGGGTTTGGAGTATCTTCATGTTCCTCTTCGCTAGTTGCCTGGTAAGTGCCTTGGCCGACTTCTTGATCACTGGTAGCATCAGGGATTGGCCCTAATCTGAGGTTCATGTCTAGAAGTGAGAAGAGACTTGACGTCAAAAGAAGCCATAGGTAGAACCTAGAAGACCGTGTTTGGAAATTTAGCATCAACTGTTTGATGATCACCATGAGTTTCTTCAGCAGAAAGGTTGGTATTGCTTGTCTCGGTGTCCCCGGTGTCATCCTCACCATGTTCATTATTCAACTGAGTGGTTGATGCCCCATGAGGGCCCTGATTATGTTTCGGGTTTCCAGATGGAGCCTACAAAGAATTGCTTAATCATACCTCGTTTAGTACAATGAAAACTAGTTCCCAGGGAATACCTCAGTCCCTCCTTTTGATGGAGTGTTCAAAACCTATTCTTTGGCCTCATCGTCCATATTCGGTAAAGGATTAGCCTAAAAAAAAGAGAAGTCAGTTAATGCTGTGGAAACATGGATCGTTGACTATGAAGACACTTACTCCAAAGAGCGACATTAGCAAGAGTCGATAAGCGCCATCAACGTCTATATCCTTAGCAGCTTCTTGGATGGGCCACCGCTCTCCCACCACCAAAGGCTTGGACCATTGAGATTGCCTCATCGGCCGTATCCCTTGAAGAATTGGCGGTGCTCCAATTGATTGAAATAGCCGATGCCGCCTCACCAAAAGACCGACATCGGCGGAATTTATCTTTATCACTCAGATTATCCTCCTAGGCTTCAAATAGTTCAAGCAAGGGAAGCTCGGGGCTCGAGGTCGTTAATCGCATCCTCATCGCATATGCAAATTCAGCCACATCTCAAAAAGCCACCATGGTCCACTAATCGTACCAATTGGCTCATTCATCATCAATTTTGAGGATACTTGATGCATCAAGTGGTATAAAGAGCCAAGCAAGCATTTTCCTAGAGGGATATCAGCACCACAGGACAATTGCTCTACCAAGTACCAGTAGTTGGCCGTTGGACTGCACGAAGACCCACAGAAGAGATACTTCTCTAACCACATGTTCAAGAAGGCTGCGTGTTCCTTAGGGTCGGCATTTTTGTTTCGAGTCTGCTTGTGAATAGTGATGTAGCCTCCCCACCCCCCATATCTGATGCTCTGAACTTTGTGCTCTGGCTTTCCAATGAGGTTGTAAGGTTGGAGGGGCCCCGTGATTCTAAGGTCGGTTAACATATGGATTTCGGCCAAGGTGACTGTCATTGGTCCATGACCAAATATGAAGGCATTGGACTAGAAATATGAGACTGATCTCAGCATGGGTTCATTCTTCTTTATGTTTGACAAAGAAAGAGCTATACACTGATCTAGGTCATAAGTTACACATCTGGTCTGATGAGTCTTAGCTACTCTAAGGGATTAAATCTCTCCATCCATCGAGTGAGAGTGGTCAGGCTCTAAAGGTTCTGTTCCACGCTGAAGGACTCATGGTAGATTGCTTGAGTGGGAGCCTATTTGTTTCTAAGTTGATGAGCTCAGTTGGATTTGGGTCGCCCATCGGTCCCAAAAAGTATGCGTTCTCAAAGTTGGTTGGAATCAAGACCTCATTTTTGAACTCCTCAAACCGAATAAGATGGATCTACGAGCTAAGTATTCAGCGAGAGTTGAGGGAGGATTGATGAGGAAGGTTCTTGAATCATAAGTCTAGGACATGGTCGATGGTCGCCATTGAACATGGAGGAGTGGGTCTGGGTCTTCGAACAGGTGTTGGTGCTGTGCTGCCCAATTGAACCACCGCTCCCAGGGTTGCGTGGGAAATATTAAGATGTTTTCACTGGATTGGAGTTCTAGATTTTCTAGGGTTTGGAGCTCAGGAAGACTACGGCGACTGACGAGTAAAGCAGAAGGGGAACGGGAGCAGAATGGTTGAATAAAGGAGACAAGGGCAATTTGGAGATTTATGGCAACTTTTGGCCTAAACGACGAAATTGGGGGGCATGTGTTGACACCAAATTTTGACCGAAGTACATAAGAGCCCTAAATTTTGGAATTTACTGAAAGAAGCCGAAATATTTGCAAAAATCGGCTAAGTGAGTTGCAGTTTGAGTCAGATCAAACGATGTGACGTCATCATCTCAAAGGTGAGCCTTGTCGATGAAGGGTGGCGGTGACTTCAAGCAAGAAGACATGGTGGACTTCATAGAAGGGAAAGTTTGGAGTCCAAGTTACCTTAATTTAGGATATTTTGTTTTCTTTTCTAAGTTTTGTAACCGGTCTTGTTCGACAAGGACTCGTAGTCAAGCCTCAGGTATAAATATTGGACCCCCCGGCTATTGTAGTAGACATCTCTCATCGATCAATCAAACCAGTACCTTTACTTTTTGGCTTACGCCAACCCTAGGAGTAGGAGTAGAGTAGATCTCGACGAGTTCTTCGAGCAAGTAGGGCTGCATCAGTTTGGTCAACCTCTAGTTTATTTGTGAGTACCGTCACTACTTATACTTTGTTTATATGACTGCATCGATCCGAACGACCTCTTTTAAGCTTTGTATACGTTAGTTATCAACTTTTATCAGTAATTGTAAGGCTCCATCGGTCCGGCCGACTATGTACAATTCCTGATACAAGTTACCCTTCGATCCTTATCACAATTTGTAAGGCTACATCGGTCTGGTCGACCTCGTACAAATTTTGATACAGATTATTTATCGGTTAAATCTATTAAGATTGGTAAGGCTTCCTTGCTGTTTTTAGTAGATTTGCAAGTTATCGATCTTGTTATAATTAGTACTCTTACTATTTGTAACAATATCATCCCTTACCCGATTAAGATTGAAATGAATCGGCTTTATATCTCATCAAACTATCGTCTTGTTACTTTATACTGCTTAGATCACACTTTGACGATGGTTTTGGCAAGATTTGTCATTTTATTTCAATCTTGATCGAAGATAGCATGTGGTCAAGGCGTGTTTGATCCTAAGTCAGCTTGTTAGTTGATGAAATCTAGTCTAGAACTACTATTATGGCAGTCATTGATCCGGTCGACCCCCACTGTTAGCACTATAGATCGGAAATTATCAATTAACAAGTTTGCTTATGGTCAAACATAACCTCTGACTGCATGCTATGTTCACATCGGCTATTTAGCCGATCATCTGTGCTCTCACGATCATAGCATGTTTTCACGAACCTGTTAAGCGTAAATAGATTCATATTCTTTGAAGGTTTAATCTGTTATCTTTATTATGGCTGTCATCGATCCGATCGAACCCCACTGTTAGAGATAACAGGTTAGATTTGATAGGTTTATGGATCTGTTCATGTTTAATGATTGAATGTTTGCATATTATGAGCTTACTTTTACTAGAATCGGCTATTTTAGTCGATAGCCTGCTTATTGAGAATACACTGGCTATTCACATATTTGTACTTGTTTTTGTCTTGGTCAAAAGCTAGTATGATTCTCAATTAAAATAAATGCTATCATGTTTATCCATCACACCTTTACATGCTCTCATGATCATCGGCTGTTAAGATCTACACAATTAAATACCTGATAGTCCCCGACATGCTTATTTTATTTGCCTTGCATCATGAATGATGAGGACATCACCTCCATACATATGACCATGCTTGGAGAACCATATGGAGACCAAGGAGATCAGCGAGGGTGTCCTAAGCGAGAAGGAGGCCCGAAGCTCATCCGGTTCGAGTCACCAAGGTGGAGGCCCAAATCAAGTTCGAGTCCATCTCGGCCTCCAGGACCAGTCTGCCTTAAACTAGTCACCCAGGATGCATCCGGACTCCGTTTTCGACGATCCACATATGGATGGAAAGCTAATTTGATAAGGAAGACAATACAAGTGGCCTCACATCAAAAGCTATTCGTAATCATCGAGAATCGTGGTCACAAGTCAGCTCCCAGAATCTGTCAAGGTGCTGCGACACCGTAATTTAGTCCGTTGGACCGTGTATCATGTTTGGGCCCATTAGGGGGCGTGTCCAGGGGGGTGACGCCCAAGACTCTATATTTATTAGCCGTCGCTCTCCTTAGGGTTTGGGTTTTGTTTAGTTCTTGATTTCCTCGTGAAACAGACGTCGTTTTGCTGCAACTGTCGCCGCCAAGGCCACTTGCTGTGAATCAGGTCCCCAGTTCTTGATCTTGTTCGCCTGTGGCAATTAATCCTTTCGAATAAAGACTTAAAGTCCTTCTTGTTTTCATAAGCCTCATATCTATTTGCAATTTCAGATTGCGTTTATCCCGTTCTTACTTGTGTTCTCGATTAAACTTGGGAAAAGCCTTCTCGGCGAGGTCAATCGCGTTCGCGTGGTTGATAACCAATGGAGCAGTGGTGTAACGGTTGGAGGGTCCGAATCAGTCTTGGTTTGAAGCCTAGATCGTGAACGTCAAGTCTCCATCAATCGACGCTATCATACCTTTCGGAAGATCGGGCCTAGCCTACATCAAGTGGTATCAGAGTCCTTGTTGCCCGTTAGGTATAATTTTATTTTCCCCTTCAGATTGTTACTATTTTTGTATTACCTATAGTTCACCAAAAAGCCAAAAAAATATATACGCCACCACATATTCCCTGTCCTATAGCCTCATTCTGCCGTGCAATTTCGTTCATGTTTTGCGTTGTTGAGTTTATGCCCTAGGTCAAGTTCTGGTTGCTGATTTTAGATCGTTTTGAGTCCAGTTTGTGTTTTTTCCTTTGTTTTTTATCATAATCCGTGAACACCTTCAAGTCTTGCTGTGTTTTCTTTGTTTCCATCAAACCCTAGTCCACGCCATCTAATTTGTTACACTTTTCTTCACTGTTTCCATCAATTCCTTGCTGCCGTGACCAATTTTGCGCGCATTGTTCCCGTTTTGTCCTCTAATTCGGAGTCGATTCGTAAAACTGGTCTAGTTTTCGCATACGAACTCCATTTTCGACGTTCCATATATCAAAATCGATCAGAAAAAAAATTTGGATCCGTCCATCCCCCGTCATGTCAGGGTTCAAAAATTTTAGATTGGTCAAAAAGTGGTCACAAGATCCTCTTCATGTTCACAAGGGTTTTGTCGATTTTGAGCACTTTCTCTGAAATTTCCACAGGCCACGCCTTTCACTTGTTTAAGCTCATATTTTTTGTGGTTACTTATTTTGTGCTCCTAAGTAAAGGAAAATTATCAAAAAAATAAAAAGAAAAAGTCAAAAATTCCCAAAAAAACAACGACAGTCCAAAAAAATAGAAAAAAGAGAGGGGCAAAAGAGGAACAATATCTAGAGGAGCACATAGAGAGCGCCATTTGAGTTGTGTTTGTGTGTGCTGATTTCTACCTTGTTCCTAATCATATTCTTGCTGTTCATATCACTTGATACATCTGGTACTTGGAACGTGAGTATGCCAGCAACTAAGACAAGTACTTAGGATACTTATTTAGCTTTGCTATTCAGTTGCGAATTATTGCTATTCCTTGCTACTATATTGTGCCTGTCCAAGCTCTACTTTCTTCTAACCAAGTACAGGTTCGCCTTGCAACTATTACACTCGAGCTACAACGGTATCACAGTCACCGACCGATTGCACCGCCTGTTGCTTTGGTAAGAACACTTGTAAGACCGTGGTAAGACGCTTGAGAGTTGAGTGCCTTGTTTTTCCTTGTCCACAACCTACGTAGTTGATAGAGATAATACTTTTGTGTTGTCTTTTGCTGTCTTCTAACAATGATAGATTATTCGTATCCACCAACTTATGATGGTATAGGTGCTGATGAGTACATGGAGTGGGAAATTGTCATCGATAACATATTTGCTACTCACTTTATGTGTCCAAGGAGGAAGGTAAAAAATGCAGCTAGTGTTTTACGACATTCTGCTTTATCTTGGTGGGAGTCCTTAGATCCTTTTGATAAACCTCAAACTTGGAATGATATGAAACATCTTATGAGAGAAAAATTTGTTAATACATCTCTTGTAATTAATTTAAATGATGAGGTGCATCAACTAGATCAATTTCTTGTTATTCCTCCTGCTATGCCTAACCTTTTGTAGGACAATGTACAAAAGAGTGAGGATGACGTGATAGAAAAGGAGATGCTCACAGCCTCATGTGAAAATTCAGAACTATCAACTATTACTCCTGCTGAACATGAGAGCAAAGGAAATGCCCACGATGCTAAACTCACAGAAGGTGAGAGTTCCCTTGATGTGCTAAATTTTTTCACCAATCATGCTATGATAGAGCAAATTTTAGTGGAGCCTTCGCTTGATTTACCTTTGTCACAAGATAATTTGCTTGATGTTTCTTGTGACGAAGATGACTTGTATGCTGATATTTATGTTATACCCATGCAATCATTGAAGAATGATCACACTATATGTGTGCTGAAATTGAGCACTTATGCTGAAAATAGACTTGTTATTCATAATGCTAGTGAAGTTGATGAGCTGAAATTGTTGTCTTCTTTAAATACTTTAGGTTACATTGAATTTGATGTTCCGTGTAATCTTAGCTTTTTTGAGGAGAAACTTTATGCATATGCTGATTTGCCATGGTTCTCTAGACATACATATTTTGTTTTTGGTAAATATGACAACCAAGGGCAATATTTGATACAACGAGTTTATATTCGTACAAATCTGAATTTTCCTTTTGTTGTGCAAAGTAATGATCAACTAGAGGACAGTAAAATCAACACTTTTGTTATGCCATATTCCTCTAGTTTTGCTTTTCGGACACAAGGGGAATCCAAAGAAAGAGAGCATATGTTTTTTGTTAGTACTAATCTTTTGCAGGATAGTATTGGCAAAGATCGTGTGTATTTCAATCGAAAGCGTACTACATGTCTCAGAGGACAAGACATGCTACAAACCTAGACATGTGGTTATATTCTATCTCATAACATTGTCCATTCCCATTATTTTGGAAACCTCGTTTGTCCTCATGTTGTGCAGGATCGACTTCAAACAAAATCGACACCGAGGACGGCTTTTCGTCAAGAAAGGGAGGATGATGAGGACATGACCTCCATACATATGACCACGCTTGGAGAACCATATGGAGACCAAGGAGATTAGCGAGGGTGTCCTAAGCGAGAAGGAGTGCAGGATCGACTTCAAACAAAATTGACACCGAGGACGGCTTTTCGTCAAGAAAGGGAGGATGATGAGGACATGACCTCCATACATATGACCATGCTTGGAGAACCATATGGAGACCAAGGAGATCAGCGAGGGTGTCCTAAGCGAGAAGGAGGCCCGAAGCTCATCCGGTTCGAGTAACCAAGGTGGAGGCCCAAATCAAGTTCGAGTCCATCTCGGCCTCCAGGATCAGTCTGCCTTAAACTGGTCACCCAGGATGCATCCGGATTCCGTTTTCGACGATCCACATATGGATGGAAAGCTAATTTGATAAGGAAGACAATCCAAGTGGTCTCACGTCAAAATCTATTCGGAATCATCGGGAATCGTGGTCACAATTCAGCGCCCAAAATCTGTCAGGGTGCTGCGATACCGTAATTTGGTCCGTTGGACCGTGTATCGTGTTTGGGCCCCTTAGGGGGCGCGTCCAAGGGGGGTGACGCCCAAGACTCTATATTTATCAGCCGTCGCTCTCCTTAGGGTTTGGGTTTTGTTTAGTTCTTGATTTCCTCGTGAAATGACGTCGTTTCTTTGCAATCGCCGCCGCCAAGGCCGCTTGCTGTGAACCAGGGCCCCAGTTCTTGATCTTGTTCGCCTGTGGCGATTAGTCCTTTCGAATAAAGACTTGAACTCCTTCTTGTTTTCATAAGCCTCATATCTATTTGCAATTTCAGATTGCGTTTATCCCGTTCTTGCTTGTGTTCTCGATTCGCTTGCAGGAAAGCCTTCTCGGCGAGGTCAATCGCGTTCGCGTGGTTGATAACCAATGGAGCAGTGGTGTAATGGTTGGGGGGTCCGAATCAGTCTTGGTTCGAAGCCTAGATCATGAACGTCGAGTCTCCATCAATCGACGCTATCATACCTTTCGGAAGATCGGGCCTAGTCTACATCAATGAACATGCTAGATATCGACTCTTTAGTCGATAGCCTTATCGCATCAGCTACTTAGCCACACGTTTGGAACTATCTGGAGCAACACCAACATGTTCCACATTAAATTACTGATCAATCTTTTCTCCTTGTCAATTATAGGGTCAAATTGACCGGCACGCCTCATGTCACGACCATCCGGTCCTATGTTTCCCTAAGCCCAGGGAGAGCTCAGGATCTGCTCCACGCGGTTTCTCCCAGCTTGCTTGCGTGTTGGCAGCGAGGCTCGGCTCGTCGCTTTTCGCCGTCAACATCTCCACTAGGAACAAAGTAGTCTTTGGAAACCGTTGTATTGAGTAATTTACGGCAAAATATGGCGGCTCGAAGTTTAGGTGCTTGCCGTGTTCCCAGCATCTCCCTCACCTTCGCCAGAACCCATGAGACCCAATGGCCTCGAGTTGAGACCGCCTCCCACCATCAACCGCCTCGAGGAGGCTGAACGGAGTCCCTGCCGGTGGCGGGCTATCCTCGTGGCCGAGCCACTGCCGTGCTCACAATGGGGAGTTTCTTTTTTTTAACGAATTAGGTAGGAGAGCTGCGGATTATATTAAAAAGAAGATAAGCCCAAAGTTGGCACAATGATACAACAGAGACCAACAACCACGCCGAAAAACAAACTCAACAAAGGAAAAAAAATAACTCTAGTCGGTCGGATTGGGACATCGACACGAATCGCACAAAGCCGAAGCTCAAGTCAGAAAAAAGAGAACCACCACCAAACTCCAAACAACCACACTGCACCATCAACACCCGGACGACAAGGGCGTCATGGCGAAAACACCATCGTCACCACTCGCACCGCAGTAACCAACGATGATCCACACCGAGCTAGCCTGCTGCCAAGAAGGACAAGCCGCCGTAGGTCGCTGCAAGCTGTGTAGCCCTCCCGCAATCATATCCGCTTGCGCCACCAGTCAAGACGATGTACCACGCCAGACTAGCCACCGCCAAGCAGGGCTAGCCGCCGTAGTCCGCTGCAAGCTGTCAAACCAACACGTGAGCGGCTGCCTCTGGCGTTCACCAAGCCAATCCCGTCCACCGAGATCCAGGTGCGTACACTGCAGTTTCCCTCAACCTAGCTGCCTCATCAAAGGTAGAAGTGTCGCATGGGTCATCAAACTGCTAGTTAGAAAGCCTCTTACGCCAGAAAAGCCGCCGCTGAGCAGGACCACCCGCCGCCAAACCATTTTCAAAAGGAGTTTGAATCATTTTGTGCTTTGGTCAAAACCACTCATCACAAAAAGCCATATGCACCAGCATGTATGCACAACAATGTTGCTACATCCTATGATGGATTTTAATTTAATAAAAAATATTATTATTCCTATGTTTCATGCGCACAAAAATTCATAATTAAATCATCTTAACCTCAATTCAAAAAGTGTAAATTTTAGAGTGCTACGGCATTGGTAACTTTTGAAAAGATCCAAAAAGAAACCATTCCACGCTCTACCTTACTATACCTTGTATAAAACGGAATAAGCTTCTTCAGACACTTGAGATGGAAAATACTTCATATTTTACATGGAATCACCTTTTGCACACGAAACTATATTGGCATTGGCGTAGTATCATCCACCTGTCATGTTCGGTGTTCTTTCAGGAGCGAATCTTTGATTGCAAGTAGCTCTTTGAAGACACTTTCCGCCGGCATTCTGCTTGATGGCAGTTCCAAAGTGCAGGACACTCCAAGACTCAGAAGTGCAGCAGCATAATCCATCTTCCTCTTGTATGAACAATCATCACGCATGTCGTGGAGCTCATTTTCAAGGTCCGCAGAAAGGCGTTCGTCGACGGCGTCCATTGTTCTCGGGCTAGATCAACGTGTTCACGGAGGCTCATCAGTCCTTGTCTGTATCTACTTTCAGTAGGCCTATTTCCAGTTATTGTTTCCAGTACTAAAATTCCGTAACTGTAAATGTCTCCATGTGTCGACACCATGTTTCCAGCACCATACTCTGTTGCATTAATTGGGTATTTTAGAAAATATTAGACTTTGCAACACATAAAATTCTAAATTTATAAAAAAAGCAGTATTTTTCCCTAGAAAAGCGCCATAATTTTTCACTGCAATCTGTAAACATCTAGGCACCAATGAAGGAAACTGAATATAACAAAAAAAAGAATAAAAAATGTATTAGGCTAACCTGGAGCAGCATATCCAATTGTGCCTCTAAATCCGACCGAGCTTGATGACTGCTGCAAGAATGAGCTGCCCTGAACAAGAACCTTAGCAAGCCCAAAGTCCCCAACATGGGCTACCATATCAACATCCAAGAGCACATTACTTGACTTCAGATCACAGTGTACAATAGGTTCAGGTCCATCGCAATGAAGGTGATCCAACGCATAAGCCACATCTAGCAGTATAGTCACTCTCTCCAAGAGGTTCAAGTACCTTTGCTCTTCCAGACCATTTCTGTCTGGATGTAGCGCCAACTTTCTAGACTGCCATTGGGCATGAAGTCATACACAATTGCCTTGAAATCATTCCCCATGGCATCAATGCTAGAACAAACTGTAATTATCTTGACAAGATTCCGGTGTTGCATATTTCGTAGCGCTTCACATTCAGCAGTGAAAGTCTTGAGCGCCTTCGGAGTTTCAAGTTTCAGTACCTTCACAGCAACAAGATTTGCACTTTCACAGTCTTGAAAACTCAATTCTCCTTTGTAGACTGATCCAAATGATCCTGAGCCCAATAAGTTGCCTCTGAGAAATCATTTGTTGCTCTTAGCAGCTGTGAATAAGAGATCAACGGGTGGCCTTGCTTGGACTCTGCTGATGGAATAGTTTTTTTTGTTCTCTTGCGCCAAATAAGTAACATACAGAGCAACGCTAGTATGACTAGTGCTGTCACTAATACAGAGATAACGATAGGAATCACTAGGAATTTATGTTTTTTCTTTGGCAATAATTGTACAGGAACAGGACATGGTTTCAAATGCAGACCTTAAATGCCACCACAAAGTTTGTGATTGCCTTGAATTGAGATTCCAGTGAAGTTTGCGAAAACGCCAAAATCTGGCACTTGTCCAGCTAGGTTGTTGAATGAAAGGTTGAGGTGTTGGAGCGTGGTAAGGCTCCCTCAGGACTTGGGTATCTGGCCTGACAAATTGTTCCTGGAGAGGTCAAGAAATTCTAGAGCGCTCATCTGGCTCATGGAGGATGGAATACTGCCATTCAAGGTGTTGTTCTGAAGAACGATATACTGGAGAAGTTGACATTCACCTATGGTGCTTGGGATTCCCCTGATAAGCTGTTCCATTCTGCATAGAACCGTACGAGATTTTTTAGATTCCCAATTTCCTGTGTCAGTGATCCCTCCAAGTTGTTGTTAGACAGATCCAAACTAATGGAGAGTGTGGAGATGCTGAATATTTCTCTAGGAATTGGGCGAGTCAAGTAGTTCTGTGAAAGACCCAGCTGCGACAGCTTTGTGAGGTTTCCAAGCGTGCTTGGTATTGTACTGCTAATGTCATTAAAACTGAGGTCCAGCAAAGACAGTTCTGAAATATTTCCTATGGCCAGTGGGATTATCCCGGATATGCCATTCCCGACTAGGTGAAGCCTGACCAAGTTTCTAAGACTGCACAAGGAAGAGGGAAGAGATCCTGTGAGGTAGTTCTCAGCGAGAGCCAGAGTTTGCAGGTCAACGAGGTTGCCGATGTCATCAGGAATGTTTCCCGAGATGTCATTGGCTGCTAAGTTAAGAATTTGTATCGAAGCAGAAAGATTGGAAATTGAAGCAGGAAGCACCCCCTCAAAACTGTTCAGGAACATTTCCATTACCTGCAACTGAGAGCAATTCGTTAGAGCAGTTATGAATTCCCAGTCTCTTGGTTTTTTGGCTTAAAAAAAAACACACTGAGCTGCAGGAAACTGAGGTTTCCTAGTCTTCCCAGCGCTGTCGGAAGAACTCCACCGAAAGAATTGTTGATGAGCTGAAGCATCACCATGTCAGAAGCGTTAGATATCGAGGCCGGGATCGGGCCATCGAACTGGTTGAAATCCATGAATAACTCCTGCAGACGGGGAACGTTGTTGAACGCATCTCGAGGAATTGCTCCACTCAGCATGTTATGACTGACAGAGAGCCGAACAAGCGAGGAAATATTCCAGATGGAATCTGGGATGAGGCCACTCAAATTGTTGAAGCCTAAGCTGAGCCCAAACAAACTGGGCAGCATGCCCAGGGACGAAGGGATAGTACCTGACAGCATGTTTTCATGGAGCTCAAGGATCTGTAGGCTGGTGAGATTGCCGAGAAAAGGCGGTACGTCACCCGATAATCTGTTTGCGTACAGAGATAAATTTCTGACGGATGTCAATCCTGCTAGAGATGGAGGTATCTCTCCTGCCAAGCCGTTCTTGCTCAGACTCAAGGAGACCAGGTTTTGCAAGGCGCCTATCTCGTGTGGGATCTCACCTTGGAGATGGTTGTCATGTAGATCAAGCCTCTTGAGCTCTCTGCATCCTCCCAGGGTCCTGGGAACGCTTCCTTCCAGAAGATTCTTGCTCATGTTCAGCACCTGAAGCCTTCCAAGATGGCCGAGCTCCGGCGGTATCTGCCCGGTGAGCTCGTTGTCGTCGAGGACCAGCTCCCGGAGGAAGGACAGGTTGCCCAACAAGGGGCTGATTCGTCCGATGAGGTTGGAGGAGGCCAGTCGCAGGGCAACCACCCTGCTGGGGTGCCGGCTGCCGCAGGCCACTCCTGGCCAGTTGCAGTAGTGGCTGGACGTGTTCCAAGAAGCCAGCAAGCTGGACTGGCCTGAAGACGCCATGGACTTGAAGGAGAGGAGAGCAAGCTCGTCTGTGGAGGTGGAGCTGTTGTTCTTGCTCCCCAGGGACAGCAGCGCATGGGAACAGAAGCACAGCAACAAGGAGATCAGGTTTATTGCTCTGGCCATGAGTAGGAGAAGTGGCTATACCACCAAGACAATAAACTGGATGGTATAAATAGAGGAGGAATCACACTCACAGTCACACATCCCAAGACCAAGAGACCAAAACAGGTCAGCTCATCAAGCCCAGCCCGGAAGCTGGAAAGAGTAAAAAACATGGTGAGAGTACGCATAAAACTGTGTTTCCCAATTCATTGCCCGCCTAGCTTCTAGTCTTTGGTCAATGTTCTTTTGCTATGGATGCATCCAAGAACCACACTATCGTTCTAATTGACCTGGACCAATCACCATCCAGCATTACTGTTTTGCTTGCAAGGATTCCTTGTTCCGTTTCACACAGTCCAAATTGGCTGAACAGATAAGGTCGTCGTCCAAGCTGAAAAGAAAATTTCAAAAGAGGCCTCTGTGTAAGTTAAATTACCCATGTTTCTTCAGAAAACCGTAGTGGTATTTCACGTATCTATTGCAGTCGGGACCAGGGAAAAGTTTGTTGGCAATAAAATTCCGATAAAACATGTAATTGGGCTAGTTCGTTCTTGGTGTAAAATGCTTTGACTTCTTGAGAAACTTAGCCCTTTGTGTTTGTTTTGACCAATAATTTTTCTGAAATCCATTTATCAGTGGCCTCCTGTATATTTTTCTATCGATAAAGTGAACCTTGGTTGTAAGTGGGCATGTTCCATTATGCATATCAAGGAGGAAGAAGGCAAGTGCTAATATTGCAACATCAGTGAGTCAGACAATGACACTAATCTCTTTTAGATAGTAGAGAGATGGCATTGCATATGTACAAGTTGCAATGATGCATATTATTCAAGTTGGAGTCACTGGGATGAATTGGAGTTGCGAGAACAGAGGTCTCTCAAGGTGATCTGATTGAGGCCAAGTCAAATTCATTGGGCTGGTCTTTATGAAGGCAAAGACAAGAACTCAAGTCCAGAGTACATAAAGGTTTGCGGATAACATTCTTCAATGTGGCCAAATATTCACCAAGGTAGACATTATTGTGTATAATTTATACTTAAGGAATTATATTAGACATATGTTGTAGTAATTAGCAGTTGAGGGTTAAGTAGAGCTAAGCCCGTGTTTAGTTTGGGGGAAAGTTGGAATTTGGTTATTGTAGCACTTTCGTTTTTATTTGGCAATTAGTGTTCAATCATGGACGAATTAAGCTCAAAACGTTCATCTCGTGATTTCCAACCAAACTGTGCAATTAATTTTTTTTTCGTCTACATTTAATGTTCCATGCACATATCGCAAGATTCGATGTGATGACTACTGTAGCACTTTTTGGGAAAAGTTTTTGGAACTAAACGCGCGCTAAGTGTTGGACTCATGTAGTAACATAGTCTCTCCATATAAGGGAGATGACTGCACTTGTAAGGGCATGTTTGGATCCATAAAACTAACAACTAGTTGACTAGTTTTTAATCCCTAAGCATCCAAACATACAGACTAATTGTTAGTCCACTATTCATGAACTAGTTGTTAGTTCATTAGTCCATTTATAGGAGCTAATACGACTAGTTGTTAGTCCTAGTCCATCTAAACAGGCACTAGACGACACAACGACATAGCGATAGGCTCTCAAGGTAGTGCCATCAGCATTTTGATGAGCCATCAGCTTTGGTTGTTCCTCAAACGGGTACTTGCAAGTTTTAGATGAGACTCATTGTGTTCACTTGGTTGATACATATGGTCTCTACCTTTTGTTTATATATATAGATCATGTTTGGATCCATAGAGCTAATAGTTAGCTGCTAATTATCTCCCTGGATCTGATCAAGCTATAATAGTTTAGCTAATTGTTAGCCGAATACCTACCTAACAACTATTTCACTGGTTAGGTCAAATTAGCTAATAACAGCTAATATTAGCTACAAACTATTAGCAGCTAGTGGATCCATCCAGGTCATAGTCTTCATCAAAGCCCTCATGCATGCAAGTAGAGTTCTGCTCTTAGTAGAATTGTACACTTAAACCCTAATAGAAATAAAAGTCCTAATAGCACGTCTTTCTTAAGTCATGCACTCCTATTACAAGTAGGTTTTGAGTCCGCATACAACATACTTTAAACCTTTACCAAAACATCAGGCTCTGTTTAGTTGAGTTGTGGTTTTTGAAAAAGCTGTTGTAAGCTGTGAGCTTTAAAAAAGTGACTGTGAGAAAGACAGAAGACCATTGAACAACTATGGGTTTTGCAAAAGCTGTTGTCAGCGGACCTACATATCCTACATGGCATGTCATTCACTTCTCTCTTCCTTGTCTTCTCCAGCATGCTCCCGTTCGTCCTGTATGAGACGGCCGGCGGCCACCATACTGCGCGCTAGCTCGAGGGAGAGGCGGCCACTCCGGCCTGCTGCACATTCTACACTGACACCGGTCAGAGATGGACGACATGCAGTGACAGAGTTAAAGTAAATTTAAGGGAGGTACGCTTACGTCGTAGGTGCATAGCTTTTTATCGTATAGGTGTGTATATGACGAAAAATTAAATATGATCACTGTTTTTCTAATTTCTTGTGCGTGCGGCCGCACCCACAGCCATGAATATGGATCCGCCACTGACGGCGCGGCTGCAGCGCCAGCTGCAGATCGACGGACAATCGGACGGATGGGGCCGAAGACCATGAGCACGGATCAAAATTAGGAAGGATTGAATCGAAGCTTTCTCAAAGAAAAAGGAAAGTACCGAAGCAACCAATCTGCTGCTCCTAACTGCAGGAGGTACGAGATGGCTTTCTGGATCTCGTGGCCGCCACGGCGTGCTTGGGCTGGTGGCCGCAAGGGACGGCAGGCCGGGGAGAACGGGGCTGCACCACCGGAGCCAATGGAGCGACTGGGAGATGCGCCGCCGCGGCCTCATGGAGCGGAATGCGACTGGGAGATGCGCCGCCGCGCCAGCCTAGAGATGTGCCACCGCCTGGAGCACGGCCTCGTCCTGGAGCCTGGGTACCTCGCGCGGCCGCCAGGGATAGGGCGAGGGTCACCGGCGGAAGAAGAGCTCGCGTCGCCGGCGTGGGGAAAGAAAGGTCGCGGACGGAAACAATCGAAACAAAACGAAACGGTCGCTGGTGGGTAATTTTAGACCCAAAAGCAGCTTAAAGCAGGAGGGGAGTTGCTTTCGGTTTTGGCCTGAGACAAAAAACTGCTTTTGTTCTAAGTAGCTAAAGTAGCTATGGCTTTTAGGTTCTTTAGTTGATTTTTGGTTTTTGTAAAAGCAAAAGCAGATTCAAAAGCCCAACAAAAACATCTCAAGAAAGAGGTCCTGACATAGCAGGGCTGAAGTCCAAGAGTGTGAATGGTAGAAGCAATGTTATCTCTACACTAAAAATACCTAAAGTATCGTCGGATCATCTCACCTTTCGCTCCGCCTCCGCTCCCGTCGCGGCGTCGCACCTATTCAGGAAACCAACCGGCACCCAGCCCAAACACGAGACGAACTCTTGCAGCCACGAAATCGAATGGCGCCTGCTACTTTGCATGTCGGCATGCAAAGCAATCTAGACCACTCAACGCATCGATGCTCGATTGTTCCACCGACTGCTTGGCCGATCACAAGACCCGACTAAAATAAGAAAACAAGTAAAAGACGGAAAAAAATCACGGAAACAAATCAAAAATAAAAAGATACATCATAAAAATATGTTCTACTAAAATAAGGAAATCGAGCACCCTTCAACCGGCATATACAAATTTAAATAAAGAGACAAGAACGCACACATAAAATATGTTATACAATTTAAAATCTAACTTCTTCACCAAATTGCAACCGGTCGTCAGTCAAAGATGAGTTAGAAGATTTAAGTCTAAGATACGACACCTATTTCTTGTCGCTGGCCTCCAATTTCTTAAGCTGAAGCATGCTTGGCAATGCTTCGCACCGCTCACCTGCTTCAACCGGTCAATCTCGTATGTGCAACATATGATTTTCCATCGGACACTATAGATCGACTGTGGCACGCCAATTATGAAAAAACATATTGATCCGATCCTCGAGCGCAGGAGCACATCCTTTAACATTGCCCACATCAAAGATCACGTGCCAGACATCCATGGACAACCTCATGGCGAAGTCCGCCACCAGGCCACACCCGCCAACGGTGTCAGATCTCACAACACCACACGACGCCGTGCCACCGGTTGTGCCGACCCCTGACGTCGGCCAACAACGATGCCCTGGCCACAGCCACGCAGCCTGCCCATGGCTCTGGTCACTTGCCGAATGTTGACAGTGCACGATGGCAAAGGACGCGAGCTTGACGACCATAGCCACTAGGTGTAGAGTAGCAGCATCCCAAGTCAGCTCGGCAGCAGGACCATGTTGATGCCATGCTACTGTTGCTTCGTCTCCAGCCCTAGCTGTCACCGGTTACCGACGCACCAAAAATTGAAGTAGACCAGGTTCTCGACGTGGAACATAGGGAGACGGCCTGAGGCCCTGCCATGAACAGTGACAAAAAGGAGAAAAAAAGGTCCCAAATGGATTTGAAAATAGTTTAGGGTTCCCAATGCAAGATTTTTTACAAACTTTTTTATTTTTAAAAATGATAAAATCGACTTAAAGTTGTAAAATGCATAATAATAAATTACACAAGTAATAGATAATAGAAAAATGAAATGGGTCGGGCTTTATATTTTCTATGTAATTATATTTGTACATTCCTTAATACGTTCGTCTAATCTGCAAGCCACGTGTGTGGTCATATACGTAAAAAAAATTCATGAAAACCATGCAATGCACGAGCATTTATCTAGTATTTTATCAAAAAAGGGTCGCAAGTTGGAATAGACATGTCATGCATGTGTGTGGAACCGATCGAGTGCACCCTTCTTCACCCCGACGAGAACCACGACGAGAGATCCAATGGCTTGAGGAAGGAGCTTTATTTTCTTTGCGTCCATGTATAACTCCATAACATGTTGCCGAGGAAGGAATTCTACTCTAGCGGCCAGTGTAGGTTTGATGACTTCTACGAGTGGGGTTGGCCATGTAAGTTTAGGGAAGCTGTGGACTGGGATTACGTTGACCCATGTCAGAACAACCCTGCTTATGCTTTGAAGCTACAAGCCTACAACCGTTTATCGAGGGAACATCTTTCACATTTATCTAACAGAATAGATGTATTTCTAGGAAATTTTTTACTTAAGCTACAATTTTCAGAAGCTAGAAGTTTTTATGTACGTATTAGATGAAATATTTTCTCATAAATCTGATTTTTATTTAAGATGGAATATTTTCTTTTGAAGATACAAATTTCTCTCATTAGGATATAATAAAGCATTTTCATATTGAATATTTTTTATAGTAAATGCTAGGATTTTTCTGGAGAAAGTATTAACTAAAATGTTTCGAAAATATACATTAATAATATAACTATTAGTGTACATACGATTTTTTTATATGAAAATTCATACTCCTTTTGAAGTGGGGGAGGTTAGTGCAGACCACATGTAGCTATATCTTCTTAGCCTTTAAGATTTCTTCGGAGTAAGTAATCATTATTATAGGGGTTAATATCCTCTTAAGGTTAGCACTGCTACCCATCTTAGATCTTGCTTCAAGCTCTACCTTTAATCTTAAGCAATTTGGTACAAGTTTTGAACGATTGTTTTTAAGAGTGCAATCTACAAGTCCTTATTTTTAAAAGGTAGTACAAAGGATTGTTACCAAATTTTCAACTTAATTTGGATAAAAAAACCATAGCAATAAATAAGACTAATATTTGAAACCAAATTTAGATTCATAACATCGATCATAAGATAGGCTACAACAAGAGTCACCTTAGTTTAAGCTAAGTTTTCAACTAAATGCATATTGAAGATAGAGAAGTGCTATATAGATGGAGAAAAACTATGGATATGAATGAAAAAAACATATAGATCAGTGATTGATAAGTTTGTCACAACTAGATATATAGAGACTGCAAGGTATTAAATAATAAATAATGCTTATATCTTCTAAGAGTCTAGTCCATGCAAAAGCATGGGTTGATGGACTAGTGAACAAAAGAACTACAGTACCATGCATCAGCAAACACAGGAGGGCTGTATCCAATAATCTTATATTGATATATTCTTAAAAGGGTACCCCATGCATAGATTATTTGAACTATTGTGCCTCCAATGAGCAGAAAGAAAAAGGTGCATTACATAAAAAAAGCAAAAATATAACACAAGGGATGATTGAAACCATCAGCATAAACTGGACACATTGATGAATCATCTGTTATCCGAGAATTCTAGCTGCGGCAGGAATCAGTTTGAAGCATCCAAAATTTGGTCTAAGATATAGCACATCAGCACACACACACACACAGTTGGTGCTCCTCCATAAATTCATATTAGTATGCATTCCCTACATGAGAGATCCTTTGATGAGAAGCAACTCTTTGATGATGTCCCCAGTTGGCATCCTACTGGATGGCAATTCCTCAGAGCACGACAATCCAAGTCTAAGTAAAGCAATCAGGCAATCAGTCTTTCTTTTGCGTGGAGAATCACCCTCGCCCGCGCCCTGAAGTTCATCATTCTTGAGGCTCATAGAGAGACGCATGTCAATAATGTCCATTGTTCCATTATGCAGCAGGGCCAGCTCGACATACTCACGGAGGCTTAATCCTTCTCTGAAGGTGGTATCTGCGGGCCTCCTACCAGTTACCATTTCTAACACAAGAATACCATAACTGTAGATGCCTCCATTTGTTGATACAACATTTCCAGCACCATATTGTTGCATTAAATGTTTGGACAGTATCATATATCTTGGAATGTGCAGCAGTACTGTTACCACAGTAAAAAAATGGGTTGCAAGTGTACAAAGTTAAGTACTACGTCTGTCAAAAAAAGAATGTAACTACGGGTTGCGTGCTAGATAAAGTGATTCACATTTATCAAGTTTTTAGTGAATAGTATTCATATTTATGGCTTTAAATTAATTTATTATAAAAATACATTTCAGCTTATTTTTTCAGCCGGAACCGTGTTTTTCTCTCACAATAAATCAGCCGGAACAGTGTTTCGGCTTGTTTTTTCAGCGAAACGAACGGGGTCTAAGATACTTGTACTAGAATTGGTATTTGTTTGATATCATAAATATTAATATTTTTTATCTATAATTGGTCAAACTTAAGATACTAAAACATGAAATTGTACTAGAATTATATTCTTTCTGGGACGGAGGGAGTACCTTCTATAAATCACTAAAGGAAAATTACAGAAAGTCATATACATGTAAACAAAGAAAATATTAGGCTAACCTGGGGCAGCATAGCCAATAGTCCCTCTAAATCCCATCGAGCTCGCCGACTGTTGGACAATTGAGCCTCCGTCAACAATAATCTTGGCGAGTCCAAAGTCGCCAACATGGGCAACCATATCAGCATCCAAGAGCACATTACTGGACTTAAGATCACAATGTATAACAGGTGTGGGCCCATCACAATGAAAGTAATTCAATGCATAAGCCACATCTAGCAGTATGGTCACTCATTCAGAGAGACCCAAACTCCTTTCCCTTGTTTGCTCATTTGCGTCAGCATGAATCCAACCATCTAAACTCCCATTAGGCATAAAGTCATACACGATTGCTTTGAAGTCATCTCCTCTGGCATCGATGCTTGCGCAGGCTGTAATTATCTTGACAAGATTCCGATGCCACATGTTTCGCAGTGCTTCACATTCGGCAATAAAACTCTTAAGCGCCCGAGGATTTTGAAGCTTTAGTACCTTCACAGCAACAAGATCCTTACTTTCAGCATCTTGACCGTCCAACTCTCCTTTGTATACAGACCCAAATGATCCAGAGCCCAGCAAATTGGTAGGAGAGAAACCACTGAGAGTACGAGATCAATGGGTGGCCTTGCACAAGTGTTGTTGAAGGGGTTCTTGTTTTGGTTCTTTTTCGCCAAGTTAGAAGTATGTAGAGTAATGAAACGATGACCAGTGTTGCGGCAAGAGAAACAACAATAGGTATCACCACAAGTTCGTGTTTTTTCTTTAGTGGATGTAACAAACAAGGAGGCAAATGTAGATCTGGTATGCCACCGCAAAGTTTGTCATTGCCTTGGATTGAAAGTTCAGAAGCATTTGCAAAAACACCGACATTCGGCACTTCTCCGATAAAGTTGTTGAACGAAAGGTTCAGAGAATGGAGCATTGTAAGGTCCCCGAAGAACTTGGGTACCTGGCCGGTCAAAATGTTGTTTGCGAGGTCCAAAATTGATAAAACTTTCAACTGACCCAAATGTGATGGAATGCTACCACTTAAGAAATTATTTTGCAGATAGAGATTCTGCAGAACTTGACATTGACCAAGAGCACTAGGAATTAGACCGGAAAATTTGTTCGACTCTGCATGGAATTCTACAAGATTGTTTAAGTTCCCAATTTCGTGTGGTATTGATCCCTCCAAGTTATATTATATGACAGATCAAAAACCGTTGAGAGTGTCTGGATGTTGAATAATTCGGTGGGAATTGAGCCTGGAAAGTTATTTCCTGAAAGGGCTAATTCCAATAGTTTTGTCAGGTTTCCAATTGTGTCTGGTATCCTACCTTTGAAGGCATTTGCGGGTAGGTACAAATAATTTAGTTCCGTAAGATTTCCAATAGCCATTGGGATGAGACCACCTAACTTATTGTCCCACAAAGACAGCCCTTGTAAATTTGTAAGCCTACTAAAGGAAGAAGGAATGATTCCTGTAAAAGAGTTCTTGGCCAAATCCAGAGATCGTAAGTTAAAGAGATTACCAATATCTCTAGGAAGGCTTCCTGAAATTGAGTTGTGTCCAAAGGAGAGGGTTGTTAACGAAGTGGAAAGATTGGAGATTGAATCTGGAAGGACGCCTGCCAACCTGCAATAACTCAAACCTATAATTTGCAACTGGGAGCAATTCGTTAATGTCGTTAAAAATTCCCAATCCTTGGGTTCTTTAGCTTCAAAGAAAGCATTCCTGAGAATTAAGAATTTGAGCTTTGTTAACCTACCAATCTCTGGGGGCACAATGCCTCTTAACAAAGTAGCACCGAGCTGAACTAGCCAAAAATCGGATGCATTACCAATTGAGGTGGGAATATTGCCATGAAACTGGTTGTGGTCCATACATAGGACCTGTAGATGAGGAAGAGTACTGAATGCGTTTGGAGGTATTGTTCCACTCAACATATTTTGTGAGACAGAAAACCTTGTTAGAGAGGAGATGTTCCAAACAGAAGGGGGGATCAACCCACTAAGATTGTTATATCCTAAGATGAGCTCAGATAACTGAGACAGCAAGCCCAACGATGAAGGAATAGCTCCGGACAACATGTTTTCATCGAGGTCAAGAACCTGAAGATTGGTAAGATTACCCAGACCTGGTGGTATCTCACCTGACAATCTGTTGTTTCTCAAAGACAAGTGTTTGATCGACGATAAGTTTGTAAGAGAGTGAGGGATGTCTCCTGACAATCATTGATATGAAGGCTCAAATTCACAAGATTTTTCAAGGCACCTATGCCAGTTGGGATCTCACCTTGCAGCAGGTTATTGCTCAGGTCAAGTGTACTGAGGTTGGTGCAGCCTCCCGTGGCCTCAGGAATGCTTCCATGGAGAGTGTTTGTGCTCAGGTTTAGCATCTGAAGCCTACTGAGTTGACCGAGCTCCGGAGGTATCTGCCCAACAAATTGGTTGCCATGAAGGTCCAGCTTCCGGAGAAATGACAGGTTGCCCAGGAATGGCGATAGGCGCCCTGAAAGGTTGAAGGAGCCCATGAGCAGAGAGACCACCCTCTCTGGTTGCCGACGGCTGCAGACAACTCCTGTCCAGCTGCAGTAGTGACTTGAAGTGTTCCATGATGCCAGCAAGCTCTTGGATGGGTTTGACAGCATGGACTTGAAGGCGAGTAGCGCAAGCTCTTCGGTCGTGGCGTTGCTGCTTCCTGCAGACACCAGAGCATGGGAGCAGAAGAACAGCAATGAGAAGCAGAAAATTGTCATCGCTTCCGCCATGAGAAGGTTACAGGGGCACACTTCCCTTAGGCGGAGGGGGGTAGGTTGCATATTTGTATACAATGCATCTAATCTGAGCTAGGAAGCTGTTAGGACTTAGCCTGTTTGGAATGGAGGACCATAGGAAAGTTCTCAACATGCATGGAACCTTGCTTCTTTGGGTACATGTGACATTTTTGTTTTCCTCCAATCTAAACACCCAAAGTTTCTATTCCCTTGTTTTTAAATCCTCTAGTTTTCTGTTTTTCGCTCTATTCTATTCTTGCATTTTTCACTATTCCTTTGTTTTACATTCCTGCGTTCCAAACAGACCCTAGGACTTTTTTTTTTGCAATGAAAGAAGAATTATGTTAGATAATAGATAGATATATCAACACGTTATGAGCACTCTGGATTATATAAATATCCAGAAACTGATTTTCATCTAAATTGTACCCACGCTATGGATAGCTCCATATCTAAAAACCAAATATATACGACGCTTTTCAGTATAGATGACCGCACAGGCAAAAACTCGGCAAAAGGCCTGAGAATATATACCCAACGAACGACGGCCAACACTCATGTAGGCGGACTTGAGAAACTTCTTCTTTCTGATATCTTCCTTCTTCATTCTGCCACCGAAGAATGAGGAAGACTAATCTGAAAATTATTTTTCCTAGTTCTTTATCATGGCCAGATCGAACCACGACAAAACGGAGAAGAGACTGGAGAAAATTATTCCATGACAGCGACATCATCTCTACCTTGATGTCGTCGTCCGGAAAGAAAGGTCTCCATGTCATCAAGCCGGTGAAGTTGCTGACGCCGTAGTTGTCGCCCTCATCTTCAGCAGAGCCGTCATGGAGAAAACAATTCCACCCTTCCCCTTCACCGTCGCCGGATAGGAGGAGACAAATCTTCAATACCAACGAATTTGGCATGAAGAAACCCTAACTCTAAGGACTCAATCTACTAGAAAAACTTATAAAAACGATGGATCCCCACTCCCTCTGGCCTCCAGCAAGATGCCGGAGGGGAAGGGAGGGAGATCAGCGGTGGTGGAAGACGATGACGGTGTTGTAGGTCGGAGACGAGCGAGAAGGGCGAGTCCTGTTAGGACTTCGGACCTAGGAGAGGGCATCTAGCTGCCAGAGTTTGGTCAGATGTGTTTCTTTGCTGTGGGCGCAAACAAAACCATGTTGAGGACAAGCAGGCAACTCCATCCACTTGCAAGAGGCGGCTCACGAGGTGGCCTGCACTTAGCACCACAACTTTGAACAATGGAATTCTCGTTTGTTTGATTTTTTTTTTAAAAATGGGATCTGTTTATTTATTTTATGGAAGTATTTGGTTTGTGCCATACTGTCCTCAATTGTTGGTATTAATTGTAGCTTTTAAGGTCCTCACGTTTGCCATTGTTTTTTTTTTTTTGGAAGAAACTGGAGGGGCTAAGCCCCTGCAGGAATTTAAATTAAAAGTGGATAAAAAGAAGTACAACAGAGTTCACGAAATTCAAGAAATAAAAAAGGAAAGAAAGAAAATAGCACGGAGCCTTGCCAAAACATCAAGAAAAAGGCCCTAAAATAACTAGCATGGCTGAAGTCTGAGTGTGAATGGCCTTAGAAGCCACGTAGAAGCAATTGATTGATGTTATATTTTACCGAAAAGGGACGCAAGTTGGAATAGACATGCATGTGTGTGGAACCGAGTCCACCACCCTTCTTCATCCTGTTCGGCTGGGGCTGAAACGATCGTATACGATCATAGATTATTACTGCTGGCTGGTTTGGTGTGAGAGAAAAATACTATTCTGGCTAGAAATTTACGATCGTTTACGACGAAGCTGGTTTGGTGTGAGAGAAAAATACTATTCTGGCTAGAAATTTACGATCGTTTACGACGAAGCGAATAGGCTAAACCCCGGGTCAACTCGTCAACGTCAATACGATGCTTTTCTCGCACCATAGAAAAGTACAAACATGACTGGGTGCAGGAGTCGTCGTCGGTTTCCTTCCTGGTCATCTATCTAGCAAGCAATCCAGCTCCAGCCGTGTTTAAGGTCTCAAGGACCACCGTCTCGCATCTCGGCATCTAGCCTCTAGAATCGAATCTACTGGACGGCAAATACAAACCCACCAACGAACTTGACGACACTTTAACGAAAAAACGAAACAACTTCGTTCCTTCCCTTAATAATAAACCAAAGGAAGACCAAAGATTCTTTGGAAACCGCAGCAATGGATCCAGGACTCAAGTTTAGTTCGTGTCATATCGGATGTTTGATGCTATTTGAGAGAACTAAATATAGGTTAATTATAAAACTAATTACACAGGAGTAGATGAATTAGCAAGATGAACCTATTAAGCCTAAGTAATTCATGATTAGCACATATTTAATGTAGCACCATACTGTCAATTTATTATGGATTAATTAGGTTTAATAGATTCGTCTCGCAAATTAGTCTCAGACTATGCAATTAGTTTTATAATTAGTCTATATTTAATACTCCAAATTAGTATCAAAGATTTGATATGACAGGACTAAACTTTTATCCAAAGGAAAGAGCAAAATTCACCGCCGGTCCCTGAACTTGGCCGACGGTGTCATCCAGGCCCCTCAACTTCTAAATTGACATATGTGAGTCTCTAAACTTGACAGACGGTGTCACCCAGCTCCCTAAACTTTCAAGGTGATCACCGCAGGTTCCTAAACTTGGCTTGCGGTATCATCCCGGTCCCTAAACTTTCAAAGTGATCACCGTAGGTCTCTAAACTTGACAAACGGTGTCATCCCTTTCCAAATGTAATAATATTAAAAGTTACCTATAGTATTAAAAATTTTCTCTGTTAAAAGTTAGCTCTAATTTTAGTATTATTTTAAAAGTTTTAATAGTAGTATTACAGAAGTAACTTGTCTTTGTTATTAATACTATAACATTATTATTAAAACTTTTAATACTATAATACTATTATTAAAAGTTCTACTACTATAATACTACTATTAAAAGTAATAGTATTATAGTATTAATAACATAGAAAAGTTACTTCTATAATATATTATTAAAACTTTTAAAATAATACTAAAATTAGAAGTAACTTTTAATAGAGAAAACTTTTAATACTATAAGAATTTTAATATTATTTTAATACTATTAATGATAAATAAATACTAAATTAATTTTAGTAGTTTTTCTATTTTAGTTTAAACCTAATATATTTGTTGTTGTAAATTATTTTAATACTTTAATTTATTTTTGGCTAATGTAAATTATTTTATATAATGTATACTTTTATGATAAATATTATATAAATAATGATTGATTAATTGACATACGTTGGATCCACGTCTAACGTAAAGTCAGCATGCCACGCCAGCTTATAGAGTAGGTTAGACCACATTTGGACAGATATGATACCGCTTGCCAAGTTTAGATACCTGCTGTGATCACCTTAAAAGTTTACAAATCAGGATGACACCACCAGCCAAGTTTAGCTAGGGACCTGCGGTGATCATCCTAAAAGATTAGGGACCTGAATAACACCGTCTATGAAGTTTAGGGACCCAAAGATATTACTTTAAAAGTTTTGGGGCGTGAATGACACCCCCAACCAAGTTCGGGACGTACGGTGAATTTTGCTCCAAAGAAACAAACAAACATGTTGCCGTGGAAGGAAAGCAATTCTACTCTAGTGGCCAGTACATGTATGATTTTTTTTTAGGAAAGCCAGTACATGTTTGATGACTTCTACTAATGCGGTTGGCCCATTTAGCTTTAGGGAAGCTGTGGATTGGGATTACGTTGACCCAAGTCGGAATAACCCGGCCTTATGCCTTGAAGCTACAAGCCTACAACCATTTAATCTTTCACATTTATCCAACAGAATAGATATATTTCTAGAAAAAAATTACTTAAACTACAATTTTCAGAAGCTAGAAGTTTTTTACGTAGTAAGATGAAATATTTCCTCATAAGTCCTAAAATTGTTTTTTTTTAAAAACATTAAGATGAATATTTTTCTTGTCAAGATAGAAATTTTTCCCATTAGACTAAAACATTTTTATAGTAAATGCTACAACATTTTTTTGAATTTTTCCCATTATGCTAAAACGTTTTTATTTATAGTAAATGTTACAACATTTTTTTAATCTCAAACATATTTTGTTTAGTGCTGATGATGATGAATATATTTAGTTGGGATAGTTTATCATAAATTTGAAAACCACTTTCTGAAGTTATAACATGCATCTTTTTGGGAAAAAATCATCATGAAAATGTAGGCAAAAGAAGAGACCAAAAAAGGCCCAAATTTGCTTTTCTAAAATTTGGCTGTGCCTTATGTTTTTCTTACGTACGTTGCATTAATACTGGTTGTGTTTTATGTTTTTGGTTTTTTGAAACAAATGTTTTATGTTTTTGTCATAAATTCAAAAAACACTTTCTTAATTATGTTGCATGTGTGTTGGTTGTGCTTTATGTTTTTTATTATTGAGAGTTTTCAAAACCCATTTAGAAATCAATTATAATGTTTTGGGGACTTCCTTAAACTTTTTTAACATTTTTCTTATTTTTCTAGAGCTAAATCTATTTTCTAAAGCCTCTAGAAATATTTTCATGAGCTCCAAATATTTTATTTGGATTTTTGTATCTCAATCTATATCTAGAACTTTTTATCAAACTTTTAGGATCATATAGACATTTTCCATGATTTTAAAACCTTATCAAGTACTTATTAGATTTTTTAACTAAAAAGGACGAAACCACCTTCGAACTAGGACTGGGAGGTAACTTGAATATGGTTTTAGGAGTTTAAGGGGTGAGATATCTAGTTAAAGTTTAAGAAAGAAAACCAAACCACGTCACTAGTTAACAAAGGTAGAATAGACTTTTTCCTTCACTAGTTTTTCATCATGGACCTG
The DNA here is from genome assembly GCA_904845875.1 of Miscanthus lutarioriparius. Classification (NCBI taxonomy): domain Eukaryota; kingdom Viridiplantae; phylum Streptophyta; class Magnoliopsida; order Poales; family Poaceae; genus Miscanthus; species Miscanthus lutarioriparius. Next base: position 38,522,745 of record CAJGYO010000009.1, read on the forward strand.
TCGTTGGGCCAACAAAATAGAAACAATACATAACAAAGTCAGGAGGAAGTGGTGACACAATAAATTCCAGTCAACCATGCAGTTGGCAATAAATAGGCTCTCAACAAAAAAGTTGGCAATAAATAGATTAAACATGGGCTAATTTTTTTAGGCTAGTAAGAGCTAATGGACTCTAGCCACCAATTTATTATCCCAAAATTAGCCCACATTAAGCCTTTCTAATTGGTATCCCCCGGGCACATTTAGATGACAGTTTCTGAAAGCTATCGTACCACAAAACTAGAATCAGTCAGTCTGGCCGTGATTCTGCATTAGTGTTAGGGCATGTTTGGGTCGAAGGGGCTAACAATTAGCCCATATTTTTAATACCAAATAGAAAGGCTAAATGCGTGCTAATTCTAGGCTAATAAGAGCTAATGGTGGTTAATCGGTGGTTTGGAGTCCATTAGCCCATAATTAACCCATGTTAATTCCATTTTCATAAGATGGGCTAATTTTTAGCCCCTTACTTTCGAGACCTCGTGGTTAGATGGAAGTGCGGCGCGGTTAAAATATATAAGTGCGGTGTGGTTAAAATTTAACCAGCTTTGACTAACTATGTGGATCGTGAATTTTGTAGGTTAGCAAGATGAAATGCTTTAAAAACACAGTTTCATTTTAATAATATTATGTTGCAGGGTACACTGATGGTCAATTTTGCATTTTAAAGATCATTCTGGTATAAGTACTTAAAATGACCATTTCGGTATTAGAACAGAATAAAAAGTTTTGACCCAAATTGTGCTATTAGTATTGAGTATATGAAAGTAGCATATATGAACTTGTTTGGAGAATTGCAGTACCTACCAAACCAAACATTTGAAGTAGCCTTTCTAGCCAACTTTGTCTTAGTTACTACTAAATAAACTGCAGGTTTACTTAATTTGCCTGACATCAACATCCAAACACATTGGCTTGGTACTGTAGAGACTTTTTTTTTTCGAATCACCATAGAGACTACTGCCCACAACAAATGCCACAAACTCACAATGTTGGCTGCAAAATTATGATGCACATCTCCGAGAGTTCACTGAATGTCACTGCAATTCCTTCTCTAACGGGAAGGAACTAATCTTACCCTGCGTGTCGATAGTAGTATCTGTACTTACATACCCAGAACCCAAATCTGGGCCCTCATGAAAAGAATTACTTGGCCCCGTTCGGCTTACCCCATATTCGGCTTGTTCAGCTTATTTTTTCAGCTAAAACAGTGTTTTTCTCTCACAACAATTCAGCCAAAACAGTGTTTTTCAGCCAGTTTCAGCTAAGATTCAGCGAGCCACGACAATACAACTTTACATTTATCAAGATATTATCTACGAGCTACGACAGCAAGAAGCAGCCTCCTGACTTGTCATCTGAACCCACATCGTGTAACCGATGAAGCGCTAAATTTCTATAATTTACTATCTGCTATTGTACACTAAAAAATCAGCAACTTAGCTTTGAATGAAGTCTTATGATGGGTCCCATCATCCAATGGTGGTAGGGGTTAAGAAGCAGAGCCATCTCTTGGTCTTCCTTGCTGGTTTTGACTCTTTGTTGTTGCCGGAACCATTCTGATGGAAGCCATTAGTGTCTAGGCTCTCTTCACCATGCACCCTTATTGCACTTCGCAATGTCATTGACATAGTCTTTGTTACGGTAGAAGCTGTCGAATTTTTCAGAGAATTTTTGTCGATGGCGTCTTCTGCACTATTGCTAATTTTCTCACTGGCCAATGAATGTGCTTGTCGGGTATCTCTACATCAAGGACAACATAGGTTGGATCACAAATGGTCCACTAACTGAAATGTAAATGTACCACAAAAGAAATCAATAATCTTTCATGCTGACCTGGAGTCTTGTGGCACTGTGGTAATAGGATGGTCAATCAGAAGATTGTCTGCATTAAGAATGTTTGTTTGTGAAGTTCTCAAACCAGCAGTACTCTCTTCCAAAGTTGCATCATAACTGAGCAAATTTTGTAGCGTGGTAACATTTCCAGCCTTATCGCCTTTGAGAACTGCAATAGCACTGTCCAATATGCACAATGCACGCTCTACCTCAGGACTGATATAAGGTTTATTTTCGACCTGTTGTGCTTGCTCAACTGGTTCATAGGGATGGCTAGTAGGAAGATTATCCACATTGATGGATGTGTTCTGTTCAGTCTCCTCCTCAACAATCTCACTATTCGATATGGTATTTGTTAGTGACAAATGATTTTGTATAGTGGCATTAGCAGGGGGCACCTCAGTAGCATTTTCCTCTGCTGCGGTCACCTTTGCCTTGTCATCAGAATCCTGGTATTCACGGATTCTGACATAGAGTGGGCCTCTCAAAGCTTTCCTGTAGTCATCATCATGAGTGGCCACAGTACTGACTGCCTGCATGACATTCCAATAGAAGTGCTTCAGCAGGTTATTAGTGTTTATTTAGAATCTCATGCCGTCATGCTCATCAATTAGCATGCAATATTTCCCTATGCACTGATTTACCACCCCACCACACACTGTGGTCCAGGGGAATCTATGTGGAGAACATAGCATGAAATGTGCAAAATATTACCAGCCACTAACCTTCTGATACAGCTTATGCCCGCTGCCAATTAGTTGCCTTGATATGAAGTTGATCAACCATGGTGGAACAAAATCTAGCTTAATATCCATATTAGCTATTGCCCTGATAAAGGATTTAATTAAAGAAAAATGAACACAGTATATTTTTAAAGCTGAGAAATGAATAATGCTAGAATGAAAAAAGAAATACTTAAAAAATGCATTACCAGTATATTCCTAAAAGAAAATTTTAGTGAATAGTGTTAAGCAGTAAGGTGAAATTAGATGGCTTATAAAAACAAATTGATAAACAAAATAATTGCATTTGATTACTATTACTTCACTTAAGCTAGTAAAATTATACTCAAGCTAAAGATGCATGGTTCCTTCCATAGCCAAGGGAGTGGTCTATAATATGCTTCACCTGAAAAAAGCTTCTTTCTTTTGTAATCCTTTGCAATACACAAGCCTCCAAACACATCTATTCGAACCGTGTCACCAGCTTCAGGAATTCCATCCCTACTAAATCCATGAGTTCGTACATCTATGCCATCCAAGTCTGATAACTGCAAACAAGTCAATAAGCACTCAATAAACTAGGGCATATAGCAACAATTCATCAAGGTTGTAGGAGAGTTTCCCAGAAAAGAATTTAAAAATGCAGAAGAAAAAGTACGCACAGTTTTCATTATCACAATGACGACATCTTCTTTAAGATATTCCAATTCAAAATAGTGTAGAAGAGCCTCTCTCTCTGAAACTGGCCATGGAACCTTCACCCTTTCTTCCAAATAGCGAATAAACATATTAGCTACAACCACCATAAATTGAAGTATAAGTAAAACTCTAAAAAGACTTGACCAACCGAGGAGGAATTTGGTGGCTTTTCATTAAGAATTAAGAAGAAGAAATGGGCACCCAAATTTGCCTCAATGACTTGAACTTAGGTGGTCTGGGAAAACATCTATGCCCTCCACCAACTAAGCTAGGCTTAGTTCCTAAGTATAAGTAAAACTGTAACAAGCAAGTAGTCTGCAACCAACCTGACCATACAAATCTCTTCACCAATTCGGACCTTTTTCAAGCAGCCTGACTGATCAATTCTAAAAGTTGGAAGGTTGTATTGTGGAAACCTGGAGAAAAACAACCTCATCAGTACATGAAAGACTATATTTTTGTGTTATTTTTCCCAGGTTGACTCAAAATACTTAATTACGACACACGTGCATGTTGAATATCAGAAAAGGAACCAAGATGCCTAAACATATAAGGAAACGGTTGGAGACTGGAACTGTCATAACAATAGCATAGCTAATAAGCCCTAGCATGACCCCTCAAATTTTTCCCAAATTTAGTCAGTGGGGGATCACCTCAGTCCATAATTATTGGCAACAGAGAACTTTAGGCTGTCTTTATCGAATACTATAAATAGATGATGTACCAGTACACCTTCAGGTCCTAACTAGAAGTGGGTATGGACGTATGGTGGTGTGGACCATGTGGCTACAGTGAGGGGGAAAAGGTTAAGCCTGTGAGTTCACTTTGTGCTTAGAGTCTACTAAAAATGGTAAATCTATGTCTGGAACTGCAACATTTAGATGGTTTGTTTCCTAAATGCCATAATTAACAAAAAAAAAACTATATGTTTTAATGTACAAACATTAATTCTGCAACATAAAGTTGAACATAATTAGAGAATACCATGTGTAGTTTTCTGAGAATGTGAAATTTTTAACAAAACTTCAGGAAAACATTGTGCTCACCATTTTTTGTATAGAGCTGATTCCCACGACACACATGTACCTATGAAAAAAAAAGTGTGCTTTATTGCGAGTATGTGAACCTGTAGTATCTGACTGGCTGACGGTTAAAATTACTTACAAACGTCAATAGGTCCATCAGCAAAGCCTTCAGCAAGAAGGGTGTGAAATGGGGTCCCATCTGGACCCTCACGGTACATAACTCTTAATTGGTCTGTATCTTGCTTCACCTGCCAACAAAAAGTAGTTAAAGATCACTGCAGTCACTCATAAGCATTTACTTAGAAACCTAAAAGAGGAACTAATCAATCCCCAAAATTGGAGAGGTACAGGCTAGACAATTTTGAAGCAACATACCATCTAAGATATAGAAATCACAAACAGAAGTGAAATGTTGCATTATGGGAAACGGTGGGGCATACCTTCCACTCCTTCTGTGGCACCCCACGAACCTTTGAAGATAGCCCATCCCTTGAAGTATTCAGCATTTCAAGAAACTCGGAGACTTCTCTGGCCCGCGTCTCAGCGATGAGATCGATATCGCCTAAAAGAGGACACACAAAACGCACTAGTCAAGAAACAGCGAGCAGGCATTCATCCATGTACATATAGGGCCAGCAAATATGCTACCACAATCAAAGCCTTCAGGTAGCAACCCCTTTTTAACACCTTCTCTAGTAGTAGTAGTAGTACTAGGATGGATATTTACGGACCAAACCATAAAAAGCTCGAATGGATCATTGATTGGTAAGAAAAAAAAAGGGTACAATCATCACTGCCATTAATAAGCTCATGTTCACTCAGAAATAGATCAACCACGTGAGCAGAGCAGAGAGGAAGTAAGCAGAGCAAAGCACGCACCTTGATCGGAGCCGGACAGGGACGACGCCAGGATCTGCTTCTTGACCAGCGCCCTGAGCGAGGCCTCCTCCGCGAGGTCGGGCATCGCCAGCGTCCGGTCCAGCCGGTCCCGCAGCTCCAGGACCCGCTTCCTCTTCTCCATGGCCGGCGGGCGGGCGTGCGCTACCAGGAACCTCCACCTCCTCCTCCTCCGCCGCCGCCCACCCACCTAGCACGCCCACGAGGCCACGACTGTATGAAGACAAGGAACTTCTCGGAAGAACAAAGAAATTGAAATCGCCAGATCAATCGATCGAGCATGTGAGGCGCAGAAACTAATGCCCCGCCCTCCCCCCTTTGTTTTGTTCCCCGCCGAAAAAAAAGGTTCGGGATTTCGGGGTCCCGGATACGAAAGAAAACGCGAGCTTTATGCTGATGCTCGTGCGTGTACGCGTACGCGTATGATCCTCCGCCTCCGGGGAGGAAAAAGCGGCCGTGGAGCCTGGAGAATCTTATCCCGGAAGAATCTAACCACGTCTGACCGGACGGGCGCAGGCCGCGGCGGAAGAAAAAGAGAGAAGCAATCCGCTCGACCTTCAAAAAAAAAAAAAAAGCAATCCGCGCGGAAGGGAAGTAGAGGCAGGGCTCAGCTCAGATGCAGAACAGAGCAGGGGAAAGAGAGCGGCGCTAAAGGACCGGGGGGGGCGGTGTTCGGCCGGCCGACAGAAAGAACCGCAGTGAGTTGGGCGGGGGCGGGAGTCGCTCACCGCAGGCGGGGAACGTCGGGGATGCAGGAAGAGCGCCGGGGCGGGAGACGGAGGCTGGCTGGCTGGCTAACCAACCGGAGACGAGCGACGGGGGAGGAGAGACCGAGAGACGAGAGAAGTAGCGGTAGAACGGCGGGGGAGGAGAGGGAGTGAGGACTAGTCTGTTGACTGTTGTTGATGCTGATGGGCTGCTCGCGTGGGGCCCGCGTGCCCCCGTGCACTAAATAGCTAGTTATTAGCTACAGTAACTGGAAGAAGCCTGAAACTTTCTGTTCGGCTGGTCCATTTTTTCAGCGGCTAGACTGATGCTGCTACAGTTCTCGCCAGCCAAGCAGCTGGAAACCAGCCGAAGCAGCAGCCAGCTTCGGTCGTTCCGGCCACTTCGATCTGTATCCAACTCAAATTTAAAAAATGACGCTAAATGCAATGAATGTAGTGTAAACTGACGCCACAACAACGGTTGTACACACGAGGCCTTATAAACATTCATCACAGTTCATACATACTTAATTAACTAATAAATTTTGTAACAACTCCACGGTCCTCTACTTCATACATAATTGTTCAATTAGGCATAAGTCAAATCAAATATACAAAACTGGTAGCCCTCTCCAAGCTACATATGGCTCACTTCTGCTGATTTGAACCTACTGTAGGCATGCCATTGCCACTTTCAATCAACAGTTGACAAACAAGTTAATTGAACACCACAAGTTTTATACATTACACACATTGACCCAGTCGAACTTGGAATATTAGTAAGTTTACATACCAGCTCTTGCATGCCTCAGAGTAGGTTCTAACCATAAATACAAATTACAGTCCTTTATAACATTTCAGACAACAACTTTATATAACATAGCAGTACCTATATATTGGACTAGTCCATGGTTAAACAATTACGCATACATGCAACATTTATAAAACTTGTAGCTTTCATGAAGCCACAAAGCAAACTGCACGGACAAGTCTTCGGCCGGATAAGTCCACATGCAACCTACAGCTGCACATACACCTTCGCCTTCGTCCTGCGCCTGCATGCACCACCAAGTATATAATTCAAACCACAACCAATCTATCTTGAATTCACCTACTTTCCATCCTAAGTTACATCACCTCTACACAATCATTCTCCCCAGAGCCCAAAGATATGTATTCCCTCATTGCTGTCATAGTATTACTTGCATTGAGCTGCACCAGGCAGAGGTGGGTAGATAGGGGATCCAAATCCTTGCTCCCGAATGAACAAATAATTGTGTAGTGCAAAGTATTACATAATAATCATCTTTTGCTTTACCCTATGGCAGTAAGGTACCCCATCCAGAATGTGCCACCACCCTTTCAGAACCTCAAATATCCGTTCGATGACATTGCGTAGCCTAGAATGAGTCAAGTTAAATTTCTCCTGTCGAGACTGAAAGCATCTAGATCCCTAGTTGGGTTTCGGTGATTAATGACAATACATGATTACTGTGACTAACGTGTGTTTTGCAGAGGCAATTAAGTTATGTCACAGTAATGGAGATCGATTGGGCAATCATGGTGGTCATGCCCCTACGATGGAAATCGTTTCGATTTTCAAATGATGGACGACAAAAGGTTAAGGATGGACTAGTTCTAAGTGTCGATTGAAGTTGAAGAGATACTTAGAGTAGTTTAGCACTTTGTTTTTCCTTTGGCCATACTATTAAGGGGGTATGGATGGGTAGCTTGACCTAGGTGAGTCTAGTGAGTTAGGTGTGGTGCACACTTGCTAAATCTAGCACTAGGTAGCTCCAAAATAGCCCTTAGATCCAATGGAGCAAACTTCATTCACATATGATCGAGAGTTGAAAGTGAATGGAGGGTCAAATACTGACCGGACACTGGCTCCGGTGTGACCGAACGCTGGCTCAGGGTCCGGTCAATTTATTTGACTAAGGTAAAATCGTCTGGCGCGATCGGACGCTGAGAGGTGAAGTGACCGGACGCTGAGGGCCAACGTCCGATCGACTCCAGTAAGGTTTTAGAGAGGAAAAATCACGATCGGACGCGTCCGGTCAGTGCTGATCGGACGCTGCCCAGCGTCCGGTCACACTTTAAACACTGGAGTTCGGGTAGTACTGGCCGGAGCGTCCGGACATCCCGCAGGGGCACATAACGGTTCGTTTTTCAGCCCATGTTATAAATACCACCTCCATTCGTGTGTGGGGTACTTTTGCTCATTCCAACAACTGAGAAACACCATAGAGAGTACCAAGAAGAGCAAGGTCCTAGTGAGGTGATTGAGATTTGAGAATTCCAAAGAGAGCCCTCATTAGTGAGATCAAGAGTAGCAAAGTGTGCATCCACCCTTCTCATTAGGCTTGTCGTAGTCAAGTGAGAGTTTGTGCTTGTTACTCTTGGTGATCGCCATCACCTAAACGGCTTGGTGGTGATTGGGAGCTTGGTGATCATCCGGAGAGCTTGTGGATGACCCAACTCAAATTGTGAGCGGTTGTGGGCGATTCACCACGACGGAGTGTCAAAGAATCAACCCGTAGAGAGCACTTGATCCTTGCGCGGATCAAGGGGGAGCTACACCCTTGCGCGGGTGCTCCAACGAGGACTAGTGGGGAGTGGCGACTCTCCGATACCTCGGCAAAACATCGCCGCGTTCCTACTTCGCTATTTACTTTGAGCATTTACTTTGAGTATTTACTTTGAGCATTTACTTTGAGCAATTCAATTCTTGTCTTGACATTCATAGAATTGCCATGCTAGAGTAGGATTGGAACTTAGGTTGCAAGCCTTTTGTGCGGTTGAATAATTAGAAACACTTTCTAGGCACAAGGGGTTAATTGGGCTAACCGTAGGATTTAATTATTGCAAAGGAATTTAGAATTAGCCCAATTCACCCTCCCTCCTAGGCATCTTGATCCTTTCAATTGGTATCAGAGCCTCGTGCTCATGTATTTAGGGTTAACCGCCTAGTGAAAGATGTCTCACAGGGATGGACCTCCTCCTATCTTTGAGGGGGACGATTTTTCTTATTGGAAAATTCGTATGGAGGCGTACTTAGAAGCTCTAGATGTTGGAATACTTAGAGCCGCCTCACAAGGCTTCCCAAAACCTAAGGATGCTATACATTTATAAGGCGATGAGTTGAATTACGAAAAATGGAATGCAAAGGCTAGAAACATCATATTTAGAGGCCTTTGTAAAAATGTGTTCAACCGGGTGAGGAAACACAAAGATGCCCATGCACTATGGTCGGACGTTTGTGCGCTCCATGAGGGAACAAAGAGTGAGCGTGAGGAACGCTATCATCTTATCATGAAAAAGCTCAACTCTTTTGAAATGCTTCCTAAAGAATGTGCTAATAAAATGTATTCACGTTTGAATATTCTTGTAGAGGAAGTCAATGGATTTGGACTCACTCAAATGCAACCATCCGATGTTGTAAGAAAGATCTTGAGTGTCCTCCCCATTGACAAATATGGGCATATTGTGACCGTGCTACATCAAGGTGATCTTTCCACCGCTATACCGACACAAATCTTGGGAAAGATCAATGCTCATGAGATGTATATGCACATCACACCTCAAGATGGCTCATCCTCTACAAAGAAGAAAGAAAAAGATTTAGCATTCAAAGCTAGCCAAGAGAAGAGCAAAGCAAGGCTTGAGTATGAGAGCTCAAGTGATGATGAAGTTGATGATGCAAGCCTTGCTCTCATGGTGAAGAAAACCGCCAAGATGCTAAAGAAGCTCAACAAGAGTGGCATCAAGTTCGATGGCAAGAAGAAGTTCTTCACAAGCTCTAGAAGAAAGCCAATCTCCGAGATGGATTGCTACAATTGTGGAGAACTTGGTCATCTAGCTCATCAATGCACAAAGCCTAAGAAAGACAAGTTCAAGAACAAGAACAAGGGCAATAAAGATGACTTAAGCAATGAAGATGAAGATGAGAAGAAAAAGAACAAGCCATACAAGAAGAGAGATGGCAAGAAGGACTTCCACAAGAAAAAGAAGAGTGGAAAGGCTTACATTGTCGGTGATTGGCTCACGGACATTGATTCATCTAGTGGATCATCCGATGATGATAGTGACAACGAGAAGGTGACAGCCATTGTTATTGACTCATCATCTTCACCGCCATCATCCTCTACACACCTATGCCTTATGGTCAAGGGTGAACGCAAGGTATCAAATAATGATGATAGTAGTGGTGATGAACATGCTAGTAATGATGATAGCGATAGTGATGACGATGAATATGAGTCACCTACTTATGATGATCTTGCTAGATTGCTAAAACAATACACTAAGATCATTATAAAGACTAGAGCCAAGAATGAAAAGCTAGAGGCTAAAAATGATGCACTTTTAGCAAAATGTGACAGCGGAAAAGGCTAGTGTTGAGCTTAGAGAAGCAAATGATGCTATGTCATCCAAACTCAAGGAGCTCAAATCTTCTAAGAAAGAGCTTAAAGACAAACATGATAAACTTGAGTGGGTGCAAAAAAGCTCATCACTAGCCACAACAAGCTAAAAGAAAAATATACTACCCTTAAGATTCACTACTAGAAATGTGTTCATCAATGACGATTCAGTCGTGACGCTTACAAATTTCATCACAGAACAAGCACTTTCTATGATGAAATTTCTAGCTTCGTCATAATTAACAAGTGACGGAGCTTTGGCATGAAGAATAATGACGAAAATAAAAGAATCGTCATAAAACAACAAAACTAAATCGTCATAGATCGTTTGGCTCGTGTACCACCTCGAGGACATGGCGCCGTGGTACCACCAGTAGGTCCCACCTCGAGGACGTGGCTATGTGGTCCCACCATTGGGTCCCAACCTCGAAGACGTGGCGATGCGGTCCCACCAGCGGGTCTCAGCCTGAGGACGTGGCGGTGAACAAGTGGGGTAGCGTGGCCCACACGGTCCAGCTGATCCTGCATCCTTCCGCCTCCCTTTTTTTGCCAAAAATAGTGCACGCAGGGAGATTCGAACCCACGACCTGCTGCTAGACATGTTGGTGTGTTACCACTGGAGCACTCACCGTTTTGTGATAAAGGCATGCATGTTTTTCTATTTGTAAACGTATAGCTAAGCAGTAAGCACAGAAGCCTTGGCCCAATAGCAACATCGCCCATTAGCAAGCCTATTCGCCCAATAGAAAATGATTTCCTGGCCGCTGGACGGACGTCGTTTTGTCTCCCAATTGCTGCGATCCCAAGTCTCGACTCGATGTCTCCTATCGCCCTATCGGCCGCGTATCGCGTCGAGCGTGATGAACTGACCTGACGGCGGCGAGGCACCTAGACCCAGGCGAGGCGAGGCGCTGAGGCCCTAAAGGTAAATAGTAATCATTCGTATTTTTTTCAATTCATTCACAATCACAACAAACTATATATATAGCGAGTAGTGGATCGATCTCTAAATTTTATTCTTTTCATCTAGACGCCTACTACAATAGTGTTCAAATATTGAAGCCATGTCGTCTGCAAATAGGTCTAGAAAATTTGAATCGGGTTCAGAAAAGCGTAAGAAAAAACAAAGAATAGAGGATGTAATCCAATTCATTCACAATGGGTTTTGATCTTTTCTCAAGCTAGTAGGCCTCAATTTTTAGTTTCGTACAAGGCCTCGGATTTCCCCGGGACGAGCCTGGTGGCGCGCGAGCAGAGGAGCGCTGGGTAGCGGCGGCGCTCGTGGGATAGAGCAGCGGCGGCATGCGTGGGTCAATGCACCAGCGTCGGCGATCGTGGGGCGGTCAGAGCAGCGCCGACGATCGTGGGGCGAGGAGAGCAGCGGCGACTTGCGTGGGACAGGGCAGCGGTGGTTTGCGTGGGACAGAGGAGCGCCGGCGATCGTGGGATAGAGTAGCGGCGGCGCATGGGACAGAGCAGTACAAGGTTTGATTTGTTTTTGAATTTCTTTATATATATGCATGTGTTGGATGTGTTTTTGAATTTTGTTGAGTTTACTCTAATTTTAGGACTGAGTGCAAGGTTTATTTTACTCTCAAAACAGATGGATAGAAGCTGGATTTATGGGACACAATTCACACCTGCATATGTGAAAGGAGTTGAAGAGTTCATGAAATTTGTTAGTGAATGATACCCCGAAGACAGCCACATACTTTGTCCGTGCAGCAAATGTCTTAATCAAAGTTTACGGCCTCAGGATGATGTAAATGACCATATACACATTTATGGAATGTCAGCTGCATACACCAGGTGGATTCATCATGGGGAGTCGGCAGATACTTTAGTAGTTGAAAATTTGGAGCAGGAGGTCGAAGGAAGTGATCATGACTTTGGGATACATGTGGATGTGGTCGATGATGATTATGATGAGGATCACGGAGTACCAGAGATGATAGGAGATCTGTATGCTGCGGCAGAGGCTGATGGAGAACAACCAAGGTTTGCAAGTCCTTGAAGATGCGAAGAAGTCACTTAGCCCGAGATATAGCTATTCAAAATTCTCTTTTCTGGTGAGGATGTTGTATATCAAGTCTCGTTATCGAATTGGCAATAGAGCATTTTCCACAATGCTGAAGTTGTTGTCATCAGGATACCCTCAGAGTGAGTTGCCAAAATCATATGATGAGGCCAAGAAATATCTTAAAGAACTGGGCCTTGGGTCACCGTGCCTCGCCACGCCACCGTAAAAACTATGATTACATCATTTCATAGGATTAATCCGGCGCCCGGGCGGCGACGCCGGCGGTCCACGATCTCACAGGGGGCAGCGGGGCCGGATTGACGCGGCAGAAAAGGGATACGGTTTAGGGGTAAAACGGGATCTCATAAGCATGGGCGATGCGGATCTCATAGAGTTTATCTAAAACTGCGCTCGAGTACTAATAAACCCACTTGAGTAGCACAATGGTCTGGCCCTTTGAGTTTGACATCGAGCTCCCGGGTTCGAACCCTGTGGTAGCCAATTTTTTTTGCAACATTTTTTATTAGATATTACGTTCTGTGATTTTCTAAATATTAGCAACAATATGACACTATCTTATTAGTTTTCTGATTTTCTAGGTTCCACAAAAATATCTAACTTTAATATCAAGATTTCAGTTTACAGTTTGATTAATTAGTTCAACTATTTCAAGTTATACAATAATAACTCATTTGTAATCAAATTATATCGACAACTTAAAAAATAGAAATAATTATTTATTGTAGGTAATTCTTTTATTTTATCTTTATAAGAAATAAAATATTTGAGTTACATTTAAAAAAATAAAAATATCATAAAAATTAAAAATGAAATACTTGAGTTATTGTCAAACTTCTTCCTATATTTTTAGCTATTATTGTACTTATTTGTTGAATGACTAAATGATAAAAGGTACAATACCTTAAGCTAGGTAGAAAAATCTTAAAACTTACATGGACACCTCATTTTGGAGTATAATGATGACAACAAAGTTTCAATTGATTTTAAGAATGTGGTCATGCACATCCTCACAACAGCATACTCCCTCTGTCACGTATTATTAGTCGTTTTAGACTATGAGCAAGTACGATAGAGATTCCATATATCTGGACTGAAGTTCTTTACAGATGTATAATACCACTTTGTCGAAATCCTTTTGAAATTTTTATGTCATGATCATACACTAAAATAAGGTGTCCTTCCAAATTTTTAGAAATTTTTATGTCATGATCATACACTAAAATAAGGTAAATCATTAAACTATATTGTACTAATTAAAGATCTGGCAAAAAAATGAACATGGAGAAATAAAAAAAAGGAATAAACATAATAAATGTTGACAAAACCCAAAAATTGAAAAAACCCAAAAAAATTGGCTATCATTGGGTTCGAACCCGGGAGCTCGGGATCAAACTCAAAGGGCCATACCATTGCGCTACTCAAGTGGTTTCATTAGTTCTCGAGCGTAGTCTTTGATAAACAGATCCCGCAATGCCAAAAAAAAGACCGCAACCTCTCGCGCATCAAGGCGCCAAAACAATTTCCCTCGTCAAAAAATTCCACCAAAAACACCGGTATATTTACTCATTTCCCGCACTCGTCACCTCCTCGGCCACTCGTTCTCTCTTCCCCCCATTTCTCCAACCCTATCCACCACCGCCAGGACACAACCGCCAACGACGAGCTGCGTCCCCGCCCATGAGCTGCGTCCTCGCCGACATCAATCGCCGCATCCCCCTCTCTCTCATCGCCCCATGCACCTATCTCGCCCCATCCACCTCTTTCTCGCCTCAACCTAACCCTAACCACCGTCGGATTGTGGGTCGTCGCCGCACTGGATCTGCTTCCCCGTCGACTAGGGTTCACCGCACCAGGGTTGCTTCCCTTTGACGACCACCGACGACGCAGCAGCACTGGTCTACATCCGCAACCTAGCCACAACCGCAATGGTGGCAACAAGGGGGGGCAGGTAGGAAGCGACCTGCAGAACAAGAACAAGGTAAGCAAAAGTCTTACAGATTGATGAATTACATTGTACAATTCTATTGCCCTGTATCTAGTTAGCTCCATAAGCAATTCTTTTGCAAAGCCTCTAGTCAATGGGACTACCACGCCCGTCCCCATATGTGCTGTAAAAATGTAGGTTCGGTTCAGACTTAGTTGTATCTGGTGTGTTAGACAATCAATCCTTGTTTTTGCAAGAGAACTCAGTCTCTGCTTTTAGTTCCTAAATGAAATACTTTGCTGAATGAATCTTGGTTTGCTAACCATTTAGTCAAATTGTATGAATAGTACCCAAAGGTCCCATATCTGCCTGTACAAGTGTGTTGCTATATACTCTGCTGCGTATGAATAGTACCCAGTCTTGGTTTGCTAACCATTCAGTCAAATTGTATTCTGAATCTTGGATCTGTATTTATGTATTGATGTGCAATTAGTAATCTATTTTGCACTTGTATTTGACTGAAATAGAAGCAAGAAGTGATGTTTTCTCGAAAGCAATTGTAGTACAATTAAAAGTAGTGTGACTCTTGACTTCAAATAGATTTTGGCGTGGTCTGTTTGACCATTTTAATGATCTGGATTTGGATGTAGCAGAGTGCATGCATGTGTGTTGATAGGAAAAGAGTAGTTCAGTACAAGCTATCTTCAAAATTTTCAGATAATTTAGAGTATTTGTGCTTCAGTACAAAAAAAGTTGTACCTCTTACCTCTGACCTATTACTTGTTGCCTATAACCTATCACCTCTTGTCCCTTAGCTCTTCAGCAGGCACTACTAGCTCCTACCTCTTATCTATCTAGCATCTAGTATTACTACCTCTTAGTACTTAGTTCACTCCTTTTTATTTTCTAATAGACACAATTTGCTTGTTTTTGTATGAACCTCCAAAAACTGATTATGAGAGACGTCGGGATACACGTGTGGCGAACAATTTAAAGATGATGCAAGAATTCGGCCTGAAAAATCTATCTACTGAATTTAATAACTCTGTATCACAATCTGCATCAAAGAAGGGGGAAAATCAGCAAACAAGAAAACAAATAGTGAAGATTCAGATTCATCGGAGTATCTCCTTGAAGATGATGATCAAGGAGATAGTGATGATGATGACACTGAATCTGATGTGCAGCCACAACCCCTAGCAACTAAGGTGCTTCTTCTATCTTCAAAGTACTAGATGGGGAATATTTGTATTGCATTTGAATGTTTTTAATCTGTTCTTTAATATATGCCCTTGCTTTTAGATGCATCTTGTTTCTTGCATACCTGTTCTTTAATATATGGTCTTGCTTATTAATGCACATGACTTACTTGATTTTTTTCCACAGTATCCTGCAGGGTATAGTCGGAAAGTCCTAGCTTCAAAGAAGAAGAAGATAGGTCCCACCATGGCGCCAGGAGTTAGGGCTAGTAAGAGAGTGAGGGCATCTCAAGGATCATAGGTGCAAACTCCTGAATCCCAAACAAGATCATCAAAAAGGCTTCAACCTTTAGCGAGAGATGGCCAGAATGTAGAGGATCCTACAGATGATCATGATGAAATACCACCACAAAGGTCTTATACGGATGCAGAGGAAGGCAATGGAGCTGGTGGTCAGGACAATACAGGTGCAGAGGAAGTTAGTGGAGCTGGTGCTCAAGACAGTACAGGTGCTGATGAAGACAATGTAGCTAGAGAGGAAGACACTGAAGGCAAGTTATAGTTTCTTTGTCATTCAAATATGTCATATGTTTTGCTTATCTGCATGAAACTTAATCATTTTAATGCAAATTCTATTTTGTAGCTCCTGCACAGCGAGCCCCAAGGAGACCCAGGCCACCCACCAAGGGAACACAGCTGGACAGGATGACAAAAGCTATGGGAAGGAGAATGCCCATAGCTGTTGCTGAAGGCAAAAGAAGGCCTCATGAACCTGTTCAAGCAGCCAAGTTTGCATCTGAGGCTGGTGTCATCATTCGGGATAAGGTTCCTGTCCTACCTCATTGGAAAGAATACAAGAGAGATGATCAATATTACAAAAACTTTGTGGGAAAGCTCTCTGTAAGTGCATTACTATTTCTATGGTTAACATGTATATCTGTTTAACCTGAATTGACTAACTAAATATGGAATTGACATATGACTAGGGGCGCTTGGCCATTAACCCTGACGACAAGCCAACAGAGGAAGCTTGCACCGATATGCTGTGCTCTGGGGTGCGACAAATGCGTTATCGGCTCAAGAATAAATACTTCAATGGTGTACCTACAAATGAGATTAGGACAACTTCTCTAGTTGCATGCATGACTGATGAATAGTGGAAGGCACTAGTTGCAAAGTGGTCTGATCAAAAAAACATGGTATGGGTATCTTCTCATATATTCTTTCTCATTCAGTTTCCAAAGGATCTTCTCATTTTAAACATATCATCTCATCAATCCTTCTTGCTATACCCAGGCCCTTCAATGAAAAGCAGTGTAACACATAAATATTTTCAAACATAAAGATTCCCTAAGCTCCAAAATTGGAGCAATTAGTAGAATGCACTTGGGAAAAAAGGGTTGGTCATATATATCCTGCAAACAAAAAGGATTACAAATATGCCCTTAAATATCAGTCCATTCATCAAAGGATAGAATAACATATTCTAAAGGACAAAATCATGATCAGAACAATAGAAAGGCAGTTCATGGTGAGCATTCAGACAATTTGAGATGTACATTTCATAGAAGTTGTATAGGGGCATAAAAGAGTAGACAACTCTGCAGGAGTTGAAAAATTACCATCTTACTATTTTTTAGATAAATAGGTATCTTGTCATATATTCTTTCTCAATCAGTTTTCAAAGGATCTTCTCATTTTAAACCTATGATCTCATCTGACATGTTCATTATCTTGTAGGAATCAAGTGAAAAGAACAAGCAGAATCGTCGTAAAGTCAAGTATCATCATGCTACGGGTTCTCGCAGCTATGTGGCACACTTACATGCATATGTAAGTAAAGAGTACCCTGTACATATTTGCACTAAACAACTTATTTTGCATTTCATCTGAGAAAACTTTGCTGTAATTGATTATCTATGAAACAGAAGAAGAAGAAAAACAATGCAGAACCAAGCATAGAACAAAATGAAGAACTTGATGCGGTGGAGGCCTTCAAGACCTGCCATACCAGCTCCAAACATGGTCTGACTGAACTAGCAAGAGAAGCAGTTGTAAGTCTCGACATCTATTTCGCTGTGCCAACAACTATTCATTAATTGGATACTTTCAAACATTTTGTATTCTGTCTTTTGCTCAAAACTGGTCATAATCCAATATAGCTAGACATACTTGCTAAATAATAATCCTATGTTGTTGACTTCTACTTGTATTCTGTTACCTGACAACAAATAAATGACTCATGATTGCATACCTTTTTGGCATCAGTTTCTGTCAATGCAGCATAGGTTTTTATTTTTTAAAATACATCTTGTGTGATATTTCCTCCTCAAATTAATGCAATAAGTATCAACTAATGATGGGTCATTGTTGTTTTAGTCAAATATGGAAGCTTTGAGGATAGAACCTGTTGCTGAAGGTGAGACAGCAGTGTCCAGTGTGCAGGTTGTGTCCCAGGTGCTCTCCCAGAACAGCTCAAACCTTTTCCTAAAGAGTGTTGGCATCAAACCAGTGCCATCCTCCAAATCATCATCATCAAATGAAAGCGAGCTTTGGGAGAAACTAGCAACTGAAGCTACGGCTGCTGTACAAGGTGAAATCGATGAACTCAGGAAGAGAAGTGAAGAAGCTGAGGAAAAGCTGGTGAGGACATAAAAGGAGATGGAGGAGTACAAGAAGCTGACAGAGATAAACAATAAGGCAATGGAGGAGAACAATGCGCTGCTCAAGCGTATCTTGGCCATCAACAATGCTTCTTCGACGTGAGCGCTGCTCGTAGCTGCTGGTTCATTAAGCAAGGGGTCTACTGGTGATTTTGTTTATGTAGTAACTTATGTTGCTGGTGGTTGGCAACTTTTATTATTTCCTATGATGTTAATGTGAACCGAGATGAAACTAGTAGTTCAAATGTGATGTCTAGTGAGTTATGTGAACCGAGTTTAGAATTGTTGATTAAGTTGTTGGTCATTGGAATCTTGGATCATTAATTTATGGAAGCTTTTGGTCATTCCAAATTATTTGCATTCGTAATGAATCGGCATGTGCACTTGTGATGAATTATCCGACCTTTCGTGATGATTTGGTAATTGATTACGTGACGAATTTCTATTTACTTGATGACAAAAATGAGAACCTATCACAAAGAAGCCTTGTGGCCCAATAAAAAGTGGACATGTGGACCATCCACATCATCGGCCACGTCACCGCCACGTGGTCGGGACACGTCACCTGCAATGTGGACACGCCCGTGGACAAGACACGTCACCGCCAATAAAGGCGAGACGTCGTCTGGCCGCCTAACGAATGACGGCAAGTCATGACGAAAAAGGGGCTATATCAATGACGAAAATAGATCGTCATAGAAAGAATACACTTCTATGACGACGGCCATTTCGTCATAGAACAAATGCACATCTATGACAAAAATACACGTTTCGTCACGGTAGGTAAAATATGACACGCATTCAATGATGAATACCATATCGTCACAAATTCGTCAGAAAATAATATATGTGATGATTTTGGAGTCTTCAGTGATGAAAGAAGAGCATCATTGATGTACACACCCCTAATAGTGATTAATCATGATAGTCTTGTCATTGCTCAAGAATTTTTATCCAATGAGTCACATGATGCTACTAACGATGTTGTTAAGATTGATATAGCTACATCATGTGATGATTTGATCATTGAGATTATTGAGCAAGGTTCTAGTAGCAAGGGCAAGCAAGTGGTTGAGGCCGATGATTATGATGAGTTTGTTAAGCTCAAGAATGATAATGCAAAGCTCAAGAAAGATCTTGAAGAGATCAAAAGCCACAGCACCATTGTGCTAGAAACTCTTGATCATGATGGTGATTTGATCCTTGAGAATGAGAAGCTCAAAGAAGAAAACAAGAAGCTCAAGGAAGAGAAGAACAATGATGCTCTCAAGGAAGAAAACAATAAGCTCAAGTTGGAGAAAGAGCATCTCAAGATTGGATTGAGCAAGTTCACTAAAGGCAAGCATCTTCAAAGTGAGCTACTTATGAATACCGTCATGAAGATAGATAGAAGTGGCATTGGGTACATGGCAAACAAAGAAAAGAAGGCTCAAGGTCAACAACAACAATCAAAGCCAAAGCCAAAGCCAAAGAGATGTTTTGACTGTGGACAAGAAGGGCACTTTGCTCATGAGTGCCAAACTCCACCACCACAACCCTTGCCCAAGCATGCTAGACCATTTGCCTTCAATGCTCACTATATGCTTAGAAAGGATTCTAGTGGAAAGATAAAAGTGATGTTCTTATGACCTTCCAATAAGAATAGGCCTAAGAAAATTTGGGTTGCAAAGTCACTTGTTGAGAAGGTAAAGGGCCCTCAACAAGTTTGGGTTTCTAAAGCTTGATCTCTTGTGTGTAGGTGAACTACAAGACCGGTGAAAGTCATTAGGTTATTAATAGTGGTTGCACACAACATATGACTGGTGATCCTCGTATATTCACCTCACTAGATGAAGAAGTAGATGGACAAGAAAGAATCACATTTGGAGATAACTCAAAAGGCAAGGTTAAAGGATTGGGCAAAGTGGCAATATCAAATGATCATTCAATCTCAAATGTGCTATATATTGCTTCATTGAGCTTTAACTTGCTATCCGTTGAACAATTATGTGATCTTGGCTTCCAATGTTTGTTTACCGAGAAGAAAGTTGTTGTATCTAAGAAGGATGATGAACAAGTGATATTCAAAGGATTTAGATACAACAACCTATATCTAGTGGACTTCACCTCCGAAGATGCAAACTTGAAGACTTGCCTATTCACCAAAACAACACTTGGGTGGCTATGGCATAGAAGACTTGCTCATGTTGAGATGATCTCACTCAAGAAGCTAATGAAGAATGATTTGGTGAGAGGGTTGAAGGATGTGAAGTTTGAGAAGGATAAGCTTTGTTGTGCATGTCAAGCCGGCAAGCAAGTTGCAAATACTCATCCAACCAAAGCTTTCATGTCAACCACAAGAGTGCTAGAACTCCTTCACATAGATTTATTTGGACCAACAACATATAAAAGTTTGGGAGGAAATCTTTATTGTCTTGTGATTGTTGATGACTATTCAAGGTATACATGGGTATTCTTCTTTCATGACAAATCCAAAGTTGCATCTTGCTTCAAGAAGTTTGCCAAAAAAGTCTAAAATGAATTTGAAGTGAAGCTCAAGAAGATAAGAAGTGACAACGGCAAAGAATTTGACAATACAAACATAGAAGCCTATTGTGATAAAGTTGGAATCAAACAAGAGGTCTCCGCAACATATACTCAACAAAATGGTGTAGTTGAGAGGAAGAACCGGATATCGATCACTCTAGCAAGAACAATGATTGATGAGTACAACACCCCCGAAGCTCTATGGGCGGAAGAAATCAACACCGCATGCTATGCATCAAACCGCATATTCCTTCAAAAGTTTCTTGGCAAGACACCTTATGAGTTGCTCAATGGGAAGAAGCCGGACGTCTCCTTCTTTAGGGTGTTTGGTTGTAAATGCTACATCTACAAAAAGCGGCAACACCTAGGGAAGTTTCAAAGATGTTGTGATATTGGTTTTCTTGTTGGTTACTCATCAAAGTCCAAAGCATATAGCTTATTTAATCATGCCACCGGCTTGGTTGAAGAAACATATGATGTGGAATTTGATGAATCTAACGGCTCCCAAGGAGCACATAAGAATCTTGATGATATAGGTGATGAACCATTGAGGGAGGCTATGAAGAACATTCCGGTTGGAGACATCAAGCCTAAAGATGATGAAGATGATATACAAGTGATTGATCCACTTTCTTCATCAAGTGTGCCACAAGATAGTGATAAAGATGGAAGAGTAGAAAATGAAGATACTCATGTCTCCCATGAGCAAATGGTGGTACAAGCACAAGATGTTGATGCTCCACAACCTCCTCCTCATGTGGTCAATAGAAGAAATACAAGCACAAGATCATTCACAAGATCTCATCATAGGGAGTCCATCAAAGGGTGTAATGACTTGTTCACAAAAACTTGCTTCATTTATTGCTCATCACTCTTTTGTCTCTTGTTTTGAGCCTACTAAGGTAGACGAAGCTCTTCAAGATCCGGATTGGATAAATGCCATGCATGAAGAGTTGAACAACTTCACCCGCAATGAAGTTTGGACTCTTGAAGAGCGGCCAAAAGGTGCAAGAATCATTGGAACAAAGTGGGTGTTCTGAAACAGGCAAGATGATCAAGGTGTTGTTGTGAGGAACAAGGCAAGACTAGTAGCAAAGGGGTTCTCTCAAGTTGAAGGTTTGGATTTTGGAGAGACCTTTGCACCGGTTGCAAGACTAGAAGCCATTCGTATACTCCTTGCATATGCATCACATCATGAAATGAAATTATATCAAATGAATATGAAAAGTGCATTTTTAAATGGCTTTATTAATGAACTAGTCTATGTTGATCAACCTCCCGGGTTTGAAGACCCTAGATATCCTAATCATGTTTATAGGTTGTCCAAGACGTTATATGGGCTTAAGCAAGCCCCAAGAGCTTGGTATGAGCGCCTTCGAGACTTCCTCATTGAGAAGGGCTTCACCATTGGAAAGGCCGACACCACACTATTCACCAAGAAGCTTGATGGGCATATCTTCATTTGTCAAGTGTATGTTGATGATATCATCTTTGGATAATCAAATGAAGATTCTTGCAAAGAGTTTGGTGAATTGATGTCGAAGGAGTTCGAGATGTCAATGATTGGTGAGCTTACATTCTTTCTTGGTTTTCAAGTTAAGCAAATGAGAGAAGGGATTTTCATCTCTCAAGAAAAATATACAAATGATCTTCTCAAAAGATTCAAGATGGATGAATGTAAGCCAATCAAGACACCAATGCCAACTAATGGACATCTCGACCTAGATGAGGGAGGTAACACGGTTGATCAAACTATCTACCGCTCTATGATTGGTAGCTTGTTATATTTAACCGCATCTAGACCCGACATCATGTTTAGTGTGTGTATGTGTGCTAGATTTCAAGCTAAGCCTAAGGAATCACATTTAATTGCCGTTAAAAGAATCCTTAGGTATCTTAAGCACACACTAAGCATTGGCCTTTGGTATCCCAAAGGAGCTAGATTTGAATTAATTGGCTATTCCGATTCGGATTATGCCGGATACAAAGCTGATAGAAAAAGCATATCCGGAGGGTGCCATTTGCTTGGTAGATCTCTTGTGTCTTGGTCCTCCAAGAAACAAAATAGTGTGGCGTTGTCCACCGCCGAAGCGAAATATATTGCCGCGGGTGCTTGTTGTGCACAAATACTTTACATGAAATAAACTTTGCTAGACTATAGTGTAGTTCTAGAAAAAATACCTCTTTTGTGCGACAATGAAAGTGCAGTAAAACTTGTAAATAATCCGGTTCAACACTCTCGCACCAAGCACATTGATATCTGCCATCACTTTCTTAGAGATCATGTTGCTAAGAATGATATTTCACTAGAAGGTGTAAGGACCGAGGATCAATTGGCGGATATCTTCACTAAACCACTAGATGAGGCAACTTTTTGTAGATTGCGTAATGAGCTCAATGTTCTTGATTTTAGCAACTTTACTAAAAGATGAGCTTCTGTTGTCCCTTGCATTGCATTGTAATATACTACATATTAATGTTTGATAATACATATAGGGCTTGTCTAACATGGTTAAGATAACCGCCGTAAAGCGTGTGAAGAAGCTTAACCTTGGATCAAACTTGACAAGCAACTAGATTTACTTTCAAACATTGCATTGCTTATGCATGGTTGTTGTTTGTCGTTTATCTTCAATTGCCCTGCTATTGCCTATTTTCTTAAAAAGAATTATAGCCTAAGGCAAAATATTTTGAAAAACTTGAGGGTTTGAGAGAGGTCACTCACATCAGTCCCAATTGGTGTTTATTTGGATCTTATTTAAGTTGGGACTTGATTGGGAACAGGCAGCATGAAGAACTTTGAAGATTTGCTGGAAAAGGGGTGACCGGACGCTGCACCGGACTCTGAAGTCCAGCGTCCGGTCAGTTCACAGGAGGTGAACAGCTGCCGAGAAGGAGTGACCGGACGCTAAAACAGTGTTTTCCCTACGTCCGGTCAGATGGAGGTCCAGCGTCCGGTCGATCGGAGACGAAGGCATAAGCTTACACCGGACTCTGGCTGTGTCCGGTCGGTGTCCACCAGACGTGTCCGGTCACGATTCCTGAGGTTTTGGACCTTACTAGAATCGACTGGACGCTGGGTGGTAGCATCCGGTCGCTACCACCGCAGCGTCCGGTCAGTAGAAAATGTACGGGACCCGGTTTCTTTCTCCGTTTCCTTTTCTACTCCATGGCGGGACCCCATATAATCCACGTGCGCATTGACCTAATCCTATTCCGCATCTTTGCCGCGCCATCTTCCCCGAGCCGCCGCACACACCATAGCCACCAGATTCGCCACCGCAGCCCCTGCCCGCGTAGTCGAGCTCGCTAGCATCGCCTTCCACGCCAGTGCCACCCGCACTGCACCATCCCGAGCCCGAGCGCTCCCAAGCCTCTGTGTCTCCACAGCAATAGCGCCGGTAAGGCCCTGCCCTAACGCCGTTGTGCCCTAGCACCCACATTGCAACCTCGCCTGTGACCTAGCTCGGCATCATAGCACTGACTTCAATTGCATCCAGGGCCATCGATTCACTGCTCACCCCAAACCCTAACCCTAGTCTCGTGATTTGGTGGTTCCCCGTGTGTCGCTTCTCTTCTCTTCTCGGGTCACCGTTTCGTCAGGTAGCAAGCCCTCGTTTCCAATTTTGTACGTAAATTGCTTGCTTCCTAGGGTTTTGTATCTATTAGATATATTGTATTTATTTGTATATCCTATCTATTCAATCGTGCAGCGAGTCGGTGCCATTGAGGTCCTATTGACAGTTCTCAGTCAACTAGGGGCCAAGCTCGCGAGTACAGATCGAGGCCAAGCCTCGAAAGTGTTAGCGGCAGTTGATCTTTGTTAGAGGCAGCAGTCCTTGTCAGATGGCTCGTGTCAAGAATGTCGGAGGTGGTCCAGGTAATGAGGATCCAAGGCGTCCGCCTCGCTTGCCTGCTGATCCAAAAGGCAAGGCGACGAAAAAGATTGCAACAAAGAAGCGCAAGTACACGGATGCAGAGACAGCTAGAGCAGCCACAGTTGCAGAGGCCACAGAGCGTGCCAAGAGAGGAGGTGCTCGCAGTGGAGTAGTTATTGCAGATCAGCAGCTTCCACCAGCGACAATAGAAGCACTTGAGCAGTTTGAGCACCGTCTTGGTGGTCCAGCTGGGACTATCATGGTTGCAGGATGGTGTCATGCTATTGATGAGGGTCAGCCTCGGGGGGAGTCACAGCAGCAGGCACCGCCAGCAGAGCAGACTCAGGAGGGACAGTAGGCTGAGGAGACAGAGCATGCACCTCAGCCATAGCTTCGCCGCTCTGGTCGTACCCATTCTCCAGTCATGCTGAGGGCAGATACATAGCCGAGGGATTCTCGTCCACCGCCTAGACCACAGGGTCCGCCCCCAGTGACACACTTGGACTTGAGGGCCGCCACGGCCAAGCAGGTACAACAGCTCAGGTTTGTGGACTTTGAGCAGTGGTTCCCGCCGAGGAGGGATGACAGAGCTTCAGAGGGCTTCTACACACCACTGCAGGAGGACTTCTATAATGCATATCTTAACAGTGGTGTTGTATTCAGATCTCAGAGGGTGTGCCACATTGACTCCATAGTTGCAGCAGCTGGAGAGCATATTCACCAGTATATATCTTATTTACCAGGGCTGACAGGTTTACTTGGACGGTCAGGCTTGTATGTTCCATCTTGGGTCCGTTAGTTCTATGATACTCTCTGGATTGACCCGTAGCACAGATATATACACTTTGCATTCAGAGGCAGAGATTACAGGCTGACGAGCGCTAGGGTTAGGGAGATTCTCAGGCTACAGGAGCAGCCCATCAGGCTACATGAGGTGTGCTATGGACAGACAACGCCTCCCAGACGTCCTCATGGTGGTATGATACCTCCTATAGATCTAGTCCGCCACTGCTTCAAGGAGCCTTTTGGCGAGGGGTCGAGCAGGACTCCCAGTGATCTCAGTCCTGCAGCTAGAGTACTAGATGCTATTATGAGGAGGACCTTGATTCCGAGGATGGGGTATCACGAGGGTCTGACTTGCTTACAGCTATGGCTTCTCAACTCCCTGATGCAGCAGATCGTATTTGACATTTGAGATCTCCTTCTATCAGAGATGGAGGATACTATTGCTGAGGGATTCAGAGGTCATCGACAGTTTCCCTATGACCATTGGATCACATTTCTTATTCATAGGGTAGTTATAGTGAGGTCGCCTAAGATGCTAGCTGAGTACAGTGGTGCTACTACAGATGATGAGTACAGGCCCGATCTTCCGAGAGGTAGCCGATAAGTTTGATTTGTGGAGATCTCGATGTTGGTGATCCGGCTTCAAATCAGACATGATTCGAACCCTGCAACCGTTACACCACTGCTCCGTTGGTTATCAACCAAGCACAACTTGATTGACCTCGCCAAGAAGGCTTTTCCTGCAAGCGAATCGAAGAGCACAAGCAAGAAGATAAAACACGCAATCTGATATTGCAAATATGAATGACGCGAATATTAATAGAGGGTTCTAGAACTCGGTTCCAAAGGACTAATCGACATAGTGGAGGAGATCAAGAACGGGGGCCCTGGATCACTGTAAAAGGATTTGTCACCACAGTTACAATGAACGATTTAGTTTCTCGATGGAAAACTAAACTCTAAACAAAACCCAATTGTGTAGCAGCGGCAGCAGCTGTGTTTATAGTCTAAGACTCGACCTAGGGTTGGGGACGGCCAGGGGTTGGGCGCCCACAACTTGGGCTTAAGGCCCGACACGATACATGGCCAAGTTGGCCCAAATAGGTGATGCAGCACCTTGCCGTGGTCACACAGAATGATCCACGGACCTTCTGGAACTGGGACCAGATCCAAAACGACGGCGTCGTCGTCCCCTTTCCAACGCATCCAAGAACGGCCCGTTTCGATGTCGTATGAGAAAGTTATGACCGAAACAGTGACGACGTATCTGCTGAATCCGAGGGCGACGTGGCAGCTGAGTTGGGAACGAATTGCAACTTGGGGAAGACCATGGCGTCGGTGTGTCCAGCGTGGCGATGTCCTCATCAATAGAGTTCCCTACTTATAACCTAACTCAGATGATCCAGCACAGTACACCTACAGCACCTAGTCAGCCACGCCGTCGTCCTGAGGTGCCAGAGACTGCAGCCCAGCAGGATGATATTATCAGGGGTATTGCAGCTACTGAGGAGGAGGAGCTTCCTCAGCAGGAGGGGATAGTCGAGAGCGACCCTAGCGACAGCTCAGACAAGGACTACCAGGACATTCCTCAGATGCCTGCACGTCGACATGATCATGAGGTCGGCAGCTCCAGTTCAGCTCCACCTGCACCGCAGACAGACCCCTCTCTTCTTGCCATACTTGAGCAGATGAGGTAGGATCAGGCTCGCCAGGCACAGGAGACCGCCGCTACATTTGCACAGTTCCAGAGTCGGCAGGACGAGTTTTAGAGACAGCAGCTAGCAAATCAACAGCAGACGCAGGCTCTACAGCAGCAGCAACAGGCCATGCATCAACAGTAGATCCTCATGCAGCAGCAGCTACTTGGATTTATGCAGCATATTGTGACAGCTATTGGGGCTCCACCGCCACAGCCTTCGCCCCAGCTTGGTCAGACTGCCACTACTTCTATGACTCCAGCGTTACAGCCTAGTGGGCTTCAGAGTCAGGGACAGCCACCAGCACAGTTTACTTCACCTACAGAGCAGGTGTCCTAGTATTTTGCTTCGCCAGTGCTAGCCCCACAGTTCACACCTCTTCAGACGGGCTTCACACCGGCTGAGACATCCTCGCTGCTAGTGCCAGAGACTACAGTGTCTAGGAGCCTTCTTGTTTCCTTTAGTGAGTTGACAAGGCAGCCCACTTCTCCATATTTACATGTCCTAGGTCCTTCTAAGGTTGCACCAGTTACCGGGACTACAGAGATGCTCCCTTTCTCCGTGGCATCATCAGAGCCAGCTGCTTCAGTCATACCAGCACAGCCTACAGCAGCTCCAGTACCTGATCTGACCCAGACTGCTACAGCATCGCTTCCAGCTACAGAGGGTCACATAGCTCAGAGCTCCGGATTAGATGATGATGGCACCCAGTTCCAGCTCGCTCCTCGTACCTCAGCGCTCGACTCGTCCGCTGCAGCCCCGCCGACCGACCCTTAGGTTTTGGTGTTTGACGCCAAAGGGGGAGAGGGTTCGAGTATGCTAGTCTTAGGGGGAGTGACATATCTAAGGGGAGCTTAGTTATTATATTAGCTTATTTATTACATTTGGAGTTTTTATGTGTGATACACTACTATGCATTCATTGTGTGTTTACAGTTATGCATGTGTGCTCTCTACTTTGAATTATTTATATGTCATATCACTTGTGCTATGCTCATTTGCTTTTGCTTCCGCGTTTTACTCTGATGCAAATGAACTTTATTACTTGTACTCATGCTTATTTCATATCTTTTGTGTACATCATGATGGCTTGGGTCATATAAGCTTGTCTAACACTTTTGTTCTTATTGCCAAAAGCTTATATGAACCAAGCATGTTAAAAACCTCATCTCTTTCACATACTCGAGGTGATATTATCATCAATCACCAAAAAGGGGGAGATTGAAAGCATCTAGGCTCTAAGTTGGGTTTCGGTGATTAATGACAATACGTGATTACTGTGACTAACGTGTGTTTTGTAGAGGCAATTAAGTTAGGTCACGGTAATGGAGATCGATTGGGCAATCATGGTGGTCATGTCCCTACGATGGAAATCGTTTCGGTTTTCAAAGGATGGACAACAAGGTTAAGGATAGACTAGTTCTAAGTGTCGATTGGAGTTAAAGAGACACTTAGAGTAGTTTAGGACTTCATTTTTCCTTTGGCCGTACTATTAAGGGGGTATGGATGGGTAGCTTGACCTAAGTGAGTCTAGTGAGTTAGGTGTGGTGCACACTTGCTAAATGTAGCACTAGGTAGCTCCAAAATAGCCCTTAGATCCAATGGAGCAAACTTCATTCACATATGATCAAGAGATGGAAGTGAATGGAGGGTCAAATACTGACCGGACACGGGCTCCGGTGTGACCGGACGCTGGCTCAGGGTTCGCTCAGTTTATTTGACCAAGGTGAAATCGTCTGGCGCGACCGGACGTTGAGGGCCAGCGTCTGGTCGACTCCAGTAAGGTTCCAGAGAGGGAAAATCACGACCGAACGCGTCCGGTCTGTGTTGATCGGACGCTGCCCAGCGTCCGGTCACACTTTAAACACTGGAGTTCGGGGAGTACTGGCCGGAGCGTTCGGTCAACATGACCGGAGCGTCCGGTCACTCCGCAAAGGCACATAACGGTTCGTTTTTCAGCCCATGTTATAAATACCACCTCCATTCGTGTGTGGGGGTACTTTTGCTCATTCCAACAGATGAGAAACACCTTAGAGAGTGCTAAGAAGAGCAAGGTCCTAGTGAGGTGATTGAGATTTGAGAATTCCAAAGAGAACCCTCATTAGTGAGATCAAGAGTAGCAAAGTGTGTATCCACCCTTCTCATTAGGCTTGTCGTGGTCAAGTGAGAGTTCGTGCTTGTTACTCTTGGTGATCGCCATCACCTAGACGGCTTGGTGGTGATTGGGAGCTTGGTGATCATCCGGAGAGCTTGTGGATGACCCAACTCAAGTTGTGAGCGGTTGTGGGTGATTCACCGCGACGGAGTGTCGAAGAATCAAGCCATAGAGAGCACTTCATCCTTGAGCGGATCAAGGGGGAGCTACATCCTTGCGCGGGTACTCCAACGAGGACTAGTGGGGAGTGGTGACTCTCCGATACCTCGGCAAAACATCACCGCGTTCCTCATTCTCTATTTACTTTGAGCATTTACTTTGAGTATTTACTTTGAGCATTTACTTTGAGCAATTCAATTCTTGTCTTTACATTCATAGAATTGCCATGCTAGAGTAGGATTGGAACTTAGGTTGCAAGCCTTTTGTGCGGTTGAACAATTAGAAACACTTTCTAGGCACAAGGGGTTAATTGGGCTAACCATAGGATTTAATTATTACAAAGGAATTTAGAATTAGCCCAATTCACCCCCCTCTTGGGCATCTTGATCCTTTCAGAGACATAGTCTCAATAGGTACACCCCTAAAATCATCCATATGGTACCTTGTATTTTGAAAAGGACCCATGTATCTAGACTCTAGTGCATATCCAGCGTCCACCAGATAGTAGCAGCCTGCAACACATGAACCATTTGCACAATTAGTTTTTATTTTCTACCCAAGCAACCAAAAAAATGTAGGTCAAATAATTGCATGGTAGTCGTCACTCACCGTGTGGTGGATGCGGGAAGTTTGGTTCCTCCCAACATTGTTTCAGAACCGACATGTCATGCGCCGAACCCGCCATCCCCACACCGACATATGTGAAGTGGCCATCCATGTCGACAATGGCACAAACATTAATACTTACATCTCCTTTCCTATTTATATGGTCAATTTTGGCCTCCTTATTCACCTTAACTTTAACATGAGTGCCATCCAAAGCCCCGATGCATCTATCAAAGAATGGTGCATATGTTCCAAGTTGCCATTTTACTCCAGCATAAGTGCTATCAGCTGGAACAAGAATATAGTCTGCCCACCTACACATAACCTCGGTGACATGACTCACCTTCCTACTAATTGTATCTAAAGATCATTCGAATATATCCCTGCTCCTTCGAAATGCCTGGTTGTGAGCACAAGTCCACACATATATACCTAAACATTCTAGGGATCCTATCTATCGCGTACCCTTTAGTCCAAACCCAAGTAAAATGTCATGCAAATGCAGGAAGTTATCAGGAGACATACGCAAGTTGTCCAAGTACTT
This sequence comes from Miscanthus lutarioriparius, assembly GCA_904845875.1. NCBI lineage: Eukaryota > Viridiplantae > Streptophyta > Magnoliopsida > Poales > Poaceae > Miscanthus > Miscanthus lutarioriparius. The sequence continues at coordinate 38,553,271 of CAJGYO010000009.1, forward strand.
TTGTTCATTTCACAGATTGACTTCCATCCACTGTCGCCCGGTCATCTTCTAGAAGGGGAGGTCCGGGTTCACCACTGTAGCCGCATTAGCCACTTCTGCTTTGTACTTTGCAAGCAAGACAGCAGCAGCCGCTAAGTTGAAAATGGGTGGTCCTTCGCTGGAGTTGTCGCTATTGTCGGAGTCCTCAGTGATGCTCATCTGCAAAAAACTTGATTTAGTCCTAAATTTGGACGGCTGGTTTCTAAAGAAATGAGTTAATGGAGTATCAAATACGAATCTTCAAATTGGTTGGGTCCAGATGAAGGGTCTATAGGTTTCAATAGTACAATAAAAGAGTCTTGTCTTGTTTACATACCATTGAAGGATTAAATGTGAGCAGTACATAGAACACCAATTAATAATGATACTCTGTTTGCAATTGTAGATGAACCTACAACACCAATTAAGAGCAAGTTAGGAAGCAAGGAGCATATACTGCCCATGTGCACACAAATGTAGAGAAGGATTCGTACCTTGGGACTCCATGATGGCTACAACAGCTACCTCGTCCTGAACAATGCGGAGCCAGTACACCACATAACACATGAAAAAATGAAATGTCTGTTGAACAAAGATATTTACATCATAGAACACATTTTATTTGGATACTAGGAAAAAATAGCACACAATGTTTATGCCACATGCCACATTAGAACGATGGAACTTAAACAAATATTCTCAACGATACAGTAGAACTCAACATGCACGTTTTGACAAATAAAACTACATAGACTGCTGTAGTGGGAGCGCTTGTTTGGATAACATCTACTTGGATCTGGATCTCCTATCCTCCCAGCAGATCTACAAAAAGTTGAGGCGGCCCTCTTTTGTTTCCATGCTTAGGAAGTTCCTACGGTGCAGTGTGTTCGTGCAAAGCATAAACAGTATCAGACTCTCGCAAAACATCTTCTTTCATAATCTTCTTCACTTTGTCCATCTCCTCTTCTTGCTAGCTGATACGGGCCTTTTGTAGCTTATGGTCTTTAATGATGTCGGTTAGGTCGTTAAGATACTCATCAATGGAAACACTCTTCTTACTAGGAGGGCTGTTGACAGAGTAATCCCTAGTGGATCTCTTGGAGGACTGACCAACACTCTGGACACCTACGGGGTCCGGTGATATGTCGTGTGGACTACCATGGCTGGCATTACTGGGTGTCCTCTCACGATGATGGCCACCAGAAGATAGCAACAAACCCCTGTCGCAGGGGGTGTGTCCCCAAAGAGTGATTAGTAGGTCAAGGGATTTGAGAATTTTGGTCCGCTCCGCAGTAGATTTGCTATTTTTCTGCACGTGTGCCATGGATCCACAAGTTAGAATAAGTAGAATGGGAACATCCCTAGTACTAGGTAGTCAGGGGGTTACAATGGAATTAGGTGGAAGCTAGTACCCCGTTGCCACCCTCAAAGAACGAGGGGTCAACTGTGACGCCTCCTGTATTTGGGCCACAACCTAGGCCAGTGTGGGTTTGAAGGTCGCGCCAAGTAAAATATGCCCGCTTCATCTCGTTCAACTTGTTCTGCAGCTATTTCTTGTCATACGACAACCCCGTTGCCTTTTTGAATGCTGGATAGACATTTGCCCAGCCGAGGGTTGTGAGGCCTCGCTGGTTCCAGTGCAATAGGTTTTTCTGTTCTATCACTAGTTCTAGAAAGGTCCTTAAGGTGGCGTCATCCCAGTTAGCACAATCCGTGGACATCTATTGTCATGTTTAAAATGTATGTGAAAGCATCTAGGCCCCTTGTTGGGTTTCGGTGATTAATAACAATACAAGATTACTATGACTAATGTATGTTTTGTAGAGGCAATTAAGTTAGGTCATGGTAATGGAGATCGATTGGGCAATCATGGATGTCATACCTCTACAATGGAAATCGTTTTGGTTTTCAAAGGATGGATGACAAGGTTAAGGATGACTAGTTCTAAGTGTCGATTGGAGTTGGAGAGACACTTAGAGTAGTTTAGGACTTTGTTTTTCCTTTGGACGTACTATTAAGGGGGGTATGGACGGGTAGCTTGACCTGGGTGAGTCTAGTGAGTTAGATGTGGTGCACACTTGTTAAAACTAGCACTAGGTAGCTCCTACATATGCCTAAGATCCTTTGGAGCAAACTCCATTCACGTATGATCGAGAGTTGGAAGTGAATGGAGGGTCAAATACTGATCGGACGCTGGCTTCGGTGCGACCGGACGCTGGCCGCAGGGTCCGGTCAGTTTATTTGACCAAGGAGATTGCGTCTGGTGCGACCGGACGCTGAGTGGTCGAGTGACCGGACGCTAGGGACCAGTGTCCGGTCGACTCCAGTAAGGTTCTAGAGGAGTGAATCTGCGACCGGACGCGTCCGGTCAATTCTGACCGGACCCTGAGGATCCAGCGTCCGGTCGAGTACAGTAAGCATCCGATGAGGGAAAAATGGGACTGGACGCGTCCGGTCAGTGGTGACCGGACCTTGCCAGCGTCCGGTCAACACTTAAACACTGGTGTGAGGGTTGAACTGACCGGAGCGTCCGGTCACCCCGCAGAGGCGCATAACGGTTCGTTTTTCAGACTGTCTTATAAATAGATGCTCCACTCGTGTGTGGAGCCACTTTTGCTCATTTCAACAGCTGAAACACACCTTAGAGAGTGCCAAGAAGAGTAAGGTCCTAGTGAGGTGATTGAGATTTGATAATCCCAAAGAGAGCCCTCATTAGTGAGATCAAGAGTAGCAAAGTGTGCATCCACCCTTCTCCCTAGGCTTGTCGTGGTCAAGTGAGAGTTCGTGCTTGTTATTCTTGGTGATCGCCATCACCTGGACGGCTTGGTGGTGATTGGAGAGCTTGGTGATCATCCGGAGAGCTTGTGGATGACCCAACTCAAGTTGTGAGCGGTTGTGGGTGATTCACCGCGATGGAGTGTCAAAGAATCAACCCGTAGAGAGCACTTGATCCTTGCACGGATCAAGAGGGAGCTACACCCTTGCGCGGGTGCTCCAACGAGGACTAGTGGAGAGTGGCGACTCTCCGATACCTCGGCAAAACATCGCCGCATTTACTCTCCTCTCTTTACTTTGAGCATTTCAATTCTTATCATTTACATTCCTAGAATTGCCATGCTAGAGTAGGATTGGAACTAGGTTGCTAAACTTTTGTGCGTTAGATCAATAGAAACACTTCTCTAGGCACAAGGGGTTAATTGGGCTAACCATAGGACTTGTTTATTGCGAAGAAATTTAGAATTAGCCCAATTCATCCCCCCTCTTGGGCATCTTGATCCTTTCAGTATGGTATGATGTATGCAGCATAGACGAAAAAAAACAGTAGCTCTAAGAGTTACAAACAGGAAAGTTAGGGTGTAAGAAATGGGGACGTGCCTTGGCAAAATGCTTGGCGCGTTTTGAACGGAGGTTGTAGTGTCTGGCTTCAGGTGAAGAGCACGATGAAGTGGAGAACGCTATCAATGTGGGCAGCGTTGAGCAGCACTTATTAGCACTTCCACGAAATGGCTGCAGAAAGGGCAGTACTTCGAATGTGAGCAGTGCACTGATAGAAACAAAAAAAACACCTTGTAAATGAAATTATATGTGCACAATGAAAGTGGCAGCATTAAGCAACACGTAAACCCAAAGCTACAGTTTGCATCAGCATCATTCTATAAGCATGCCATAAGCGTGTGATTACAGTAGAGTTTGAACCAACATATAAGAAAAATCTATCTAGCTGAGTATACTTTTGACAATTATAGTGAGGGTAAAATTACCATTTGTCTAGCATCTAGCCATTAAAGCGAGGGTTCTTTTTTCAAAAAGTGGAAATGTCACAAGACAAGGAGGTCCAGGTTCCTTAGGAGTCGGTAACGCAGCTCTTGCATGATTGGATAACTAGAATGTGAGTATTATTGACAAACAAGTGGTCAGTCACTTAGCCAAAATTTATTGGGTTGGTTAATGCTTAGTTGTATCACAAAACTTGCAGAAACATGAGCCCCGCGTCATGCAAACATGGGAAGAGCCTACGAACCCAAATACCCAATAGCATTACTATTTGCAAGCACATTCAACAACGGAATCAAGACTAACAGGAGCCGCCCCGGCCATGAGCTGGCTGGCTAGGGTTTCGACTCCCAGGAGGCGGCGGTGAAGGGGAAGGCCGGAAGGGGCGTGGGGAAAGTGACGCGGTGGGGCGTGGCACGTCGGCAATGACTAGCGAGAGTAGGGACGCAGGTGCACGAGAACGAACCTAGGGTCCCCGGATTCAGCGAAGCGGCAGGCGATTCCGACGAGCTGAGATGCGGATCTGTGGGCGGTGGTCGGGATACACCTGCAAAACGAGCACGTGGGGGTCTGATCCGGAGGGGGAGGGACGACGCCAGCCTCGTATCAGGGGTTACCTATCGCCGGCGGACGGGCGTCGATGGCGGCAGGTTCTGGGAGCGATGCGGAGCTGACGGTCGCCGCGGAAGCCTGTCGACGGCGACGGGGAGCCCTCACGGCGTTGCGAGGCAGGCGGGGAGGGATCCGCTTACGGCGGCCGGGGCGGGCACGGCGAAGCGGAGCTCACAACCGCCGCGGCCCGCGCGGAGGAGAGAGGCTGAGGGGCGAGCGAGCGCAAACCCTAGCGGCTATCGGGGGAACAGAACGAGGGAGGTAGTGTGAATACGGCCGGTCGGTTGGCTTTTAGATCAGCCGTTCGGCTGAACCTGGGCCGCCGAACGGCTGGGCTGAACAGCCCAGCCAAAACCAGCCCATCCAGCTGATTTAGCCCAGCCGAACAGAGCCCGGAAACACAGGCCGCCACCGTCGCAGCCGCTGCAGAGAAGGAGAAGAAGAAAAAAAAAAGGACAGCCGTGCTCTCGTGTGTTCAGTTCACCGTGCCGGCCGGCCACCGACGGGAATGGTGGCGAATTGGAGTATACGCGGCTACAGGACTACAGGAGTTTTTTTTTTTTTTTACAACAGAGGACTACAGGAGTTGGCGATTTGCCGTGTGCTAGTAGCAGGACGCCTGGTTAGGTTTGTTTCAGTTCCGTGGTGTTCCTCTCTGTTCCTGGCGCAAACGTAACAACAACACAAGCCGACTGAGCCGGTGACGTCCGTATTGAGATCTACTAGTAATCAATGTCTCTTCCTTTAATAATCAATCAGCTGGCTCTTTGATGTACTAGTACCAAATAATGTCCAGTTGTCCACCCAAACAATATATATACTCAGTTTTTGTAGAATATACATACAGAGGGAGCATTTGGTTCCACCGATGTGAGCGGTAGATAGTTACAACGTGGAGCCTGCGTACAAATTTAGAGTTTGATTTTTAGTAACAACAAAACAAAATAGTTGGAAGGAGCCGGATCGATGACCAGTGGAAAACAGCACCTTGCCGGACAGCAGCAGCCGAATGGGCGAAATGGTCCAGCCCCGCAGCACGGCGGCGGCGGCACGCGGCATTCATCAGTCCCCACTGGACCCGACGGCACTTTACGCCGGCCGGCCGGCCGCATATATAGGCTTGGTACGGTCCACGTGCCCGTCAGTTTTGCGTGTCTGTGGCCCGGGAATAGTAATCCGGTGCAGAGTGGCCCGTGTTTGGTGTGTGAGGGGGACGAAGGGAATCACAACGTACACCGGTCTGGTTCTGTTTCTACTCTTGTCCCACCTGTTTCTACGTCTGTGGCATCCCGTTTTTATTTCCTGCTAATTTGTTGGTAGAGAAAAACACTGTTATTTCGTTGAAACGGTACGGTTGATAATTTCAAGCGAACAAGGCCGAAATACTACGATGTTCTCTGGCTGTTTACGTGGGGTCCTGTTTTAGACCCCGTTCGGATGGTATGGTTCTGGAGGAATTTGAATGATTTGGAGGAATTATGAAGGAATCTGTGAGAGAAAAACGTTGTTTCGGATGAAAAAAGAAGCGGATCAAGCCGGGTTTAAGAGCACGCAAACGGGGCCTTAATGCAGATTGGACCCGTATTTGTCCTGTTTTTATTTTATGCATGACAGTTAATGTCCTCGTGTTAGGTTAACACACACCTACTAATAACCAAATATATACATGTTAGCATGTTAACACACGTGACATGAAGTGAATATCATATCGATCCATATATATCTATATTTTTGTGACTTTATACATACATACTTGAGAATATTAGATTATGTGATTCTAATTTAATTTTTCGGCTCTCTGTCCGCATTTCTCTGTTTTCTAATGTCCACATACCGATTCCCGTTTTAGATCCTGGCTATTCCGAATCCGATCCCATTTTCGTCGATCAAAAAATATGAAAACGGAAATAGGAGAGGGGTTTTCTGTCATTTTTATCCCTACACCTAACATTGTTGTCCCCGGCTAGCTTCCTGGCTAGTTTTGCTTCACTTTTTGTAAAAACCTAGAGCAAGAGCTAATAGTGCGGAGAGAATTTCTTTAGAAAGAAAACCAGAACTAGAAGTACCATGACAAAGAAAATCAACCGTACCAAATAAACAGCAATATATATATAATAATAATACTTAGGTCCTATTTAGCGGAGCTTTGGCTTCTCCGTACATTGTAGCTATGTTGAAGTAAAGAGTTTTATTTTTATCTTTTTCTCTCAAATCAAAATCAATCGAGAGTCGATAGATAGATCCACTATTTCAACTTCACGAGCTTTTTCTCTGGCTCTATCTCCTCCGTTCCCACAGCAGAGACGACCTAATGAAGTCCTACGTACCAAACATGCTTTTTCCTTTGGTTTGTTTTATTATGCTATATAAGTATATAATACTCCCTCCATCTTAAATTATAAGGCGTTTGATTTTTTTGTCCCAAGTTTGATCACTTGTCTTATTCAAAAAATTTATATAAATATAGTGAAATTTAAGTTATTTTTGAATAATTTTTATTAATAAACCAAACCACGACGAAAGAAGTGATATTTTACACAAATTTTTAAATAAGACAAGTGGTCAAACTTGGTGTCAAAAAAGTCAAATGTCTTACAATTTGGGATGGATTGAGTATATGCCAGTGCCACTCGTGTTGTCTACGTTTTTGTATGGCACCCCGGTTTCGTTGCTTGCTGATTGAGGCACAATTCACGCTGGGGGTTGGGTGGGTGGGGGGATGCTTTGCCTAGTCTCGCGAGCTCACGTCGAAATCAAAACGCTAGAAGACTATCAAGAGATGACGGGGATTCCCGTCCCACCAATTGATGATGGGTCAATTATTTCGAGGACTACCGATAGCGTTAGGGGTGCTGGTCGCTGTCCCATCAAAAGCTTGACACATGCATATAGTATTAAATATAGACTAATTACGAAACTAATTATATAGTTTACGACTAATTTGCGAAATGAATCTTTTAAAACTAATTAGTCCATGATTCGACAATGTAGTGTTACAGTAAACATATGCTAAGGATGGATTAATTAGGCTTAATAAATTCGTCTCGTGGAGTACTGACGGATTCTGTAATTTGTTTTTTTATTAGTATCCGAACACCTCATACGACACCCTCACATGACACCTCCTAAATTTTAATCACCGGATCCAAACACCCCCTTACATACGTCGTTGTATTGTATTCATGTTAACAAGGAAGGCTCTCTTTGGCACAGTTAACAGTAGGATCGACTTCTCTGAATATTGGCACGCACTGTTTATTTATGTATTGTAGCATCATTGCTCGTGGAAGCTATTGCTACAGTGCCACAAAATGAGAAGCTGGAGTTGGCCCCTTTCGCTTCGCTGAAGAAAACAAGCTGAAATATTGTTCCGGTTGATTTGTTATGAGAGAAAAATATTATTTCGACTGAAAAAATAAACTGAAAAAAACGGATTATAAGATAAGCGAATAAGGTATAAGCTAACAAAGAGGCTCTAAGTAACCTTAACTAGCTATATAATAAGGCCTTGTTTAGTTCCAAAGACTTTTCCTAAAAAATGTTATAGTAGCTATCACATCGAATCTTACGATACGTGCAAGAAGCATTAAATATAGACGAAAAAAAACTAATTATACAGTTTGGTTGAAAATTACGAGACGAACATTTTGAGCCTAATTAGTCTATGATTAAACACTAATTGCCAAATAAAAACGAAAAGTACCCAATTTCTAAAATTTGGGCAACAGGCCTAAGATATACGCGCTTCCGCGATGGCCTGTTGTAGTAGTTCAACTTCATTATTAGCTGACTCCATGAGGAATACTAGATGGTATGAGTTCAACTTGACAACTTCATTTTATATTTAATTAAAGAGAAAAGGCTACGACATGCTGACTCCATGTCCATGAGCCATACTCAAGTTTTTATTCTTTTTTTTCTCTCTCTCTCTCTAGGTTTCCCGTCCAAATAAACTACCATTACTTGCCCTGTTGGCAACGCAACAAATTGGCATGTTTGGCGACCACAAACCAAACAATATATATCTCTGCCAACGTATCAGCCTTCCCACGTCGACAGTGGCACTAAGTATTGATCATCAAAACATACTCTCTCTCTTTTTTATTTTTGAGAAAGACACTCAGGCTGTATTTAGTTTGTGAAATGAAAATTTTTGGACGTCACATCAGATGTTTCGGAGATGTCGGAAGAGGTTTTTGGATACTAATAAAAAAGACTAATTACATAGATCGCCTGAAAACTGCGAGACGAATTTATTAAGCCTAATTAATCTATCATTAGCGCATGTTAGTACTGTAGCACTTATGGCTAATCATAGACTAATTAGTCTTAAAACATTCGTCTCACGATTTCCAACCAAACTGTGTAATTAATTTTTTTTTCGTCTATATTTAATACTCTATGCATGTGCCACAAGATTCGATATGATAATTTAAGGTAAAAATTTTTGGGAACCAAACTAGGCCTCAATAGAGGAGATTCATCCATCCTTTGTTCTCAAGCTCTGCTCTTGCCAACCAATCTCGGCGTGCTGTGCCGGCTGACCTTTGCAACGCCCATCAAGCCTGCTGCCCTGAAAGCAAATGGACCCATCAAGCAACGTTGCTGGCTGCCTAATTAATAACCACATGGACCAGAACGTCAGCCGGCCATCAATCCCATCCCAGCCACCGTTGAACTGGTACACTACAGGTGGTTGGTTTCAGCTGGCGGGTCGGAGCTGTCAATCCTTGACTTTCTTTGAGGAAACAAGAACAAAATACCACCGAAAGGATTGACATTTTTTCTGTCACAAACAGATAAAAGAAATAGCAGACACTTCTTCCTGAGTTCCGATCAAAGAAAAGAGGAATTCCATGTGTTCCATTAAAAAACTGTTGATAAGCCCGACTGGTACTGGTTTGTTGTGAATAGCAGACACTTCTTTTTTAATAGCACACAGGGAATTGAGCCTGTTCGCTGGTGTTTCTGGGCTGATAAGCCCGACTGATACTGGTTTGTTGTGAGAGGAAAAAACTGTTGACTAGCTGATAAGCCCTAACTGAAACCAACAAACGAACAGACTGAATAACAGATCCTTATTTTCCTTGAATTCCAGGTCCCATGCAAAGAGATTAGAGAACCTTGCACACAAATTTATTCAAGCTATAAAATTGTTCAGGGAAGCATGAAGATCGTCTTATGTTTCTATATAGCCTCAAAAATTTCATAACTCTAACCAGGGAAGCATGAAGATGAATCGACTAGCAACCAACCACTAACCACTAGTGGTAGCAAACGCATCATCGTATGCCTCTACATCTTGACCTATATGAATGAAGCATTACAAATTAGTAGTACATCTGAATCTTTCCGACTGTGAGGTTCAGCCGGTCATAACTTAATTCACTAGCGCCTAACCACCTGAAGTCGCTGCAGCTGATTTAAGTTGGTCCACGTGTAGCCTGGAAGATTTGTCACCCAGAGGCTACTACTTCTCCGACACCGGTGAGGTCAGCTGCCTTAGGTTGAACTTTGAGAGCTCTTTGTACCTTTCCACGACTCCAATCATGCATATGGTCTGCTCAAGTGTCAAACAATGATAGCCCATCAGAACTTGCACTGAACTTAGCTTTATGAAAATTCATGCTGACATGACGATATGACACACACAGAACAGAAAGCAGGAAATACTAATGGGATAAAACATAAAAACATGATGTACCACATGCACTTCAGAGAATTAGGAGCATACAAAGTGAGTCAGTCTGTATTAAAATTTGGTCATTTGCTTGTAGTGATGAAGCTATCATTTTTTGCTTGCCAGAGGCAGGCCGCAGGCATGTCCCCACATAGGCACCTATGAATGCACTATATAAGTGACAGTGCAGATTGCTGCCTGCATGAAGATCCAGGAGCAACATTTGGTATTTTCAAAATGACAAACTAGAGCATCATGCAAATCAACATTTTGAGTAAGAATGGTACACATTATACTAATGTGGCAATTCTGGAGCAACCATGAGGAGAGAAGGAAGATAAGGTAGAGGATGAGTTCCCCTGTCTACTACGCATTGTAAATACCACAGTTGCAGTTGCCACATGCACAACAGATTTTTGTGCTATCAATTAAATCAGATCAAGGCGGGTGCATTAAATGGGATCTAAGTGGGACCAAAATTAGTTGCCCCTACAACTAATGAAGATGTGACATAGCAACTAATTCAAAACCATAATAGTGCTGATCCCAGAGCTTTAACTGTGAATGCACTTGACAATCATGTTTAAATTCGAAGAAAAATGGTTGGAGCTTAGCATGCCTTGTAGAACTCAAGTCTAAAAAGGGCAGTTCACTCATTAATTTCAAGGTTTCAAATAGCAGGCTATAGCACCACTATAGCGTTTCTAGAGGGTTGCCACTAGGATACGCAGCTACTACTGATATTGCAGACAATTGTGGCGCTAATCAGCTTAGCTGCAATGTTAATTTTAGCAATGCTAATCTGGTCCTCCAGCAGCAGGCAAGCGCTGCCTCATCGTTGGCTGTCTGCTCGACAAGCCCCTCATACGAACCTGCAGCCCTGCACCGGCGCCAGCTCCTGGAGCATGACATGCCCGGTCACACCCAGGCCCAGCAGCGCAAGGGCTCCGTGCTGCCCATGCATGTCACACCCAATTTTAAGGATAAAATTGAATGCACTAAACTCGTGTGTGCCCAGGAATCAATCACACACACAAGCTGACAAATTACATAAAGTATCATCACGGTGTCTCATACATCAGAGTTATAATAAAACTTAGTCATATACATCACAGCGGAATAATAAAAAGATGATAAAACTCTCGTGGCCGTCTTCACAGGGAAGGTCAACTGGTTGACCACAAGCCTAATAATCCTCCGGAAATCCTCATACCCGTTGTTATCTCATTACCCATCCGGGATTTTTATCCAAGTAAAGAAAATAAACAAGTGTAAGTACATTCCGTTACTTAGCAAGCTAACATGGGGTTATGAAGCTCAAAAGGTTAGACTACGTTAAGCTGCAGTTAGCATTTTTAATAGGTCAAGCTTTTATTCTCAAGTATTATCAAGTTATGCTTAAGCTCCCATTTAATTCCCATAAGAACATATATCGGTCATATGTACCATATATCATCACTAAACAACTTTATAAGATCATCATCAAGTATCCGTTATTACGTGAGTTTTCCGGCCGCTCGTAACAATGAGCACTATTGTTATAACAGTTTGTTACCCTCTGCAGAGGTGGTGCACATTCACCGCGAGTCGTGATCCCCATATGCCCGGTTAATTACTCCCATGTCACTTCCAAGGTGAGCGGGCGGGGTACACTATGAAGCCATTTCATAGGTTTCCCTAACAAGTTAGGGCATAGGTTTTCTTGGCGGCGATGTAGGAACCCCTTTCCTATGGCACATATCCATCAGCGGCTATACACATAGGAACAGAGGCAGCCCTATACCCAACGTGGCAAGCCCCATTTAGCCAAAAAGGTAACCTCTAACTAGCTAGAAAATGTCCTATTACTTGAGCTAAAATCGAGCCATATGACTCTCCCGGTTGCCTTTATCGGTCCCAGCTTTTTTGCCGACAGATAAGTCCTTATGGAGGGCCGGAGCAACATGAACAAAGGTCATTTGCACTTTAAGCCCTATGGAGCAGTTTGTTATAAATCAAGTTATACTTTTAGTTCCATAGATTCATTCATCATCATGTAGATCATGTTCAGTTAGAGCACTAGCAATCTACCCATATGCAATTACCCAATAGGAGTCAAGGAACAAGTCATCAATTGTCTAGAATGTCCTTAGGGTTATCAAAATTAGACACATGCACATGAGTAATTGATTAAAGTGAAATAGGACATCAAGGAAGGCCCATGTTATACTTGCCTTGGTTCACAAATTCGTCTTTGGTCCTGCTGGTCGTCGAAGAGTTCTTGGTCTCCAACGTTTTCCTCACCGTCTGAACGCGACCAACACGGCAACATACAACATTCCAAAAGCATTCATGCAAAGCAAACATTCCTATCATTAGAACAATACACCAACATGATTGAAAACAAGATAAAATGTTTGTAAAACTAATCTACGTTTAAACTACGATCACGTCAACGCGAAGTTCACGAAAAAACGAGCTACAATGCGAAAGTTATGATTAAAACGGGTTTTCCAAAAGCCCTATATTTAATTAATTCTAATCATGAAATTAAAAAGTTCCAAACTTGACTAACAAGATAGCTCAACATGTAGCTTATGAAATTACGAAGCTAACGCGATTTGAATGGGTCAATTCGGAGTTAAAACGACAATTCTATAAGTGAAACAGTTCGAATGGCATTTCTGTAAATACTGAAAGCGTACTTTTGACTTAACAGCGAAGTTTACGCTTTCCAAACGAGATTGCGCATTCGGGGAACTATGCTAAGGACGGCGGGTTCTATTTCGGGAAAAGGGAGGGGCACTTTAACAAATTGACCCACGAAGGGGTAACTTCTAACGTGAGCCGTCGGATTTGAAATGAACGGCTAGAAATCGATCCGGGAGAGAGAAGAAGATATGGCCAACGTGAAAGCAGTGTTTCGTGGCAAACACCATGGCGGGGTGGCGGTGGACTCACGCCGAATGCTAGCAGTTAGGGGCTAGGGGCCACAGTTGAAAATCCGGAGGCACCGGGAGAAAGTGAGGGAGAAGGGAACTCGCCCGAGCCATCACAACGCAATGGAGAACGCGGGTGGGCGGAGAATCGCCATGGCCGGCGGGCGAAAGCTTCTTAGGCGCCGTGAAAAACGAGCCCAAACGGCCATAAATTACAAAATTGAAAGCACCGGAGAAGAAAGGAGGGAGCACGAGAAGCTCACCGCAGAGGAAAAGAGAGGACGAGGGAGACTCGGGGACGACCGTGTCCATGTGAGGCGAAAGGGTCGGCGGATCTCGGCCGCGGCGATTGAGGCCTCCTCGTGCACTGGGCAGGGCGAAATTGGAGCAGGGAGACAACGGGAGGGAGGATACGGGTCGGGGACTCCTTTTGTAGAGGCCGGGCTCGGAGGAGCACGTGAGCCTTGAGAGCGGGCGCGGCGGGCGTGGGCGGTTGGCGGCCGAGTGGGCCGAGGGGAGCTTCTTGGGCGAGCAGAGGCAATGAGGCCTTGTGCGCAAAATTTTGCTGGCAGGCTGCACGAAATTTGAAGCTCTTGATCTTTGGTCAGCATGGGGAAAGAAATGGCCATGGGGCGAAAGTCCAGAAGAGAGAGGGAAAGAGGAATTTTCCTTTTCTTTTTCCAAACAAATTTTCCAAAAGCATTGTAAATACAAATTTCAATTAGATTTTGAACTCATTTGGAATTCGAATCAAAACCATTCATCTCAAAATAAATATGCAACAGCATGTATGCATCACTTGCAGCTAACCTTATATTTGATTTTAGTTTTCACAAAATTATTTATTTCCTATATTTCAATGCTCACCAAAATTGCTTAAATAAATCAATTTGGTTATTTTTAGAAAATGCAAATTTAGGGTGTTACAATTCTACCCCCCTTAAGATGAATCTCGTCCTCGAGATTCGGACGACGTCGACTGAGAGATAGGGATACTCCGTCTTTAAATTCTCCTTTACTTCCTCGTGTAGTCCCATCGTCTTGATAAGGATCCCACTTTCCAACAAAAATTCCTTACTTTATTGGTCAGAAGGAAATTATTCCACCAATCTTCTTAACATGAATGATTCCGGTTAAGTTGCTCGAACTTGGAATACAATTCTTGATCCTTGGTGTCACCCGAACCTTCTTAGCACAACTCCCCATTGCTAAGGGCATCGGTCATGACTTTTGATTCTCCAAGTGATATCACTTTTCCAAGTCATAATCAATTTTCATTACAACAAGCATATCACCAACTCAAGACCAACTTAGTGAAGATGTCCTGTAGATTCTTGATCCAAACTAACTTAAATGCTTCTCCAGTAGTTCTACCAAAATCTTAATGATCTTGGATAAACCTTCGTTGAACCTTTAACCAAACCTCATTGAGACTCTGAGTTTCTCTCACATCTTTGGGTAACACCACGCTTCCGCTGCGCAAACAAGAACGTGGGACACTTCCTCTTGCAAATTCTTCACTTGGCTACCCCCCTTAAGAAAATTAAACTAGGGGACACAAAAGTATAGCTTACATCTACTTCTTTTAGATGAGCTAACTAGTATCAAGATGTTCTGTCATCCCATTGATACTCTTGTATATGGACAAGAAACCTGAAATTCCTCGCGAGACGAAAAACAGCAGTGCGATAAAATAGCTGTAACTCCGTTCTGTTAATCCAATGAAGTTGTAGCTTACATCGTTGGAAACCTTATCAAATTTTCCACATCTTCATTATAGAACACTTTTCCAAATTCCTCGATTAGCTTGGTCGAAAAAAAGTGCACAATAGAAACTACTCCAGATTCCAAACAGCACAGATGCCTCGCCTTGTGATTTTCAGTATCTCCATAAACAACATAGCTATCAAGCTAATTCTTGCGCTCAAAAGAAAGATATTGAAGTCTACTTTTGTCCAGAATTTCCTCATGATTTTTTTTTGATCATCCAAAATCAGTTATATAAACCGAAGAGTGCGGATTGCTCGAAAAAGACAGGATAGGAAAAAAAGAAGAAAACCAAATCCCGACTATTTATTTCATTAATCCTTATGCCTTAGGCCTATTACTATCTGAAATTGTGGGAACACCCAACAAGATCATTGCAATCATTACAAAGATTCAAAACGACCATAAGCATAATGACAACTCAACAAACAATAAAGATGCACAATTCAATCATTAACTCATCTTGCGATACTATCGTTCTCATTGCTCCAGGGATAACAATCCTAAGACTTATATTCAGAGAACGTAAGAAGGTGGTGAGGAATAGTTCTAAAAGCATATCAAATCAATGAGTGGAGATGAGAACAAAGACTTTAGAATAAACATCAAGGTAGAGATGAATAACAAGGGTAAAGATATAGTAGAGAAGAAAATATCAAGATTTATAGAACAAGGATTTTATAGCAATTTCAAAATCTTAAGACGGCCAATTTCTAACTAGGCTTGCGTCCTACAGTCAACACGGCTCTGATACCAATTTGTCACACCCAATTTTAAGGATAAAATTGAATGCACTAAACTCGTGTGTGCCCAGGAATCAATCACACACACAAGCTGACAAATTACATAAAGTATCATCACGGTGTCTCATACATCAGAGTTATAATAAAACTTAGTCATATACATCACAGCGGAATAATAAAAAGATGATAAAACTCTCGTGGCCGTCTTCACGGGGAAGGTCAAGCTGGTTGACCACAAGCCTAATAATCCTCCGGGAAATCCTCATACCCGTTGTTATCTCGTTACCCATCCCGGATTTTTATCCAAGTAAAGAAAATAAACAAGTGTAAGTACATTCCGTACTTAGCAAGCTAACATGGGGTTATGAAGCTCAAAAGGTTAGACTACGGTTAACTCTGCAGTTAGCATTTTTAATAGGTCAAGCTTTTATTCTCAAGTATTATCAAGTTATGCTTAAGCTCCCATTTAATTCCCATAAGAACATATATCGGAGTCATATGTACCATATATCATCACTAAACAACTTTATAAGATCATCATCAAGTATCCGGTTATTCAGTGAGTTTTTCCGGACGCTCGTATCAAGTGAAGCACGGTCTGTTATAATATGATTTGTTACCCTCTGCAGAGGTGGTGCACATTCACCATGATCGTGATCCCCATATGCCCGGGTTAATTACTCCCATGTCACTTCCAAGGTGAGCCAGGCGGTACACACTATGAAGCCATTTCATAGGTTTCCCTAACAAGTTAGGGCCGCTAGGTTTCCTTGGCGGCGAGATGTAGGAACCCCCTTTCCTATGGCACATATCCATCAGCGGCTATACACATAGGAGCAGAGGCGAGCCCTATACCCAACGTGGCAAGCCCCATTTATGCGCCAAAAAAGGTAACCTCTAACTAGCTAGAAAATGTCCTATTCTTGAGCTAAAGTCGAGCCATATGACTCTCCCGGTTGCCTTTGTCGGGTCCCCAGCTTTTGCCCGAGATATAAGTCCTTATGGAGGGCCGGAGCAACATGAACAAAGGTCATTTGCACTTTAGCCCTATGGAGCAGTTGTTATAAATCAAGTTATACTTTTAGTTCCATAGATTCATTCATCATCATGTAGATCATGTTCAGGTTAGAGCACTAGCAATCTACCCATATGCAATTACCCAATAGGAGTCAAGGGAACAAGTCATCAATTGTCTAGAATGTCCTTAGGGTTATCAAAATTAGACACATGCACATGAGTAATTGATTAAAGTGAAATAGGACATCAAGGAAGGCCCATGTTATACTTGCCTTGGTTCACAAATTCGTCTTTGGTCCTGCTTTGGTCGTCGAAGAGTTCTTGGTCTCAACGTTTTCCTCACCCGTCTGAACGCGACCAACACGGCAACATACAACATTCCAAAAGCATTCATGCAAAGCAAACATTCCTATCATTAGAACAATTACACCAACAAGATTGAAAACAAGATAAAATGTTTGTAAAACTAATCTACGTTTACTACTACGATCACGTCAACGCGAAGTTCACAGCAAACGAGCTACAATGCGAAAGTTATGATTAAAACGGGTTTTCCAAAAGCCCTATATTTAATTAATTCTAATCATGAAATTAAAAAGTTCCAAACTTGACTAACAATAGCTCCAACATGTAGCTTATGAAATTACGAAGCTAACGCGATTTGAATGGGTCAATTCGGAGTTAAAACGACAATTCTATAAGTGAAACAGTTGAATGGCATTTACAAATCTTTGAAAGCGTACTTTTGACTTAACAATGAAGTTTACGCTTTCCAAACGAGATTGCGCATTCGGGAACTATGCTAAGGACGGCGGGTTCTATTTCGGGAAAAGGAGGGCACTTTAACAAATTGACCCACGAAGGGTAACTTCTAACGTGGTAGTCCGGATTTGAAATGAGCGGCTAGAAATCGATCCGGGGAGAGAGAGAGAAGATATGGCGGCCGAACAAAGTGTTTCCGGCGGCAAACACCATGGCCCGTGGCGGTGGACTCACCGGGCCTTGTTAGGGGCTAGGGGCCACGATTTAAATCCGGAGGCACCGGAGAAAAATTGAGGAGAAGGGAACTTCGCCCAGCCATCACAACGGGCCGAGAACGCAAGCAGGTGGGGAGGTCGCCATGGCCGTGGCCGAAGCTTCTTAGGCGCCACGTGAAAGCGAGCCCAAACAATGAATTACAAAATTGAAAGCACCGGAGAAAGGAGGGAGCACGGAGAAGCTCACCGCAGGAGAAAAGAGAGGACGAGGGAGACTCGGGGAGACGTTGTCCATGCTGCGAGGGCGCGATCGGCGGATCTCGGCAGCGTGATTGAGGCCTCCTCGTGCAGGCGCAAGTGAGCGAATTGGAGCGGGAGACAACGGGGAGGGAGGATCTGGGTCGGGACTCCTTTTGTAGAGGCCGGGGCTCGGAGGAGCACGTGAGACGCGAGTGGGCGCAGGTGTGGGTGGCGGTTGGCCGTAGGAGTGGCCGTGGGGCTTCTTGGGCGAGCAGTAGAGGCGCCACGACCGGCCCGGCACGGCTGCAATGGGCTGGGCTGCGGTGGGCTGGGCATCTTTGAGCAGGAGGGAAAGAAATGGCCATGGGGCCGAAAGTCCAGGAAGAGAGGGAAAGAGGAATTTTTCCTTTTCTTTTTCCAAACAAATTTTCCAAAAGCATTGTAAATACAAATTTCAATTAGATTTTGAACTCATTTGGAATTCGAATCAAAACCATTCATCTCAAAATAAATATGCAACAGCATGTATGCATCACTTGCAGCTAACCTTATATTTGATTTTAGTTTTCACAAAATTATTTATTTCCTATATTTCAATGCTCACCAAAATTGCTTAAATAAATCAATTTGGTTATTTTTAGAAAATGCAAATTTAGGGTGTTACAATGCAGTGCAAACTCAGCAATCAGAACAGGATGTCGCACACAGCGGGAACCTCTAGGACATGGGCGCACATCAATGCTGGAACACTTGTGCATGATCACTACCGGCAGTTTTGGACGGTTCTTGAAGGAGCACTAATGCACATTGCGAGCCAGAGCTTGCTGCACTGGAGAGTAATTGCAAGGCGATAGCAACTTTGCGGTGGGTGAATGATTGGTGGAAGAGAAGGGGAAATGGAAGGATATAAAAAGCTAGAAGGACCCATACTGAAAAAGGAGATGCTGGGAGTATGGTCATGTGCGTGTGCAGCAGCCAGGAAGCGAGATGCTCTTTTCTTTTGTCTTTTTATAATCCGCTGAATGGAAAAGCAGTGCTATAGCAGCTGGAAAAGCTCATCACTAAACCATTTAGCCTGCTATTATTGACTAATTTATATGAACATCATGTCACCATCATATACAGATAAAACAAGGGCACCAGGAAAAATACCTTGGGAGTTTGTAAACCCCAAATAATATAATGGAATTAGTTATTTCAAGAGAATAATTTCAAAACTCAAATAAAACCTGAGCTGTAGAAACTATGCTATACAAGGACATACAAGAACAACAACAATAAAGCCTGTCAGTCCCAAACAAGTTGGGGTAGGCTAGAGTTGAAACCCACCAAGAGCCCCTAGTCATGGTTCAGGATGCTATACAAGGACATGAAGGCAAATATTTGGAATTCAAAAATTAATTAGGAAACATGAAGTAAAATAAGTAACTGCGGAGTTTGACATGTTCTCTCTTTATTTAATAGATGTTGAGTCATTATTCCCTCTATTACCACATGCACATCACCATAGCAAGTATATATTACAAATAAAAGGCACAATGTATCAGTCCAAACAAGTATATATTACAAATAAAAGCATTTACCTTTGCAATCTGGACAACAATAGTCTTGTCTGGGTTGCTCAGGTCAACTTTATGAGGTTGTGGTACAGATTTCGCTACTGCATTTATGATTTTCATTCTATCAATTCCTGTGTTTGACCTTGCTTCATATAACACTGCAAACTGTATGATTAAAGTTCCGAGTTAGAAACCATGTCCAATTCCAGATAATGAACAAAGAGAACAAAATACTTGTTCAGAATATATGTTTGGGTGTTATAGTTTGTCTGGTTATGTTTCATGCACTTCATTGGATGAGAAAACACAGAAGTATAATTGCAGGGTGATTCACATTAAGGAGCATGACACTTATAAACTGATTCACTGAACTAAATGAAACTTATCTAAGAGTAGCACTGTCATTGCAAAATCAAAACTGTACCTAATCCATTCATAACATGAACATATATGATCTAACACACTACCTCCACAAAAATTAATAGTCAGTACCAAGAAAAGTAAAATAGTCTTTTTTTTGCAAACTTTGTTGGCAACCGGCCTCCCTGCACAGGTGAGCAACCAGATCACCCTTACACAACACTTGGCTAGAGGTAGAAGGAGTTGAGCACAGAACACAGCACACACAAGTGCAGCAACTGAACTGCCCCTCTATTGCATCATATGGGGTATATACTATATATACAAGTAGTGGTAGGAATTTACCAACTACACAAGGTACACTAGTACCTGGGCTCAGCCTCCAACTGCTCTACATGGCTGAGGCAAGCCATGACCAAGTGGCCTATTGCCATACCTACAGCAGTAAGGTGGGTGAGGGAAAGGATAGGCAGGAGTTGACCCAGTGCCAACTCCCTGCAGCAAAACAATCAAAGGAAGCAGCAGATTATCTTACAAACTTCAGACCTGGCTACCATGGGATAAGCTATATCATTCAAAGTCGAAATCCATCTTAGCCTACCCCATAAACCCCTATGATCTTTTTAATACAATGAACAGAACATTTAATGGTAGGACATGAAACAAAAACATTAGACATCATTTTCAAGTAGAGTGCCAAAAACTTCTGACTAAAAAGATAATGGCATTTGAAATAGTGTTCGTATATTAATTCTAGGACTTCAACAAAGTAACAAAGACACTGACTGTGAGGTGCTGTAGGAAAAACTCAGTCAGTAATCTTTCAGCTCGGTCACCAGACAATTCGTCCCTAACAAAAGGATTATAAGAAAAATGATGAAGCAAAGAGGTAGGCAACTTGCCTTATGGCTTGAAGGGCATTCTTTTGGGAAGTATTTTTCAACAAGGGGACTAATTGCCTTTGTTATTTCCTCTTCGGATGCATAGCATGCCACCTCAGCAGGCAAAACTCGCAGAATAAATCTAGTATGCATTCAGATGGGGAGTTTATAAGTGTGAAAACAACTCAATAATCTGTATCAGCAAAGAAAAACTGCATCTTTAAAAATGAGAATTAACAGTGACAAGAGAAGATGGGCTGCAATAGCACCATATCTGAACCTTGACATATGTTTACGAGTCGAAGCAGCAGATGACATCATGTTTTGTAAAGTCATGCCTGAAACAATTTTATCCTGTACAACCTAAATTTAAATTTTGAATCTGAGCTAGAGAAGATTATCCTGTACAACCTCTAAATTTGTATGATAATAGTAAAAGGATGGACAAGTCTACAGTAGTTTAAAAGCATCCCTAAGTTCCTATGCTGAAGGCCCTGCTTAATAAGAACAAAAATTTAGAAAAGATAAATGGATCAATCAATCCTCAACTATGGAGAAAATGCTAGAAACTTCAGTTTATTCTTTGGTATAAATTATATGCACTATACCATAACAGAGGAGCACTGTAGCAGATATCTTAAGCTGTAACCACACCAGAAAGCAAAGATACCTTTTTCCTGTCCCCTATTTCTTTCAGGTCCTCGTCAATTAAATCATCAATATTTTTTTCACTAGACTCTTTTGGTTTATCAGTGGACTCCTTTAGTTCATCAGCAGTTTCTTTTTGCACGGTCTGCTTAGAAACTGGAGGATCTTCCACACGTTGCTTCTTTTCTTTCGGTTCATCAGCAGTGACTGCTTGTTCCTCATTGTCCTTGCTCGCGGTAGAGGTATCAAGTACCTCCTGTTGGTTCTCAGATGGAGTGGTATTGTCCTTACTCGCGGTATCAGAGGTATCAAGCACCTCCTGTTGCTTCTCAGATGGAGCGGTTTCACCTTTCTCCACATCATTCCCAATCCCATTGTCGGCTTCCTCACCAGAGTGGTCTTCATCCTCATCATCTGAAGAATCAGAGTCCTCATACTTTATCTTTTTGTTCAGTGGCTTGTCTGGAATGTTTTAGGCTTCTCATCCGATCCTTTCCCATCAACCAGGTCTTATTAGAACTTCAGAAACAACAATGCAGTACACAGCGTAATGAGCCAAAAGCAAATTAGAAAGCATGGTAACAAAACTTGTAATAACAAGGCATAATGGCCATGTATAAACCAGGTATAACTGTCTTTGTGGAATTGTGCACATAAAACCCTACTAATGCCTCAACCAGGTATCCAATGGCAACCAAAACACAATCTAAAATTCAGGGGGCTAAGGGTAACGACCTACATCATTAGCTGCTTTCCACATTTCAGGCTTTTGGCCAGTTAATCGAAAAGGTGAACAGAAAAACATGCAATATGTGTTGCCACAGCAACACCGAGCACGGCATGGTGCTTCCGCCCACACACCTGATGATAAGCAATGGGATTAATCGACAGCACGAACTCATCACCAGTGAAACCAGCGACGAGTCCGCTGCGACTCACACCGCCCTCAACCAGACCAGGCAGGCGCGGGAAATTCGACGAACACCTAGCGAGCGTGCAATCGCAAGGAACGGCCACACTACACGGGGCCAATGACACGCACGGAGAAGCGGAATAGTGGGGGGCAGCTTACGGAGTCAAGGAGGGAGAGCGCCTCGCGGGTGGCCTGGCGCTCGCGGCCGCCGTCGCAGGTGATGAAGAAGCCCTGCACGCCGGGCCGCAGCGGGTAGGCCCCCTTCCGCACCGGCTTGCCGTGGGGAAGGAACTTGCGCTTCCTCCACCACCCTTGGCGCCACCGCCGACGCCGCCGCCGCCCGTATTTGGCTTACCCTCGCCACCGGGGGCCATCTCGTGGTGTCGGGTTTCGTTGGGGGATGGCGAGGTGGCCGTATGGTTTTGGCCTTTTGGGGCCCGTGGGGATTGCGGCGGCGGCGGCGCTGCGCGGAAGGGAAACTGGTGAAGTGAGGCCGTTGAGGCGGAGCACGAGGTTGGTCGAGCGCTAGATCACCACCGTCGGATCATATGGTAGGGGAAAAAAAATATACTCCTAATAAATAAATTGTAAGAGTTTTGGGCTAGTTTCAAATTTCAAAACAAGGTAGATTTAAATGAATATGTTCAAGATTCCGTCAAATCATATTACATTTCTCAAATTTAGGAATTGTTTAGAAAATGTTCCCAAGTAACAACTGTCAAAGCTCAGGAAATCTGTAGCTGTTTCCTACCATATTGGAGTTAGGCAACTAGCAAAACTAAACTTACGGTGAAAACTCAAACAAAGTAACCGTTTTCCCCCTCAAATCTCAAGTAACAGCAAGCTGGCATGCCATTGAAACAGCTCAATTACAGGAATTTACCCGCCACCAAGCACCACAATATTTCAGCATCAGTTGAAATGAAGTCATACAAATGACTAATCCACAATTATCTTGAGAAGCCCGGACAGAAATTCTAGTCCTGGGAAATTTGCGATGTGTCATCAATAACAAACAGAAACTTGGATTGCCATAGCACCCGAAGAGCAGATGAAGAAACTATTTCAGTTGACATCGGTCCTCATCTTTTACACAAAAATCGCTGGTTCTACAGAAGCATGTCACCCCAAAACACACACACACACATCTAGCAAAGAGCAGCCTGGGCACCATAAAGCAGTAGTACCATGCAGGTCTCTCTAATTAAGTTTTACTGTCAGGCAGGACCAACAAGGACTCCCTGCGCAGTGCCTTCCTTCTTGCCGCTTTAGTCCTCGGCGTCATTGTCAGCCTTCCGGATCCTGATCTTGTACTTGAGCTCGAACTTCGGTGATCTCCTTCTTCTTCCTCTCCAGCGCCCGTGCATGCGAGCAATCACCTCTTGAGGCCCTCCTTGTTGCGCTTCACATGAGGCAGGACCTCCCTGATGGTCCTTTCGACCAGGACGCCGCCGATCATCCTGTAGCGCCTCGAGGGGTCCAGTGGCTCGATCGCGCCCGATCACAAGGGGAGTGCTCACTGACCTCCATCTCCAGCTCTGTGATCTTGGTGTAGAGCTGGTTCATTTCAATCGCGCATGTTGGCATAAGTGTTGGCAATTACTTGCTCGTTTATGGCTTCTTTGCCATCACCACCTGCTTTGCTTGCCATTTCCCTTGTGATGGAGATAGCTGGAGTATGAAATCACGAATGACAAGACCTTCACAGAGAAAAAGACATCTTTTAACCACAGGGCACCAGCCCAGAGTTCATCATAGCATCTGAGGCACACAATAAAAGAGTTACTATAGCATTAAAGAGTACGAGAACTAAACAAAGAGAAAACGAAGATATAATGTTACATTGCAAAGGTAAACATATCGACATAGAGAAACACATTTCTGTGAGACTACATAAACATTACCGAGCAATCAATATAGCAAGTAGCAAGCAGTACATAAAAGCAAACATGGGGGGGGTTCTATGGCTTCTGTGCGCTATGCTGCCACACCACGGCACCAGGTTGCAAGGCGAATTAACTCATGAACTACTGAGTAATCTTTCTTACGCACATCTCATAATATCACGATTTCCCTGATTTTTCGTAATCTCTATTTGGCCATGTAGAATTAAATATAGTATTGCCCATTCGCTGAGTAAGTTGACAGCTTTGTTTAAGACTTTAAGGAGGAATACAGTATTAGTTAGCGATGCACATCCAAGCTGTCACCCTTTTTATGACAATAACGGTATATGAATAGGCAAACACAGACTTCATACTCCGTGCTCTCACGGAAATGATGAAAGAATAACATACCGGAAAGGATAGTTCACTAACGTCAACATTTAATGAGTTCAGCAGATCCCAAAAATAGAACAACATATTCAAGTTAAGTGAGCACAGAAATATCTAATAAAAATAGCAAGGAAAATACTATACCCAACTAGCAAAGAGAGAAAGAACTTGTATAGCAGAGCCATCCATTGGCCTACCATCTACTAGCACCATTCTGCATTACTTGAAATGCAAAGAACTGCGCACGCACACCATGATTTGTATAAAAAGATGCTTCCTCCCAAACACAAGAACTAGCGTGACCTCAATACGGGATTCTAGATGCAAGTGGGAAATGTCAATAGTTAATTTTGGGACACAGATTTCTCAGGATGGTTGTTCAGGAAGAAAGAAATATAGGAGCCCCCAAAATTACCAGAATGGTTTCAGACTTACTGTAAGAAACAAGTATATAGACCCCTGATTTTTTTTTCAGAATGGTTTCAGTAAGAAGGAAACATGGGATTCAATAGGTTAACCTTTGACTCTTGCTGATGGTAAGATTACACCTAAAAAAGAAGAGCACAATTTACCCTTACAATTCATCTTCAGTAGTTCCCTTCATGCTAGTTGGACAAGGCATAGGGCATAAGATATGAGGATTCCGTGGGTGGCAAAATTGCTGGCCCATCAGAGCTCCAGCTTTTTCTAGACAGATAGTAGATACTAGAACTAGCAACAGTTAAAAGAAGAAAAATCTAACTGTAGCCGCCGAATATACCCAACCTAACTCGGGGACGGGGTCAATTGAGCCGCCGAAAATAATTCGAAAAATAAACTGGTACACTAATACGTCCGCAGCACACAAATCCGTAACAAACTAGATCATGGATGGACAGCTACAGCTCGGGGGAATCTCAGTTTGGGTGCTCAGGATAGCGAAATAGATCCTATAGAGCGGAACTCACTGTCAAGGCAATCGATCCATCCAACGGCTTGCTTACCAAGAAAAGGAGCAGCGATCCAAGCTCGGATGGAGAGAGAAGCCCTGAGTCGGAGGAGAAGAACTCCTTCAAGTGGCGGGACACGCCTAGGCGGCGCGGAACGGCGGAAGGACTCGGGCGGTCGTCGGCGGCCGTCGCGGGTGGGATGGGGAAGTGCGGAAGAGGTCGAACCGTCGAAGGTGGCTTCGTGTTGGGCCACTTGAGGTAGACTGGGCTGTTAAGAAGGTTAGCTCTGAGCCTTTGATTCATAGCTGACGGCCCAACAAACAAAAATAAGCCCAGCAGTTAATAACAGCAGGCCTATGTCAATTGTCAAACATCCATATACGAGAAAAAATATTAACCTCCGTTGATTATGGTTGTGGTCCAATTTACCTCCGCAGACTAGAAAAGTCGATGTTTTGACTCTTAATAATTACTAGCAAACATGCCCATACGCTGCAACGGAAGAAAAAAACTATCAAGCATTTACAGTAAACTATGAATATAATCTCTAATTAAAGTTAGTAGAGAGCTCGTTACCAACACGTCAAAGGACTGATCTCTTTGTTTCTTTAAAAATATATTGGGATCAAACACAACTCACGCACACCACGTACACTACTCAACACATGCTTCGTGCTCTCCGAGAAAAAACCTGTAGCTGGTTCTTTCCAAATTAAAAATGCGTATACGTCAAGGATTAATCCGTCTACCGATGATTATGATAAAAGACTTCTCTCGGTTTTTACATGGCAGCCTTGTTAGGGACTGCAGAGATATATTTATTATATTTTTTGTGTGAGAGCATTGTATTCATCAAACCGTGGAATCGGATTAGAACTCCTATCGATAAAAAAAAACTTCACGTCATGTGGTGAGATATACAATAATTAGGTATATATAAGAGCCGTGTTTTCTTATCTCGATTGAAACTTTTTCTAATTAATAAAATTCTAGTTCTAACTAATATATATTTAATGTAGACCCTTATAGAGCTTCATAAAATCTAATGGTACATATTATTTTTTAGTTACTCTCCTTTATCATTAAATATAGACTATTAGGTTATCATAAAATTCAACGATGTATAATCTGCTATTTTTTTATTTCATAATTTCTAGATGCTATCGGCGAATGTGGGAGCTTCTTTTAATATTGTGTCTATTATCAGGCTTGAAGAAAAGTCTGTCACAGAATATATCTGGAGTTGACGGTATGAGCGTGGCAAGAGAAAAACCTGAGAGCCGTAGGTTGCAGCTTGTAGCCATATTTTTTTGTTTAAAAAATGGTGAGTTTCTTCTTTAGTTTTTTTGCAAGGTGTAGGTTGTTGTCTTCGTGAGGAGAAGCAATTATTTAAAGTTATGATTTGTTCCGTAGTGTCCGATGTTTATACAGGTTGAATACTTGTTATTCTATACGGATTGCTTTTCATTACTAAAACTTCTTTTTTCTTTTTTGCGAGATGAAACTTGTGTTTCCTCATGCAAGAATATTTAATTGTCTTTTCTAAGGATCAAATATGGATAGCTAAGACTCCGTCTGTAGGCCTATTTAGGGCGTCTTTGACACGGGCTTATGCCGGCTTCGACTTCATCTATTTTGCTGCAAATCGAGGCACTCTTTGTAGCATAAAGCCGTTTTGTAAACCGGGTTAAAATGAACTAGAAGCGAGAAAAGCCAATTTTTCTAGCTTCATCGGCTTTTGCTTCACCGATGAAGCCGTTTTGGATGAGCCGTGCCAAATGAGGCTTTAGAATTGGAGCATACTACACGTTACAATCACCCTGTCATCTACTTTTCAGCTAGCTTGTGTTTATTTCGGACTTATTCTCTCTCATGAAACACTATTGAATCAGTCAAAATCAGCCAAATACCACCAGCAGAATAAGGTGAATAGGACTTTAACTTTATTTAGGTTAGAATTTCTATTATGCTTAGTCAGGACCGAAGGGATCTATTTCGATTAGGATTCCTAACTATCTATCTAGTTTACCTTGAAAACCTGTATAATCCAGATTGAAAGCCACCCAGACAAAGCGTTGAAGTGGTACCTGTCTGAAGTTGCAGATCGAGTCACGTACATTACATCCCGAGCTTCATGTATTCTCGTGTATGAGTGATACAATAGAGGCAAGAAGCTTACGTGAAATTCATGGTCTGTTAGTATATTATTTATTTATACTTTTGCATTTTATTTGGATTTAAGAGATGCAAATCAATCTATGTCTCTTTGCAACCGCCATGAGGTTTTGATGCAACTTGAGCGAGTTGGGTTCGTTTACCACACGTGCTGTCTTAGTTTCCAAAACAAACACAAAAGAATCCGATTGGAACTTGTATTTGGATTTGATTAGGATTCCTACTTATATTCAAGTTATTTGAAGGTGAATATATATAACGTGAGAGCTATAGCCATGAAGAGAGACAATTTCCACATTTACGGAGTTAGTTAGGGGAAGACGGAAAAAAATGGACGAACCAAAAAATAGGCTAAAATTTTACCTCTTTATTATTAGGTATAGATATATTGAAACTAGTTGCTTTTTTCTCCTTATAAATGGTTTTCAAGGCAGCCTAATCTAAATATGGCATGATGTCAGAAGTTTTATACAAGCACTAAACCCTAAAAAGTCAGTTACTTATCATTTAGTCATTATTTGGACAAAACGGATGATGAAACGAGTAGAACAGCCGTTTAAATAGACAAATAGACCAATTAAATAAAAACAGTGTATCACAATATAGCATCTAAACGGTGTGTAAACATGCTAAACAATAGTTTAGGAAAACAATACCTATAAGGCGCCTCGTCAGCCAAGAAGGAGATGAAACAAACTACGTCGGATCAAATAGACTTTACCAAAAAAAAATATGGAAATAAATTTCCAAGAAAACTACCTAATTTTTTTAAATATGAAGCTAAAATCCAAAATATAGTTTAATCTTAGAAAATTTGTAAAAACTTTATTTTAGATCATAAAAATATAAAACCAGCTTAATTTTTTTTAGTTGGGCTGATTGTGGCACTAGAAGAGGCACTAGCACCCGGACGTCCGGCGCCAACAACGCGTCCAAACGTAGCTCAGCCAACCGAATCGTGGGCTGCCATCATGACCCACCAACAGGACTGTCCCATCTCAGCATCCTATGTAACAGAAAAACTAAAGGGACCGAAGCGCTACCAGTCCGCGTAACAGAAGGGAAGAGCATACGGGCGCGTCCACGCTACCATCCCCCGATGCGCCCCCTCCATCGGCCCCCGCCACCGTCTAAGAAGGATGCAAGGCAGCAGAAGGCGAATAGGAGACACCAAAACGAGGCAGCAGAAGGCGAGGAGGAAGATGCAACACCATATCTACTTTCGAAACATCTAGATACAATACTTGCAATATACATCTGAAGACAGATAAAACACTTGAAACATGTGTCTAAAACACTTGCAAAAACATAAGCAACATCTAGATAAAACACTTACAACATATATGTAAAACATATGCAATATCCAGGTAAACAAACTTGCAACATAGTCTGAAAAACAGATGAAATGCAACATCCATGTATAACCATTGCAGCATATGCAACATTATGTTCTACTTTTGCAACATCCATACGAAACACTTGCAACATACCCCCGAAACACCTGAAACACTTAAAACATACACTTACAACATTCTTTTTCACGCAATGTCACCTTACTACTTGGACGAATAGAGCTTGTTGCTGTGGAGCTCGACGCCGGGGCGGAGCTCGATGCCACGGAGTACGTGGAGGTCGCCGGTGTGGAGCACGTTGTCCCACGGCATGCGGATGGAGCGTGGCCGTGATAGGAAGCGCAAGTCCGGGCAGGGGTTGCGCCGGCAAGCGGCGCGGGCGGAGTCCGTCCTGTGAGCGGGGTCGCGTTGCGTAGAGCGGGTCTGGGTCCGCGGATGGGTGGATGAGGATGAACCACGTCCGAAGGAGAGTAAAAATAGAATATAGAACTAGACATTAAAATTAAGTGATGGTCTGGACCCTCACTCGGGGTTGAAAGGATCAAGATGTCCAAGAGGGGACGTAAATTGAGTTAATTATAAATTTTTACAATAATTAAGCCCTATACTTAGCCTATTTCACCCCTTGTGTTTATAATATGTTTTTATTGTTCTCCCGTACAAAAGTTCTGCACTCCAGGTTCTAATCCTACTCTAGCATGGCAATTCTAGGAATGTAAAGACATGAAATGAGTTACTTAAATATAAATGCTCAAAATAAAGAGAGGAAAAGGAACACGGCGATGTTTTTTCGAGGTATCGGAGAGTCGCCACTCCCCACTAGTCCTCGCTGGAGCACCCACGCAAGGGTGTAGCTCCCCCTTGATCTACGCAAAGATCAAGTGCTCTCTACGGGCTGATTCTTTGACACTCTGTCATGGTGAATCGCCCACAACTGCTCACAACATGACTTGAGTCATCCACAAGCTCCACCGGATGATGACCTAGCTCCCAACCACCAAGCCATCTAGGTGATGTCGATCACCAAGAGTAACAAACATAAACTCTCACTTGACTAAGACAAGCCTAATGAGAAAGGTGGATGAACACTTGCTACTCCATATGCACTAATGAGGTCCTTAATCTTGGATTATCAAATCTCAATCACCCTACTAGGCTCTTGCTCTCCCTTACATTCCAAAGGTGTTTCTCAGCTGAACAAATAGGCAAGAGGCCTCAAATGGACGAGTGGGATATGTATTTATACCCCCCATTCAAAACATAACGGTTAAGGTCCAACTCAGTAAGTATCGGGATGACCGAATGCTCCGATCAAGGTGACCGGACACACCGGTCAGTGTAAATACGTCAGCGTGCCAGAAAGAGTCATTTGCTCTGACCGGACTCTATCCTGCGTCCAGTCAGCAACATTGGACGCGTCCGGTCATCAAAACCCCTCTCTGGAACCTTCTCATGTTGATGGATCGGATTGACACCCGAGTCCGATCATTTCTCTGTTCAGCATCTGGTCCGTGGTCAATAGCCTGTCCACGCTGCTACAGATACGGCTAGCGTCGCGTCTGGTGAGCATTGGTGTCTAGCGTCCAGTCACATTTTGACTGCTGCTGCCAATCAAATGAACTGACCGGACTCTCCAAGATGTGTCCGGTCACAACCAAACCAGCGCTCGATCAGTCATTTGACTCTCTATTTACTTCTAATTCAAAATTCTTTGTGAATGAAGTTGACTTCTATCGATCTTAGGGCTATTCCTGAGCTACCTAGTGCTAAGTTGATAAGTGTGCACCACACCTAATCCATTAGACTCATCTAGGTTAAGCTACTAGTCCATACCCCCCTTAATAGTATGGCCAAAGGGAAAATAAAGTCCTATACTACTCTAAGTGTCTCTCCAGCACCAAACGACACTTAGAACTAGTCCGTCCTTAACCTTGTCGTCCATCCTTTGAAAACCGAAACGATTTCCATCGACAGGGGCATGACAATCATGATTGCCCAATTAATTTCCATTATCATGACATAACTCAAATTGCCTCTGCAAAACACACATTAGTCATAGTAATCTCGTGTCGTCATTAATCATCGAAACCCAACTAGGGGCCTAGATGCTTTCAATCTCCCCCTTTTTGGTGATTGATGACAACACAACCTCGAGTATATAAAAGAAATGAGTGAGGTTTTCAACATGCTTGGTTCATATAAGCTTTTGACAATAAGAACAAAAGGATTAGGCATGCTTATATGACCCAAGCCATTATGGTGTACTCAAAAGATATGAATTAAGTATGAGTACATGAAGTAAAACTCATTTGAATCGGAGTAAAATGTGGAAGCAAAACCAATGAGCATAACCAAGTGACATGACATATATAAAACAATGTAGAGAGCACACATATCACATAAGTCTCACCATCACATGTATATAATACAATGCATGAAAGTAAACGTGAATGCACGAAGTATCACACACGAAAGACCAAAAGAATTGAGTCCATCTCAGATGCTCCCCCTAAATCTAACATACTCGGTCCCTCTCCCCCTTTGGCGTCAAGCACCAAAACCTAAAGGTCGGACGCGGGACAGGAGCAGTCGAGTCGGGCGCTGAGGTGCGGTGAGAGACCTAGAACTGAGCTGCATCATCCTCTGACCCTGAACTCTAAAGGGTCTGACCCTCTATAGCTGGAAGTGAAGGTGAAGCGGTCTAGGTCTGGTCAGTAACTGGCGTGTCCTATAACTCTGTAGGTGTCACTGTAGGAAGGGGAGCCACATCTGCCGCTGTCGCTGTTGCTGTCGCTGAAGCCTCAAGTGTAGGAGTGACTGTCTGAGGTGGCTCGGATGATGCAACAGATGATGAAATCATCTCGGTAGTCCCTGTAACTGGAGCAGCCGTGGTAGGGCCAGAGACTTGGAACACTGGAGGTGTAGGCTGCCCTGTAAGCTCACTGAAGGTAGTGCCGAGACTCCTAGAGACTGGGGTGTCCATCACTAACGTTGAAGAAGTTTGAGTCGGAGTGAAGCCCGTAACAATAGGAGTAAAGTGCGGACCCTGAGCTGTCCCTGGTGAAGCAAACCACTAAGACACCTACTCTGTAGGCGAGGCAAACTGAGGAGCTGGCTATCTTTGACTCAAAAGCCCACTGGGCTATACAACTGGACTCACTGGAGTGGTGGTGGCAAGCTAGCCTATCTAAAATGTATACTGCTGAGGATCAACCCCAATAGCAGTGAATACATGATGCATGAAGCCGAGTAATCGCTCTTAAATCATAAGTCTGTTTCTTTGCATGGCCATCGTTGTTGTTCTTTGAAACTCATCCTATTGTGACTGAACCTGAGCAAGTGCAGCTATGGTCTCCTATGCCTAGCGTGCCTGGTCCTGTCTCATCTGCTCAAGTACAGCTAGAAGTGCTGGGTCAGTCTACGGTGGCTGTGGTGGAGCTGAGCTGGATCCACTAGCCTCTCTATCATATGGACGAGGTGCCATCTATGGAATTGGCTGATAGTCATCATCTAAGATGTCACTCAAGTCGCTCTCGACCTCATCTTCCTGTTGTGCATCAAGCTACTCCTCCTCTGTCTCTACGATGCCCCTGATGATCTCATCCTACTGAACTGCTGTCTCTGGTACCTCTGGGTGATGACTCGGCTAGCAAGGTGTCCTCGCACAATTGTGACATAGCATCTGGCTCATGTCATACTGTGGAAACTCAGTAGTAGCACCTATCCACTCTGCCATTGTCTCTGGGGACTTGTGTGGAACTACCTTTCGGAGTAAGAAAGTGATCCAATAAGCATAAGGCAGCTGACGGTGACCTCTGAAGCCCTCTGCTAGTGTGTCCTCCATCTCTAAAAGCATCATATCCCAAATATCAAAGACAGTCTGAGAAACCAGGTAATGCACTAGCCATAGCTAAATTCAAGTCAGGCCCTCACGGTAGCCCATCCTCGAGCGAGAGTCCTCCTCATAATAGCATCAAGGAGCCGAGCAGTAGGTGTAAGGTCACGTGGTGTCCTGCTTTCGACCCCTCGCCAAACGGCTCTATGAAGCACGATCCGACAAGATCATGGGTGGCACAAGTCCGCCGTGAGGGCGTCTTGAAGGCTCTGTCTATCCATAGCATGCCTCGTGAAGACGAATAGGTGACTCTGGAATCCTCAGTATCTCTCTGACCCTCGAGCTCTAGAGCCTGTAGTCACACCCTTGGAAAGCAAAATGAATAAACCTGTGTCTCGGGTCAATCCACAAGGAGGAGTAGAACTCACGGACCCAAGATGGAACATACCGACCAATCCATTCAACGAGATCTGACAAGCCTAGCAGATAAGTGAGGTGAGGACGGATCTACTCACCTGCAGCTACAACTAGAGACTCTAAGGAGCAGGCCCGCTGAGATCTGAAGGCAACACCGCTGTTGAGATATGCACTATAGAAGTCCTCCTGCAACATAGTGTAGAAATGCTCTGAGGCATGCTCATCCCGCCCCGACGGAAACCAATCCTCAAACTATACAAACTATAGCTGCTGCACCTGTCTGGCTGCGGCTGCTCTTAGGTCAAGGTGAACAACCGAAGGTGGACCCTGTGGTCTGGGAGGTGGATGAGAGCCCAGCCTCTGTGTCTGAGGCCTCGGTGACACCTGAGTGCGTGTGCGACTAGAGCGTCGAAGCTATGGCTATGCTGCCTGCTCTACCTCCTCAACCTACTCTCCCTGCTTAGCATCCTCTGTCTACTCTATCGACTATGTCTGCTGCTCAGTCACCCCCTGAGTTTGACTCTCCTCTAAAGAGACACACTGTCCTCCAAGCATGATGGTCCTGGGTGGACTACCAAGACTAGCCTCAATCCTCTCGGTGGTGGCCCTCTGAGCTAGTGACAACTAATCGCCTATGCGAATGCCACTGCCAGATCCTCCTATCTCAGCTTGCTCTACGGCGGCTACCACTGCTGCTGCTCTCTCTACCTCAACATCATCTCTCTTGCGCTTCTTCTTCGTAGTCTTTTTCGCCTTTCCTTTTTGTCGAAAGCGGTCGAGGCGGAGGCGGAGGCGTGGATCCTCATCGCCGGGACCACCCTCGACATTCTTGCAACGTGCCATCTCTGAAGCTGACAAGAATCACTACCACTGACAAGAAATAACTGCCAACTGACACTCGTGAGGCTTGGCCTCAATCTGTACTCGCGAGCTTAGCCCCGAGTAAAGTTGCCACTGTCAACTACCAAGCAACCTCAAGCACACCGACTCACTGCATAGATGGATATAAATAAGAACATTATGTAACTAGAGATAAGAGAGTAATCCTATTGGAGCAAGCAATTGGGTAAGAGATAGAAGAACCTCTTGCTACCTAGAAAAACTCATATGAAAAGATGAGTATACTAAGCACAATGGGTCACCACGAGGTCACAACAAGGATACAAGGGAAAGGCATTGCCAGCCAATGAATTTGCTAGGGCTGAGGCGGGAGCGTAGGAGAGAGTGGTGACGACGGCGAGCCTGGGCACGGCAAGCAGCGTCGCGGCACAGTGAGTGGAGGCGTAGGCGCAGCAGCAGAGATGCAGGCGCGGGCACGGCGGCGGAGATGCAGGCGTTGGCGCGGCGGCGGAGATGAAATAAATGAGGGCTCCTCCATGATAGTTACAGAAGAAATGGATCTAATCCACATGAGTTGAAGCGATCGGACACGTCGATGAAAATGACCGAACACAGAAAACCAGAGTCTAGTCGAGTACAGAGAGGTCCAGAAACGCCCAAATGGCAATCAGATGCGTCTGATGCACTGTGACCGAACGTAGCTCTGAGTCCGATCCTTTTCTGTTAAGTTCCTCATGTTTGACCGGACGCGGATTCAACTTCACACCTGACGCGTGCGAAATACTGTTTATCTTCCGGTCTTTCTTTAGCAACTGTATCTCCTCCTGATGTACTAACCGGACGCTGCAACAGGAGAGTCTGGTCCCTACGTCTGGTCCCTCTTCAACTGTAGATACTCCTTCTTTCTTCGCGATGCTTTCTCCCAATCAAGTCCCAAACTTCAATAAGACCCAAATAAACACCAATTGTGACTGATATGAGAGACCTCTCTCAAACCCTCAAGTTTATCTAAATAATTTGCCTTCGGCTATAATTCTTTTTAAGAAAATAGGCAACTAAAGGGGCGAGGAGCATCATGTGACCACACAAGAGGGCTTTATGATCAATAGGAGCTTCAAATACTCTCCCTATTTGTGGATAAACACAGTGGGTGCTCAAAAGATAACCGAAAAGAATTGACAAAGCAACACACATGCACATGCAATGCAATACTTGAAAGTAAGTCTAGTTGCTTGTCAAGTTTGATCCAAGATTAGGCTTCTTCACATGCTTTTTGGCGGTTATCTTAACCATGTTAGACAAGTCCTAAGTGCATTACTAAAAATTAAATATGTTTTATATTACAATGCAATGCAAGGGACAACACAAGCTCATTTTTTAGTGAAGTTACTAAAGTCAAGCACGTTTAGCTCATTCCTCAACCGACAAAATATAGCCTCATCTAGCGGTTTAGTGAAGATATCCGCCAATTGGTTCTCGGTCCTTACACCTTCTAGTGATATATCATTTTTAGCAACATGATCTCTAAAAAAATGATGGCGGATATCTATGTACTTGGTGCGAGAGTGTTGAACCGGATTATTAGCAAGCTTTACCGCGCTCTCATTGTCACACAAGAGAGGTACTTTTTCAAGAACTATACCATAGTCTAGAAGAGTTTGCTTTATGTAAAGAATTTGTGCACAACAAGCACCCGCGGCAGTGTACTCCGCCTCGGTGGTGGACAATGCCACGCTATTTTGCTTCTTTGAGGTCCAAGACACTAGTGATCTACCAAGCAAATGGCACCCTCCGAATGTGTTTTTTCTATCAATTTTACAACCGGCATAATACGAATCAGAATAGCCAACTAGTTGGAATCTAGCTCCTTTGGAATACCAAAGACCAATGCTTGGTGTGTGTTTAAGGTACCTAAGGATTTTTTAATAGCAACCATGTGAGCCTCCTTAGGATTAGCTTGAAATCTAGCACACATACACACACTAAACATGATGTCAATCCTAGATGCGGTCAAATATAATAAACTACCAATCATAGAACGATAGAGAGTTTGATCAACCGATTTACCTCCCTCATCTAGGTCAAGATGTCTATTAAATGGCATTGGTGTCTTAATTGGCTTACATTCATCCATTCTGAACCTCTTGAGAAGGTCCTTGGTATATTTTTCTTGAGAGATAAAAATCCCCTCTCTCATTTACTTGACTTGAAAACCTAGAAAGAATGTAAGCTCTCAAATCATAGACATCTCGAACTCCTTTGATATCAATTCACTAAACTCTTTGCAATAGTCTTCATTTGATGAGCCAAATATGATATCATCAACATATACTTGACAAATAAAGATCTCTCCATTAAGCTTCTTGGTGAATAGTGTGGTATCGACCTTCCTAATGGTGAAGCCTTTCTCAATGAGGAAATCCCGAAGGCACTCATACCAAGCTCTTGGGGCTTGCTTAAGCCCATATAGTGCCTTGGACAACCTATAGACATGATTAGGATATCTAAGGTCTTTAAACCCGGGAGGTTGATCAACATAGACTAGTTCATTTATGAAACCATTTAAAAATACACTTTTAACATCCATTTGATATAATTTCATTTCATGATGGGATGCATATGCAAGAAGGATACGAATGGCTTTAAGTCTTGCAACCGGTGCAAAGATCTCTCCAAAATCCAATCCTTGAACTTGGGAGAACCCCTTTGCAACTAGCCTTGCCTTGTTTCTCACAATGATGCCTTGATCATCTTGTTTGTTGCGAAACACCCACTTTGTTTCAATGACTCTTGCATCTCGTGGTCGCTCTTCAAGTGTCCAAACTTTATTTCGGGTGAAGTTGTTCAACTCTTCATGCATGGCATTTATCCAATCTGGATCTTGAAGAGCTTCTTCTACATTTTTAGGCTCCATGCAAGAAACAAACGAGTGATGTTCAATAAATAAAGCAAGTTTTTGAGAGCGAGTCATTACACCCTTTGAAGGACTCCCTATGATGATATCTTGTGGATGTGCTTGTAGTAGGGGTGAATTTCTTCTATCAACCACTTGAGAGGGAGGTTGTAGAGCATCAACATCTTGAGCTTGTGCCACCATTTGATCATGGGAGACATGAATATCTTCATTTTCTACTCTCCCATCTTTATCATCATCTTGTGGCACATTTGATGAAGAGGGTGAATTAATCACTTGTGCATC
Organism: Miscanthus lutarioriparius; assembly: GCA_904845875.1. Classification (NCBI taxonomy): domain Eukaryota; kingdom Viridiplantae; phylum Streptophyta; class Magnoliopsida; order Poales; family Poaceae; genus Miscanthus; species Miscanthus lutarioriparius. Next base: position 38,590,401 of record CAJGYO010000009.1, read on the forward strand.
ATCTTCATCATCTTTGGGCTTGATGTCTCCAACCGGAATGTTCTTCATGGCCTTCCTCAATATTCATCACCTACATCATCAAGATTCTCATGTGCTCCTTGGGAGCCGTTAGGTTCATCAAATTCCACATCATATGTTTCTTCAACCAAGCTAGTGGCATGATTAAATCTCGATATGCTTTGGACTTTGATGAGTAACCAATAAGAAAACCAATATCACAATATCTTTGGAACTTCTCTAGGTGTTGCCGCTTCTTATAGATGTAGCATTTGCAACCAAACACCCAGAATAATGATACGTCCGGCTTTTTTCCATTGAGCAACTCATAAGGGGTCTTGCCAAGAAACTTTTGAAGAAATAGGCGATTGCATGCATAACATGAGGTGTTGATAGCTTCCGCCCATAGAGCTTTAGGTGTATTGTACTCATCAAGCATTGTTCTTGCAAGGGTGACAAGTGTCCAGTTCTTTCTCTCTACTACACCATTTTATTGATGAGTGTATGTTACGGAGACCTCATGCTTGTCCTTACTTCATCACAATATGCTTCAATGTTTGTGTTGTCAAATTCTTTTCCATTGTCACTTCTTATCTTCTTGAGTTTCACTTCAAATTCATTTTGTGCTCTCTTGGCAAACTTTTTGAAATATGTGGTCACTTCGGTCTTGTCATGAAGGAAGAACACCCAAGTATATCTAGAGTAGTCATCAACTATCACAAGACAATAGAGATTTCCTTCTAAGCTCTTGTAAGTTGTTGGTCCAAATAGATCCATGTGAAGAAGCTCTAGCACTCTTGTTGTTGAAATGTAAGCTTTTGTTGGATGAGTGTTTGCAACTTGCTTGCCGGCTTGACATGCACTACACAGCTTGTCTTTCTTAAATTTCACATCCTTCAAACCTCTCACCAATTCATTCTTCATTAGCTTCTTGAGTGAGCTCATCCCAATATGTGCAAGTCTTCTATGCCATAGCCACCCAAATAATGTTTTGGTGAATAAGCATGTCTTCAAGTTTGCATCTTCGGAGGTGAAATCCACTAGATATAGGTTATTGTATCTAAAACCCTTGAATATAACTTGATCACCATCTTTCTTTGACACAACCACTTCCTTCTCGGTAAACAAACATTGAAAGTCAAGATCACACAATTGACCAACGGATAGCAAGTTGAAACTCAATGAAGCAACATATAGCACATTTGATATTGAATAATCATTTGATATTGCAACTTTGCCCAATCCTTGAACTTTGCCCTTTGAATTATCACTAAATGTAATCCTTTCTTTACCATCTACTTCTTCATCTAGTGAGGTGAACATACGAGGATCACCGGTCATATGTTGAGTGCAACCACTATCGATAACCCAATAACTTCCACCGGTCTTGTAATTCACCTACACACAAGAGATCAAGCTTGTTGTTTTGGGACCCAAACTTGATGAGGGATCTTAACTTTCTCAGCTAGTGACTTTGCAACCCAAATTTGCTTAGGCCTATTCTTGTTAGGTGGACCTAAGAATATGACTTTTATTTTTCCACTAGAATCCTTTCTAAGCATGTAGTGAGCATTGAAGGCTGTCACACCCGATTTTATGGATAAAATGGGATGCAAAATCTTATGTGCACTTAGAGATCAGTCACACACATAAGTCAATAAATTATAAATAGTATCATCACAAGTGTTTATTACATCACAAATAAGACAGAGTTTTCAAATAATTGTAGCGAGTATAAGAAAAGATCTCTCGCATGTATCTCCATATCACAAGGGCGTCAACTGGTTGACCACAAGACTAGTAATCCTCGGGGAAATCGTCGTTACCATAGCCATCTGTTACCCATCTAGGATTTTTATCCAAATAATGAAAGTCATATTCTTAGGTCTACATGGCTTAATTGATCATGGTTAAAGCCAAAGCCATGTAGCCATCTCGACTTTTTCAAGAGGAATCAAAGCATTTAGAAAGTAGCTAAACACTACAGCCCCATGTTTCCAAGTTGCTAAAAAGTCATATTTTAATGTTTATTGAATATACCATTTGTCAAGTTATAAGATCATGGTTTAATTGAGCACTAGCAAAGCTACCCAATGCATACCCCGTGGGGTGACAAGGTATAAGTTCAATTTTAGGGAATCCATGTCAAGGTGACACATGCAACATGAATTTAATGTATTAAAATAAATAGAAAACAAGGATGATCCCATGCTATACTTGGCTTGAGCAAAGTACTATTGATCCTGCACGTCAAAGTAGTACCCTTGATCTCCCACGAATTGCTCACCGTCTATACTCGATAATCACAGCAACATACAAGCATCCAGAAGCAATCATGCATAGCAAACAAAAGCTATAGATTAGAATAGTACACCAACAGCATAAAATCAAGATGAAAAGTTTGGAAAACGAATCTACGTCTCGCTACGAACACACAGACGCGAAGATCGCAAAAATCAGAGCTAAAACAAAAAAGTTATGAATTAAACAAGATTTTTTATATTAAAATAATAGATTAAATCTAACCTTGAATTTTAAAAGTTTAAAACCTACTTAATAGTAGTATGAACATGTAGATTATGAAATTACGAAACTAACGCAAGTTGAACAGATCAAATCGGAGTTAAAACGGAGATTTTATGGCTAAAACAAGATTAGTGGCAAAACTGTAAATAGGTGAAAACGTATTTTGTATCTGAATCGATGAAACTGCGCTTTCCAAAGAAGAAAACATACTCTGGAAAAGTGCTATGGACTGTGGGCTCTATAATTGAAAAAGGGAGGGGTTCTTTTGAATTTTTGCCGGCCGAAAGGATATGAGGTGATCTTGGCCGTAGGATTAGAGTTGGACGGCCGTGATTAGATCGGGCAGGTGTAGGTGGCTTGCGGCGAGGTGAATGGTGACGGCGCCATGGCCGGACAAAGGGAGCTCACCGGAGTTCTCGGATTAGGGCCTACAATGCATGGTTTTTCGAACGGAAAGATCTAGGAGAGAGAGGAGAGGATGGAGAACTCACCAAAACCAAAAGGAATGGGCGGGGAAGCGTTGTCAGCGCGCAACGGCGGCTTGGACACGATGGCACTAGGGCTAGGTGGTCTGCGAGCTCTTAGGCGAGGCGTGAAGCTTGCTACAAGGCAGATAGGAGAGCGGCCTTGAGCACATGCGATGTAGCGAGGCGCGACACGGAGCGGCGATGGTGTCCGAGCCGGTCACGAGATGGAGGAAGAAGAGGCACCGGATGTGTAGGCCTAGCGTGTCAGCATGGTAGGAGACACGGCATGGCATGTGGAGCTGGGCCGGCTGCTTTGCTGGGCCGCTGCGGAAAGGGAGGAAACCGCGCGAGCGTAGGCCCAAGCAGGGAGAAAAGCGGGCCACGGGAAGGGAAGGAGACACTAGGCCACGTGGGGGAGGAACAGAACGGTGGCGAGAGTGGGCCAGCGGGAGAAGCAAGGCCGCATGGGAAAAGAGAGGCAGGCCCCGTCTTGAGGGCAGCAACAAGCGAAAACAAGGAAAGGAGAAAGGAGAGAGGAAATTCATTTTCCTTTTCTAATTTTTCAAAAGCAAATCTCAAAATGCAAATTTAAAACAATTTGAAGTTTGTTTTCAAATCACACCACTCAAAAAATTATTATGTAGCAAAGATGAATGCACAATCATGTATGTTGACCTATATTTGATTTTAATTTCAGCAAAATTATTATTTTTCCTAAATTCAAATGCCCACAAAAATACATAATTAATCATTTTCTCCTATTTCAAAATTATGCAAATTTTAGGGTGTTACAATTCTACCCCTTTAAAATGAATCTCGTCCTCGAGATTAGGGCGATCTTTACTCAAATAATTGTGGATATATTTTTCTCAAATCCTATTCTCTTTCCCAAGTAGCCTCATCTTCTATATACTGATTCCTCTGAACCTTACGCATCTTTATAACTCGGTTCCTTATAACTCTTTCTGCTTGTCTCCAAAATCTTTACCGGAAGCTCCTCATAAGTAAGATCTTCCTTAACTGTAAGCTCTTCTAACGATATCTGCTCCTCGGGTACACGTAAACACTTCTTTATTTGAGACACATGGAACACATCATGTGCACCTGACAAACTCTCAGGCAATTCCAACTGATAATCTATTTCACCATGTATCTCTAAAATCTTGAAAGGTCTAATATACCTTGGTGCTAACTTTCCTTTCATGTTAAACCTTCTCACACTTCTCATAGGTGACACCTTCAAGTAATCATAATTCCCTACTTCCGAAAACTAATTCTCTTCTCCTAGTGTTCGCATAACTCTTCTATCGAGACTGAGCCACTCTCAAGTTATCTCTGATCATCCTTACTTGCTCTTCTACGTCTCTTAAAACATCTAGTCCGAACACTTGAGTTTCTCCCGTTTGATTCTAAAACAATGGGGTTCTACACTTTCATCCATACAAAGCTTCAAAAGGTGCCATATTAAGACTCTTCTGATAACTATTGTTATACGAGAACTCTGCATAAGGCAAACTCTTGTCCCAACTTGTACCGTACTGCAATGCACAAGCTCTCAACATGTCCTCTAATATCTAATTAATTCTCTCAGTTTGCCCATCTGTCTGAGGATGATATGCTGTGCTAAAATTTAATTTTGTTCCCAATGAACTATGTACTTGCTGCAAAAAATGTGATGTAAATTAGGCACCTCGATCAGACATAATTTTCTTAGGAACTCCATGTAGACACACTATTCTCTCCATATATAGTGCAGCCAATTAGGGACCAGTATAGGTAGTCTTAACCAGTAAGAAGTGAGCATCTTTAGTTAACCGATCCACTATTACCCAGATTGAATCATAACCTCTCCGAGTACGTGGTAACCCATCAATAAAATCCATACCAACTTCTTCCCACTTCCACTCAGGTATCTTCATAGGTTGTAGCAATCTTACAGGTCTTTGATGTTCAGCTTTGACTCTCTGACATGTATCACATAAAGCAACATACTCAGTAACATCTCTCTTCAATCCATACCACCAATACTTCTTCAAATCCAAATACATCTTGGTACTTCCTGAATGAATAGAGTAAGCAGACTCATGTGCCTCATGAAGAATTGCCTCTAATATAGCCTTATCCTCAGGCACACATAGTCTTTTTCCAAACCAAAGAGTTCCATTATCATCCATACGGAATCATGATGCCTTATCAATCACTATGTTTTTCGCTATCTCTTTCAACTTCGCATCCTATAACTGGCCCTTACGTATTTCTAGCTCCAATTTAGGCTTCAACACCAACTCCACTGCATTAGTGACAAAGCCCAAATTTAGTCACTCAAATTCAGCACACAACTCACTTGACATTGGTGCCACTTGCACCTCATTGGCATAACTCTTCCTGCTAAGAGCATCAGCGACAACATTCGCTTTTCCAGGATGATAGTGTACCTCCAGATCATAATCTTTAATCAACTCCAACCATCAACGTTGTCTCATATTCAGATCCGTCTGAGTAAAAATGTACTTCAGACTCTTGTGATCTATATAGATATCACTCTTGTGTCTAATAAGATAGTGCCTCCAAATCTTTAGAGCATGAACCACCGCTGCTAACTCCAAGTCATGAGTAGAATAGTTTAGCTCATGCTTTCTCAAATGTTGGGATGCATAAGTCACTACTCTGCCTTCTTGCATAAGAACACATCCAAGACCTTGACGAGATGTATCACAATAGATTGAAAAGCTCTTGCTCAGATCTGGTAAAACCAATACTGGGGATGTAGTCAATCTCTTCTTCAATTCTTCAAAGTTAGCATGGCACTTCTCGGACCACACAAACTTAGCATTTTTCTCCAATAAAGCTGTCATAGGCTTAGCAAGTTTAGAGAAACCTTCTATGAATCTTCTGTAGTATCCAGCTAATCCCAAGAAACTACGAATCTCTCCCACATCTGTTGGTGGCTTTTAATTCAACATGTCTTTCACCTTGCTTGGATCTACTGCGATTCCACCATTAGAGACAACATGGCCTAGGAAAGAAACTTCCTTCAACCAGAATTCACACTTGCTTTGCTTAGCATACAACTTGTGTTCCCTGAGCTTCTACAAGACCAACCTTAGATGTTCAGCATGCTCTTCTTCTGTTTTAGAGAATACCAATATATCATCGATGAATATCACCACAAACTTATCCAGAAAACTCCATGAACACCTTATTCATCAAGTACATAAAGTAGGCAGGTGCATTGGTCAAACCAAAGGACATAACAGTGTACTCATACAGACCATACCTCATCGTAAAAGCTATCTTGGGTATGTTAGTTGCACGAATCTTGAACTGATGGTAACCAGAACGAAGATCAATCTTAGAGAAAACACAAGCACCTCTCAATTGATCAAACAAGTCATCAATTCTAGGTAGTGGGTACTTGTTCTTGATAGTAACCTCATTGAGTGACCAATAATCAACATACATCCTATGAGTACCATCCTTCTTCTCAACAAATATAACCGGTGCTCCCTAAGGTGACGAACTGGGACGAATAAAACATTTCTCCTGCAACTCCTTTATTTGTTTCTTAAGTTCTTCTAGTTCGTTAACCACCATTCTATATGGATGCTTAGCTATAGGTGCAGCTCCAGGTAATAATTCAATAATAAACTCAATGTCACGGTCAGGCAGCATACCTGGCAAGTCATCGAGGAACACATCTAGAAACTCATCTACAACTGGGTCCTCCTTGTTGACGTTATCATCAAGCTGGTTCACTATGGCTGTTGGCAGTGTTCGTACTGCCACATCGACACTGATTCTATCCCCATTTGGTGCGGTCACAACAACTACCTTCTCTTGACACTAAATGACTACTTGTTGTTGCTTCATCCAGTCCATACCTAGAATCACATCAATACCAGATGTTCTCAACACAATGGGGCTCACTTTGAACTCTACCCCCTTAAGGATAGACTAGTCGGAAGACAATGATAAGAAGCTTGCATACTACCCCCTGGTGAGCTTACTAATATAGGATCTTTCATGGCACATAAGGTTATGCTATGGTTTCTAACAAATGCTTGTGATATGAATGAATGCGAAGCTCCAGAATAAAAAAGAACAGTGTCGGGAGTTTAGTTGATATCAAACGTACCGAGCATGGCTTCTGGTTCTGCAAGTGCCGTCTCTGTAGACACATGATTCACCTTCCCATAATGTGATGGCTTCTGGTTGCTATTCTGCCTTTGGGGGGTTTGCTGGTTGGGCTTCTCAGGGAAGTTATAAGACAAGTGACCTTCTTTACCACAATGGAAACACTTGCTGGGAGTGCTAGGGGCACGAGTCTTCATAGGAGTATTGTTGGGTGTTCCCTGTCGTGGTGTCTGCTGACCACTCTGCTGTTGAGGACGTTGATTGCCACTCTGCTGCTAGTTCTGGTTGCGCTGAGGGTACTGACCACTATTCCACTGATTAGGTGGTCCCTAGTACCTTTGCTGGGAACCTTGCTGAGGGTTGGTGCATGGACGAGTATTACTTCTAGAGGCCTGTCCCTAAAGCCTTCTCTTCTTGGCCTCCATCTCCTTGTGCTTGTTGTCAATAACAATGGCGCGATTCACCAGCGTCTAAAAGTTGGGGTATGTATTGGACATAAGCTAGAGCTGCAGACCATCATATAGACCCTTGAGAAAGTGGCGTTGCTTATTAGCATCATCAGCCACCTCATTCAGAGCATAATGTGACAACTGAGCAAACTTGTCATGATACTTAGCAACGGACATGGATCCCTGCTTCAGAGCTCTGAATTTCTCCTGCTTGAGCTCTATCAATCCTTCAGGTATGTGGTAGGACCTAAAATTCTCTCTAAACTCCTGCCAGGTAACAGGAGGAGCATTAGTAGGATGTCCATACTCAAACGACTCCCACCAGTTTTGAGCTTCTCCCTGGAGCTGTCCTGAAGCGTACAACATCTTCTGCTGATCATCGCACTGCGCTATGTTGAGCTATTTTTCCACTCCATGAAGCCAATCATCTGCTTCCAGTGGATCAGTGGCATGAGAAAACACCAGGGGATGGCCCTTCAAAAATTCACCACGCTTATCACGCAGTGCTCCACCAACTGGATTGCTCTGCTGATTCTACACCAACGCTTGCATGAGCTGTGTCTGCACTACCAGTAGTTGCTCAATAGTAGGTGGCGGTGGTGGTGGTGGTGCCATGGCTGGACAAAGGGAGCTTGCCAGAGTTCTTAGATTAGGGCCTACAGTGCATGGTTTTTTGAACGGAAAGATCCAGTAGAGAGAGAGGAGAGGATGGAGAACTCACCGAAACCAAAAGGAATGTGCGGGGAAGCGTTGTTAGCGCACAGCGGCGGCTTGGACACGACGGTGCTAGGGCTAGGCAGCTGCGAGCTCTTAGGCGAGGTAGAAAGCTTGCTACAAGGTAGGATAGGAGAGCGGCGCAGGCACATGCGATGTAGCGGAGGCGGACACGGAGCGGCGATGGTGTCCGAGCCGGTCACGAGACGGAGGAAGAAGAGGCACCGGACTGGCGGGCCTGGCGCATCAGCATGGTAGGAGACGCAACGTGGCATGTGGAGCTGGGCCGGCTGCTTTGCTGGGCTGCTGCGGAAAGGGAGGAAACCACGCGAGCGTAGGCCCAAGCGGGGAGAAAAGCGGACCACGGGAAGGGAAGGAGACGCTAGGCCGTGCAGGGGAGGAACAGAACGGTGGTGAGAGTGGGCCAGCGGGAGAAGCAAGGCCGCGCGGGAAAAGAGAGGCAGGCCCGTGCGGGAGCAGCTAGGCAGAAAACAAGGAAAGGAGAAAGGAGAGAGGGAAATTCATTTTTCCTTTTCTAATTTTCGAAAGCAAATCTCAAAATGCAAATTCAAAACAATTTGAAGTTTGTTTTCAAATCACACCACTCAAAAATTATTATGCAGCAGCATGAATGCACAATCATGTATGTTGACCTATATTTGATTTTAATTTCAACAAAATTATTATTTTTCCTAAATTCAAATGCCCACAAAAATGCATAATTAATTATTTTCTCCTATTTCAAAATTATGCAAATTTTAGGGTGTTACAAAGGCAAAGGGTCTAGCATGCTTGGGCAAGGGTTGTGGTGGTGGAGTTTGACACTCATAAGCAAAGTGACCTTCTTGTCCACACTCAAAACTTCTCTTTGGCTTAGGCTTTGACTTGTATTGTTGTTGATGTTGAGCTTAAGCTTTCTTCTCTTGATTTGCCAAGTACCCAATACCACTTCTATCCATCTTAAACACCGTATTCATGAGTAGCTCACTTTGGAGATATTGGCCTCTTGTGAACTTGCTCAAACTGGTCTTGAGATGTTCTTTCTCTAACTTGGGCTTCTTGTTTTCTTCTCTAAGTTCATCATGATTTTTCTCCATCTTGAGTCTCTTGTTCTCTTCTTTAAGCATCTCATTCTCAAGAGCCATATCATAATCATTGTCAAGATTCTCTATCATAATTGTGTTGGTGGTTGATAGCTTTTTAAGATCTTTCTTGAGCTTTTCGTTCTCATTCTTGAGCTTGACATAATCATCATAGTTGTCAGACTCAACCACTTTCTTGCCTTTGCTACTAGAATCTTGCTCAATGCTCTCAACAATTAAGTCATCACATGATATAGCTATATCAATCTTAACAATATTGTTAGTAGCATCATGTGGCTCTTTGAATAATAACTCATGAGAAAGAACAAGATTGTCATGATTAATCTTGAGATTGGTATACTCTTCTTTTAGCAAATTGTAATTATTGGTGAGCTCATTATGTATCCTCTCAAGTTTATCATGTTTTTATCTAAGCTCCTTTTTAAAAGATTTGAGCTCCTTGAGTTTAGATGATATAATTTTATTTTCTTCTCTAAGCTCAACACTAGCTTTTTTCGGCTATGTCATACTTTGCTAAGAGTGAGTCCTTCTTAATTTTTAGCTTTTCATTTTTAGCTCTTGTCTTTCTAATGATTTTAGTGTATTGGTTTAGCAACTTGACAAGATCATCATAAGAAGGTGATTCAAATTCATCACTATCACTACCACTTTCATCATTGCTAGCATTATCATCACCACTACTATCATCATCATTTTGTACCTTTCGTTCACCCTTGGCCATAAGGCATAGATGTGTAGAGGATGACGGCGGCGGTGTCTGTGAAGATAGTGAAGAATCAATCACAAGAGCGGCCACCTTCTCATTCTCATTCTCACTTTCATCATCAGATAAGCCATTTGATGATTCAATGTCCGTGAGCCAATCACCAATAATGTATGCCTTGTCATTCTTCTTCTTCTTGTGAAATTCCTTCTTCTTGTATGACTTGTTTTTCTTCTTCTCATCATCATTTTCATCACTTGAGTCATCTTTCTTGCCCTTGTACTTCTTCTTGTACTTGTCTTTCTTGGGTTTGGGGCATTGATGAGCTAGATGACCAAGTTCTCCATAATTATAGCAATCTATTTCGGAGATGGGCTTCCTTCTATTACTAGTGAAGAATTTTTTCTTCTTGTCATCAAACTTGACACCATTCTTGTTTAGCTTCTTGAGCATCTTGATAGTTCTTCTCACCATGAGAGCAAGACTTGCATCATTAATCTCATCATCACTTGAGCTATCATGATCAACTCTTGCTTTGCCCTTCTTCTCTTGGCTAGCCTTGAATGCCAAATCTTTCTTCTTGGTGGAAGAAGAGCTATTTTGTGGAGTGATGTGCTTGTACATCTTATGTGCGTTGATCTTCCCCAATATTGGAGTTGGTATAGCGGTGGAAAGATCACCTTGATGAATCACCATCACAATATGCCCATATTTGTCAAAGGGGAGGACACTCAAGATCTTTCTCACAACAACGGGGGATTGTATTTGTGTGAGTCCAAGCCCATTGACTTCCTCTATAAGAACATTCAAGTGTGAATACATCTCATTGGTACTTTATCTAGGAAGCATCTTAAATGAATTAAGCTTTTTCATCACAAGGTGGTAGCGTTCCTCACGCTCACTCTTGGTTCCCTCATGGAGCGCACAAATGTCCGACCATAGTGCATGGACGTCTTTGTTGTTCCGCACATAGTTAAAAATATCCTTGCAAAGCCCTATAAAGAGGGTGTTTTTAGCCTTTACTTTCCACTTCTCGTAGTTAACCTCATCGCCTTGAAGGTTGGCGAGATCCTTAGGTTTTGGGAAGTCTTGTGAGGCGGCTCTAAGAACTTCAACATCTAAAGCCTCTAGATATGCCTCCATGTGAATTTTCCAATAAGGAAAATCATCTCTCTCAAAGCTAGGAGGGGGTCCATCCCATGGGACATCTTGCTCTAGCCGGTTAAGCCTAATTTAGGGAGCACAAGGCTCTAATACCAATTGAAAAGATCAAGATGCCCAAGATGGGGGGTGAATTGGGCTAATTCTAAATTATTGCAATAATTAAGCCCTACACTTAACCCATTTCACCCCTTGTGTCTAGAATGTGTTTCTATTGTTCTCCCATACAAAAATTTTGCACCCTAGGTTCCAATCCTACTCTAGCATGACAATTTTAGGAATGCAAAGACATAAAATGAGTTGCTTAAATATAAATGCTCAAAATAAAGAGAGCAAAAGAAACACGGCGATGTTTTCCCAAGATGTCGGAGAGTTGCCACTCTCCACTAGTCCTCGTTGGAGCACCTGCGCAAGGGTGTAGCTCCCCCTTGATCCACGCAAAGATCAAGTGCTCTCTACGGGCTGATTCTTTGACACTACATCACGGTGAATCACCCACAACCGCTCACAACATGACTTATGTCATCCACAAGCTCCACCAGATGATCACCAAGCTTTCAACCACCAAGCCGTCTAGGTGATGGCAATCACTAAGAGTAACAAGCACAAACTCTCACTTTGATCGAGACAAGCCTAATGAGAAAGGTGGATGCACACTTGCTACTTCCTATACACTAATGGGTTCCTTAATTTTAGATTATCAAATCTCAATCACCCCACTAGGCTCTTGCTCCCCCTTGCACTTCAAAAGTGTTTCTCAGCTGAACAAATGGTCACGAGACCTCAAATGGACGAGTGGGATATATATTTATACTCCCCCATTCAAAACATAATGGTTGAGGTCCAACTCAGCAACTATCGGGATGACCGAACGCTCCGGTCAAGGTGACCGAACGCACCGGTCAGTGTAATACGTCAGTGTGCCAGAAAGAGCCGTTTGCTCTGATCGGACTCTGTCCTGCGTCCGGTCGGCACCCACCGGACGTGTCCGGTCATCAAAAACCCTCTCTGGAACCTTACTGTTGTTGACCGGACGCTGGCACTCAGAGTCCGGTCATTTCTCTGTTCAGCGTCTGGTTCGTGGTCAACAACATGTCCACGCTGCTACAGATACGGCTAGCGTCGCGTTTGGTGAGCACTGGTGTCCAGCGTCCGGTCGCATTCTAACTGCTGCTGCCGATCAAATGAACAGATCGGACTCTCCAAGATGCGTCCGATCATAACCAAACCAGCGTCCGGTCAGTCATTTGACTCTCTATTTACTTCCAATTCAAAATTCTTTGTGAATGAAGTTGACCTCTATCAATTTTAGGGCTATTCCTGAGCTACCTAGTGCTAAATTTAACAAGTGCGCACCACACCTAATCCATTAGGCTCACCTAGGTTAAGTTATTAGTCCATACCCCCCTTAATAGTACGGCCAAAGGAAAAACAAAGTCCTATACTACTCTAAGTGTCTCTCCAACACCAAACGACACTTAAATCTAGTTCGTCCTTAACCTTGTCGTACATTCTTTAAAAAACCGAAACGATTTTCATCAAAAGGGGCATGACAACCATGATTGCCTAATCAATTTCTATTATCATGACATAACTCAAATTGTCTCTGTAAAACACACGTTAGTCATAGTAATCTCGTATCGTCATTAATCATCGAAACCCAACTGAAGGCTTAGATGCTTTTAGGGGCCTCTATAGATCCACCCCTCAGCAGGAGCAAACAAATATGCAACACGGAAACTTGATTTGAGACATAGAAATTAGAGTGTACGAAAATAGGGAATACCTGTGTGCATAGTACATAAAATGAAGTAAAGCCTTGTTTAAATCCAGGGGTTAAAATTTATGGGTGTCACATCAGGGTGTCACATGGAAGTGTTCAGATAATAATAAAACAAATTACAGAAGTCCTCAGTACTCCGCGAGATAAATTTATTAAGGCTAATTAATCCGTCACTAGCACATGCTTGCTATTTCTTTACTGTAGCATCACATTATCAAATCATAGACTAATTAGGCTTAAAAATCCATCTCGTAAATTAGTCACAATATGTGCAATTAGTTATTTTTTAGTCTATATTTAATACTCCATACATGTGTCCAAATATTTGATGCGATAGAGACTAAACTTTAGAGAGATGAACTAAGGGCAGTCCCAATAATGAAAACTATGCACAATATCTAAGAAAACCACATCAGCAAAAAAAATCATCAATAGAAACTACATCCCATAGTGCTAAGTCTTTACATAGTAAATATCTCACTTTTTTTCTCTCTCCCATATCCCTTACCCTCTCCTCTCCTCTAATCTATACTCTCCCAACCTCAGATGCAGAACGCACGCAGGTGTGCTAACGCCGCCGCCGTGCGAGCGAGCGCACTGCAACTCATGAGCGCTGGCGAGTGGACGGCCAGCGGAGCTAGCACACGCAACGACGGCAGTCGATGAGCGTGCAGAACGCACATAGGTGGGCTAGCGGTGTGCGAGCGAGTGCACTGCAGCACGCGAGCGTGGCTCCGGCGAGCGGACGTGGCGGGCGAGCATGGCGACTCCGGCGAGCGGACGCGGACAACCAGCGCGGAGCAGAGGAGCCTCGCTTGGCCTCCACCTCGCCATGGAGGGCCGCATGCTCGCAGGCGGATGGCGAGCGGCCTGGGCGGCGGTGGCAGCAACCTGCAGCGACCGCGACCTACATGAACCTATGGCGGCCTAGGTGAGAGACCTGCGGCAGCGGTGGCATGTCTGCTCAGGCCTAAGCACTTCCCTACAGTAGCGACAGCTTGCGGGACGATGGCGTGGCCTTCGCGGCAGCGAGCGTGGCCTGCTGCACGGCGGCGGCTTGCACGACGGATGCGAGGAGGCGATGGAAACTGGTAGTTTCTCCCCAACGTAGTTTTTCTTGTTTCTTCGTGCATCGTTTCGTGTGTCGACGTCGTTCCTTCAGGAAGAAATGATTTCTTCGTTCTATACCCTCTCTCCTCGATAACTCCTTTGCCATGTTAGCAAATTGCTGAGTTGTATCCTAACTAAGAGGGATAGAAACTACCATTAATATTTCATTGGGTTGACCTTACGAGGCCTAAATATCTGATTATCCATCTCGCCACTTTGTAACAATGACGTGGCATTGCAATTGCAATTCCACGGAACATCCCCCAAGTTCCCAAGATCCCAACCATGACTCGAGGCCACCAACACAAACGGAAATGGTCAAGAAGCAATCTTCTCATTCGAAATAGAAATTCAAACGTTCGAATTCAACGGCTCTCTTTGCCCGTCCGTAAGTCCATTCACTTTCGATTTCACGGGATTTATGGCCGTCACAATCCAATCGACGATTTCAAAAAAAAGGGGAAAATTGGCCATCTAAGGATCACAAGATTCGGAAAATACCACTCAAATATCACGGCCATATAAAATACCACCGAAAGAACGATCTGTTACCCGAAACTACCATTCTGTCACAGTTTGGTCTAACGACGTGAGTCCACCGTTGCTTCTCCCTTCTTTCCACGTGAGCATCGGTAGAAAGTCCCATCCCCTTTGTCTATCTCAGCTCCGGCGTAGGTCTCAATCCATTGTAGGATGGAGTCCTGGCGTATCAGCACAGCCTCTGGTGGGGGAGGGCTTCAATGTCCTGTAGCTTAGGCGATAGAGCTGACGTGCCTTGGCTATGGACTCGCTGCAACCCTCATCGACGGGCACCCGCGCCCCTTCCCGCACCCAGCATCAAGGGCATGGACCATGCGGCGTCCTCCTGGGCGTACCCCAGGTGGCAAGCCGACGCCGTACATAGGAGTCCGCGCTCCGCCCCAAGTTCTGCGCCAACGGACTCGATGGGAAGGATCTCATCCTTCTCAGTAGTACTAGTACACATGCATCTAGGCATATCTAGCTCTTTTCTTGCATGCATGGAACTATGGAAAGGTACCTAGCTGATCTAACCCACGAGGCTATGAGCGGACACGATTATGCAGCTGAGCACATGGTCGGGCCCCGCGGCATGCTTCTTAGCCTTCTTCCTCTAGGAACAGCTATACAACTTCCCGCGGCACCGTGCGAGCTCTGCAGAGGCGGCGGTGGCACGCGCGCAAACTCGACCAGCCGGGAGGCAACGGTGGCGCACACGCAAACTCTACTAGGGAGGTGGCGGCCCACTAGGGAGCTTGGCCGGGGTGGTGGAGTCACGCGTGCGAGCTCTGCTGATTAATACATATCAGGTTCATCAATTCCCGAAGGTGACGTCCAGCGTTATGCAATTATACATGATTAATACATATCAGGTTTATCAAAAGTATGAACCATGCAACATAGCTGGTCCATCCATGATCATGTAGTTCCAGCATACTAACTAATTGCTTGTCACCACAAACTTAAGAAAATCCACAGATTCAATATTAACATCATCATCTTCTCTATAGAAAACAATTCATAAAATCAACATTTAAATACCAAAACAATTATAAAATTAAAATTCATATGAAATAACTGAAAATAATGATTACATACCAATAGAATATATGTACACTTTTAGATCAGCTCGTAAACAACTCGTGAGCTGGCTCATCGAAACAATGAGCTAAATTTTCAGCTTACCTCGTAAAAAAATTAAAATAAATTGAGCTATGCCGACCACGAGTCGAATGAGTTAACAAACCGTGAGTATTTTGTCCGGACATAGAGCCAGCTAGCCCAGCTCGGCCACTCCCTCTCTTCTCTGTAGGCTGTAGCCCGTTGGGCCGTGGCGTGACGGAGCTGAACGCAGGTCTGCACTCTCGAGCGCCGAGCGCGGCAGCGCGCGCTCTCTCTCCCCAGTTCCCGCTTCGCACGACCACCACCCTGCCTACAGCACACGAAACCCGACCCTCCCTCTCAGTCCAGACGCCGTAACCTCCGCACCGACCCCACCTGTCATTGACTACCCAGAACCCCTGTCCGTGACGGAAGAATTGCGCGGGAAACCCGCTGGTCGATCCCGCGCTCCCGTCCCGTCATCGCGCGCGCCCCGACGCCCGCCCCCGTACCCGCCACCACGGGCACCCCGACGCGGTGACGTGCATCCTACTCCCTTCAACCGACAAGTGGCCCCGGCGGAAGTCAGTGTACTCTGGTCCCACGAGTCAGCCGCACGGGATGAAGAGCGGCGGGTGCCGGCGGCCGACTCGCCGCAGCCCGCCCATAAACCCACCACGCCCCCCCGCACGGCCGCCCCCCGTGTGACTGTGACCGTTGTGTTTGCCGCTTCCCCCTCGTTCCCCTCCACTCCGCCTCCTTCCTATTGGGCGCGCCGGCGCGGTTCCCTTCCCCTATAAACCCCGCCGCACGGCCCGCACCGGAGAAATCCCCCAATCCCAATCCCCGTCCCTCGCTTCCCGCTGCCCGGAGAGCCATGGCCACCGCCGTTTCCACCCCCGCGGACCTGTCGCCGGCGCCGGCACCGAAACGGCGGGGCCGGCCGCCGAAGAACCCGGCCCCCGCCGACCCGGCGTCCCCGCTTGCCGCGCCGGCGGAGGAGGTGATTGGGGACTACGAGCGGCAGAGGGCCGCGAGGATCCGGGAGAACATGGAGCGGATGCAGAAGCTCGGCATCCTCGACCTCGCGCACAACCTCAGCCAGTCCGCCGCCTCGGGTCGGGGTGCCGGCAGCGGGCGGCGGCGACGGAAGCCCGTGGAGCCGGCGTCCGTTGACGCGGCCAGGGTGAAGCCCGCGCCGCCGGCGCCCTCGCGGAGGTCGCTCAGGTACGGGCCCAATCGTCTTCTCTGGGGGTGGTGGATGCGTGTCCTGATGATTACTTTCTTGTGGTGCCTGCGGGTTCTTGCCTCCGGAACGCTGGGGCTGCGTGGCTGTGGAATGTTCAAAGATCTGTTTTTTTTTGTTCAGCACGTCCTGTGTCTTCGTGAATCTAATGTAGCGATGACAGTCGTTTATTTTTCGTCATCTGAACTGATACCTGCAGTTCCTGTTTGAGGAATGTTTTACTATTCTTTCACCCCTTTACTCCTTAACTCAACACAGTTCAGGATAAGTATCGCTGTCTATTTCATCTCATTGCTTCTAGTTTCATTATTTATGGATCTGAATGGATGTGGCTGTCCTTTCATTTTTCCATAGCGGTCCTGTCAATAACATGTGCACAATCTTGTCCTAATGACGTTAACTCCTAATGCCTTTCCACGACGCACTACAAAATTTTCAGTTATCTTTTCTGCTCCAAATTTGTTTGCCACATGTCAACTAGATAGGTTTACTAAACACTGGATGTAGATGTCCTGCGATCGTTATCTCATTGGATCTTTCATGATATTAGCAGTAATCTTCTTGAAATCCTTTTTTTTTTGTTTTTTATTAGGTTGAAGGACGCGGAACCAGTAAGCTATTGTGAAACTGAGCCAAAGAAAGAGAAGCACTCTGCAGATGGCAAAACAGTGGTAATAGAGGTAGGAGCCAAGGAAGAAATATACACCGAAGAGCATGACAAGCTCTTGGGTACATGCAACACTCCTTGGACTCTCTTTGTCGATGGCTATGGCAAGGATGGAAAGCGCATCTATGATCAAGTGAGGGGCCAAACCTGTCATCAGTGCCGGTAAGTTTCTACTGGTAGTGCACTGTTAAATATTTTTTTACTACCTCTTTACTACTATGATGTGGTTTGGGTATGTTAGATAAACATCAATTTGCAAACTGAAGTGTAGAGGCGAATTTTAATATTTGCTCAAGTTCGTTTTTGCTATATTGTATAATTGGCAAGTTAGTTTCCTTGTTCAGAGGTCTTTATGGTTAATGATCTGGAGGATGTTTGTTGTGTATAATCTTATAGCATATTTACTGTATTAATTTTCTTCACCTTTGGTATAATGGCATAATGCTTCCATGTTACAGACAGAAAACTCTTGGTCATCATACAAGCTGCTGTAAATGCCAGATTGTCCAAGGGCAGTTTTGTGGAGATTGTTTGTACATGAGGTGAGCATTTCTTTATAGTAATAGTAATTTCTCATTATTATGGTTAAATGCTGACCTGCTATGCTAGACAAAATTAAGCATAGAATTATCAATTTTACATTCATGAGATGTGTTATATCTGTCATTTTCTTAAGGACTGTATGTTTTTTTCTTTTTTTTTTGCACACCTCTCTAGGATTTGGGTTGCAATATATATAGAAAGTACTTAACTGACTTAATTTTGTGACAAATTTTCAGTTGCAGGTCTGTGCTAATTAAAAAGCATTCCATGTGTTCCTTAGTTGAAAATTGTTAAAACACTACATGCATCTGAATGTGAATTGAGCTCTGTTTTCTTTTCTCCATGCAAGGCTGTACTTGACAGTTAGTTTGTTTCTGGATTGACACTTTGTTGCTGATGCAGGTATGGTGAGAATGTGTTAGAAGTTAAGGAGAATCCTAACTGGATATGTCCAGTTTGCCGTGGCATCTGTAATTGCAGTATATGCAGATCTAAGAAAGGATGGTTCCCTACTGGTTCTGCGTATAGGAAGGTATATTTAATAGCATAATATTCCCTATTACCCAAACTGCTTAATGAAGCGGAAATAACTTAAAATAATATCTCCTTTGTTTCTGGATCATGTGTCTCTTGTTAGGTTCCATGTGTAGCCTATGTCTAACCTACTTGGTTGTGTGGCTCGAGGCTTTGTTGTTATTGTAGTTAATTTATGTTAGGAAAAAGCTAGGTAATAGACTGGATCCAATGTAGGTAGTATGCATATTTGGATCTAATGTTGGTAGTATGTATATACCAATTTGTCAATGATCCAATAATTCTGACAATCCTGCATCTTCCTCCATGCAGGTGGTTGGACTTGGGTACAAATCTGTGGCACACTTTTTAATTGCAACACATCGAGCGTCATCAGTTAACTCAGAGGATTCAAGCTCAGCTGACAAAAAGAAGTTGCTGTCTGCTAAATCTGAAACCTCATGCATTTCTGATCATGGTGGCCTGGATGCCAATGAGAGCCCAGAGGATGGAGAAACGAGCAGCAAAGCTAAGCTGAACAAAGCAACTCGCTGCCAAGTGAAGAAGAGTTCTGATGGCGACAAAGATGGTAGCATAAGCGAGTCCGTGGTGACATCTGATTGCCAGGATGATCAAGCCAACAAGGATGCTGGGTGTGTCACTCCATCTTCCAAGCCAATGTCAAGGAAGAGGAAGTACGTTGAACGAAGCCCTGACTCATCGCAAGCAGGCTGCGGTCTCGCTCAACATGCCATGAGCCCATGAACAGTGATCAGGATCATTGATCTCTTTTGCTGCCCTACTGCTCAGCCCCTTTGCGACGAAGTTCTGGCTTTTTCACTTACAAAGCAGTTCATGGTATCTGAGTGAAGATGCTCAGTTTCAGCTGGTGATCCTCGCAGCACTCTTTTGCAGAGCTATGTTAGAGCCTAAAACTATGTCTGCATCCATGTGTAATGAAATCGGCTGTACTTATGGCATTAGTGCCAATAGTTTATTGTGGATTTGTTGTGCTAGTCTCTCTGATGTGAGGTTGCGGTAGCCTGCAGTTTAATGTACAATTCATGTTGTTTGGGTGAAGATGCCCATTCTCAGCTGTTTTTTAGACGACGGAGACTATCTTGTTCTGGTTTAAACCTAGAAGTACCTTTCTCATGGATCAATTGTTCTGGTTGAGGTGTATAGATGCGACTTTCTCATGGCATGACTGCCATATGGAGCAGATTAGAGTTGTCTGACATGCTGAGGTGAGCCCTAGTCATGGCAAAATAATATCTTGTATTACCAGATCATTAGCCGGTTGCTCATCATATCGAATATGGTCATGTTGACAGACAAAATATAGTTGAAATTAAACCTGGAAGTGGCCAGTTGCTCATCATGCTCATATCGAATATGGTCATGTTGACAGACAAAATATAGTTGAAATTAAACCTGGAAGTAGCCAGTTGCTCATCTTATTGAATATGGCCATATCGACAGACAAAATATAGTTGAAATTAAAATTGTGTTTACATCTAGGAACTAAAGTTTAGTAAATGTTACATCAGGTATTTAGATACTAATTAGAAAGAATAAACATGAGTCTAATTAGACTTAATAGATTTATTTCGTAAATTAGTCTCAATCTGTGCAATTAATTTTATAATTAGTCTATGTTTAATACTATAAATTAGTGTCAAACATCCGGCGTGACGGGAACTAAATTTTTAGTAGAGAACCAAACACAAACCTAGAATTTATCTAGCAGTGATTGTCTGGCCAGTGCACACATACATAACAGGAATCGAACAACATTATTGAAGATGTGACTTCAAAGAAAACAATATACAACCAAAAGACTGGTACCGTGGTACATACATCCATGCGTCCACCTTTATTTCTAGTGTATATGTGGTCGCATTTTGCCCAATCTTACCAATTGGCTTAATGTGTAGTTGTCTGTCTGACCCATCTTACCCATGTAACAACGGCAAACACAGAGACCTTGTCAAATGCTTTGTCGAATAGACGAAAGTGAGCAATCCTCCATGATTTCTTGAATAAGAAGAGACAGAACACCACCCAGAGACCAACCACATATCCTATGCCAAGTCCATAGGAAAATGTAAGTACCACATGTTCATCTCTCTTTTGATCGCCATGCTTTGATTCTCCGTTGTCGTCGGTGCAATTCTTGTGAAGAGGATATCCGCAAAGACCAACGTTGCCATCATATATAAGAGGATTCTGTGCGTAAAGGGTGTCAAGCTGTGCCCCTGATGGGATTCTTCCCGTGAGATTGTTGTGACAAGTCCATGGAGCTTAAAGATGTTATATTTGACAGACTTTGTGGGATTTCTCCATAAAGATTGTTTCTTGAGAGGTCGAGCGATTCTAGTAATTGCATAACCCCAATCCTTTCTGGAATTTTTCCAGTCAAATTATTCCTTGATAGATTCAAGTTTATAACTGCATATAGAGAGGCTATTTCTTCTGGAATTCCACCGGTCAATTGATTTGATGACAAGTCAATAAACGCCGTGTTATAAAATGTTGAACTATAGTAGTAACGTTCTTGTCCCTTCATGGTCATAGACATTTTAACCGTTTCATGGTAATAGTCAGACAATATAGGAAACCCTGTTTCCGTCCGCCTTAAATTTGACAAATCATGGGGTAAGGTACCTGATATACTATTGCCTGCCAAATTTAGATGAAATAGGCTTCCAAGACGGGTAATAGTGGCTGGAATGCTTCCTGTGAAATTATTCCATGCTAGATCAAGGACATGTAGTTCTGTGTATGTTTCTAAAATCAGTTCTAGCTCTCCCGATAGCATATTGTTACCTAATATTAGTGTTCTGGCTCTCCTTTGCTGATTACACACAGGCAATTTTCCCTCCAAATGATTGTTGGCTAAATTCAATGCATCCACATTCAGGTCGCAAATGTTTGATGGTAGTTGCCCTAACAAATGGTTCCTGGAGATGCCCAATGCATAGAGATATACAGGCAGCAGAGGTATTGGACCGGTTAGCTGGTTCGAATCCAAGTAGAGCTCCGTAATGATATCATATTTTTCAAATTTGTTGGCAGTGTGCCACTGATTCCGTTCTTGGAAATGTCCAATCTAGATGGCTTTGAAAAGGTAGTAGCAAACCAGTCAGGAAGCCTGCCAAATATAGATGTGTTTGATATGTCTAGCTCAAGAATATTAACCTGGGACTGTAACCAGGTAGGGAATAGAGGACCCATTTGGCAAGATGCAAAAAATGCCCTTTCGAGCCTAAAGGGAGCTAACCACTCAGGATCCATTGCGATATTCAACGAATTAAGTGACAGGTCAATAAACTTTAATTTTTTTAGGGCAGCAAAATGTTGTTGGGTGATCACACCATCGAGATTATTGTTGTCGAGGTCCAGGTACTCCAAATTCTTGAGTGCACCGAGCTCGGAAGGCACAGGTCCGCTGAGGTGGTTAATAGAGAGATCAAGAATGCGTTAAGTCGGTCCATCTCCTATCCAATTTGGTAGTACTCCACTGAAATTGTTGAACACCAGATATATTTCCTTCAGCTTGCTCCGGTAACATTGTGGTAATCTTTGAAATAAATCTCTTATGTTGCCATAAAAAGAATTAAATGCAAAGTCTATGCTCTCCAAATTGCACAGATTTGTCATGTTTGCTGTCATGATGTGTATGCTTCCATAACTACTGCTAAAATCAAGGGCTTGGAGGGACATCATACCTCCCAGCGCATCAGGAATTTGACCGTATAAGTAAGTTTGTGCAAGGTCGAGATGCTGGAGGCTGGTCAAATTCCAGAACCAACATGATGCAAATTTTTTTAGATGAAAGGTTTCCCCTGCTTTATTTGCATAAAACAATCAAGAACATTCAGCACAGCGTATCGGTGCGTCCGCCAGCGTTAACAGTCAAAGCATAGAAAGCTAAAAGACCTAAAGGCCGAACGTCACAGACGAGCTCCCTAGAGTCGCGCACAGATTATTAAAGTTCATGTCTCTCATTCCCTCACGCGGAATCACAACGACGGAGCCCAATTACGAGGATTGCGGAATCACAACGGCGGAGCTCTAATCCAAAGACTGAAAAGCCGATGTCTCCAACGGAGATCTCCCCCCATTCCAGCAGATTCTTGGAGGCTGACTTGCTTTGTTCTCCAACATCTGGATCGCCGAGTCCACCATCGTACCCAGGTCTTGCTCGTACAATGGTTTCCATCTTCTTAGTGTTCTTGCCATCCAGATCAACACCATCCTCTCCCCTGTCCAAGTAAGCCCCTGAAAACACACTTTGTTACGTAAATTCCACAAACACCAAATCACCGCCGAGCTGATGATATTAGTAAAAATATGTTTATTGTTAGCAATCCAGAAAGTGGCTAAGAATTAAAAGCTCCAGTCACTTCTTAGGTCTAACAGCTCATCTGTCACAATCCACAATCTCTTAGCTACAACGCAATCGAAGAACGGATGATTCATAGACTCTGGTTCATTGCAAAATAGACAAGTTTTATCAGACACTTCCCTTCTCTTAGCTAAGTTGTCCCTGGTCAAGATCTTATTTTTGGATACAATCCAGAGAAAATTTGAACCCTCGGTGGAATCTTAAGTTTCCAAACTGCTGACACATACAGAGGAACAACACCTCTGTGGTTTAAAACTGCATACAAAGATTGAACAGAGTATTTACCGTTTGAGCTAAAGCTCCATATGATCCGATCATTATCTTCCTGCAATTTTAAGTTTTCAGCTATGCTTAAAACATCATACCACATGTTCATCAAATTCTCAGAAACTGTACGTCTAAAGGTCAGTCTCTAGAATTGACCATCCTACACTTGTTTTATAGTTTTACCTTGCTGGTTATTAATAACATATAAAGGCCAAAATTGTATAGCCAGACTAGAATTACCAAACCAAATGTCTTCCCAAAACCTAACTTTACTCCCATTACCAACTAACCATTTAATCCCCATCCTAGCGGCTTGTAAAGCCCATATAACACATTTCCAAAAAGAAGAAGCTACAGTATCATTACTGCACAGTAGGTTTGGGTTATGGCCCCGTTCGCTGGTCTGAAACTTGGCTGAAACTGGCTGAAAACACTGTTCCGTCTGAATTGTTCTGAGAAAAAAACACTGTTCCGGCTAAAAAAAGAAGCCGAATAAGCCGAATATAGGGTAAGCCGAACATGGCCTATTATTAGTGTTATACTTATAATCAATAATTTTTCTCCAAATAGAATCAGTCTGCAGCCCATATCTAAAAATCCAGGAGCAAAGAAAGATTTAAATTCCTCATGTCAGGGATACCAAAACCCCCCACCTCTTTCTTTTGAGCTACCAACTGCCAGTTAGCTAGGTGATATTTGTGACAATCTTCATTATTATTCCACAAGAAATGTGCCATCTGAGAATTAATCATAGCAATTGCCCATTTAGGGAATTTGATCACAGACATAAGATAAATTGGAACACTAGCAAGACAAGCCTTCAAAAGGGCCAATCTACCTGCATAGGAGAGCAATCTCCCTTTCCATCCTACAATTCTTTTAATAATTTTATCAATTATCGGCTGTAAGTCCTCTTTCCTTAAATTTGTATAGTGGAGTGGCACTCCCAAGTATTTGATAGGGAAATCCCCCTTCTTACAGCAATTTTTTTTTGAATATTCATTAATCCTAGATTCTTCAACACCAATTGTCACACTACAAGAAATGTTAGGGTTTATGTCATAATATCTGTAGTTTATATCATAGATTAACATTTATGACACCCGGTTGACGAAAAAGCCTTCGTCAAAAACCATGCGCCTTAAACCATGTTTTATGTCGTTTATATGTTGGTGTCATAAATGTATGACATTGGTTTTGAAGTCACAAAATTTTATGACATCTACTTTCAAGTCACAATTTCTTACACCAAGCGCCACATAGATGCCACGTAAACAAATGCCACATAGGATTATAAACGTCATAAAATTTAATTGTGGCATGTTAAAGCCCACATATCTTTTTTGGGCCAGCCCAGATTTTTTTATGCTGTTTGGGCCAAACAACACAATTTGTAAAAAAAAAACATATTCGTATATGCATTCCAACAGATATGAGTACATGACAATACATAGATATTTCATAAGCTGATAGCAATATCAGTAGTTTAGACAGATGGTTACAAAGCCTAGGCAATCAACACAACACAGAAAAGCTTAGACTTTGGCCTCTCATGGATGAATACAGAAATCTGTAGGCTCAAATCTGTATTTCATGTATATCTGCAACAAATAGAATGAAACATCAGTACGGGAGTCAGCCAGATGCTAAGAAACACATGCGAACACAGCCATGATTACTCACAGCATTGCAATTAATACACTGCTCAGGTATTATTTTTTTTCTACATTTACTAGAATTGATGTCCATATGTCCCATTTTTTGGAGTTCCAGGCACAAGTAACAATAGTGCGTTCGATATACAGTGTAACATAAGCCTATTTTTTCAGATAATTTAGCCTCAAAGAAGTCTGCAAGAACAAAATAGCAACTAGTAATAAGCATTGAAAGGTGGTTTCATCATTCACACCTTATCTGCAGCTGTGACAACAGATGCAACACTGCTCAAGTCGATGTCCTGAAGCCCATAAATAATCTGCATAGTTGAAGAGTCAGTGGATATCAGCTAATCAGCATTAAGCAAAGATAACTCATCCAAAAAATGTTGCTGGGTGATACTGAACACCTGAACACCACATTACGTCCACAAATTTCTACTCCAAGGAAAGTAGCATGTCAAACTTGATGTATCCTAACGGCATGCCTGTTTGGAAATTGTGTATGCTGACATAAAAATTAATTTCCTACTACACAAGGCCGTTGCATATACTGTAAAAGAGCACACACCATTCTGCTTCATATAACAAACTTATTTGATAATAAACAACTTTCCACGGTAGACACATACCAACAGCTGCAGAAGTTGCAGCCAACCAGCAGCTGCTGCAGCAAATTAGAAGCTGCACTTGCAGCCTCCCTGCTTGCGTTTCCAGCCTTTTAAACTCAAACAATGGCGGCAACAAACTGTCAAATGATGTTACTCTTTAATTATGTATCTTTTCTATACTCTAATAACTGAAGCACCATTGCAAATCATAAATTTTCTTTGTTAAGTCAGTGTACAGAAAATATTTGAGATGCTAATTTAGTATTGGTACAGTACATTCGTTGCTATGGTTAACTACAATTCCTAACTCACAAGGAGTTGTCTAAAACTATGCAGGTTTTGATTTTCTTACGTACCATTCAGTATGAGAAGTTACTACAGTTCTGAAATTAATAGAAATTAAAAATTGTTTCTTTACAATGAGAAGGACAAACATGTATGGCAAATATTCACATAAATTGACACTAGAAGCTATCTACTCATCTTAGATTGGTACCAGTCGTCTCCTCCATGAGCTCGTGCGGCTGCTCCATGAGCCCGCGCGAATCCGGCGAACGTAGCAGAGGGCGGCGAGTTAGGGTTGAAGAGGACCAGAGGAGGCCGCTGCCCTGGGTGGAAGCAGAGAGAGGAGAGGGCGGCGGGATCCTGAGGGAGCCGGCGGCAGGCGCCACGAGCAGCGAGGGAGGGGCGAGCGGCACAAGGGAGACGACGGCCGGCCGTGATGCATTGCGAGGGAGCCAGGGAGCGGGTTGTGCGGTGCGGCGCGCGAACAGATAAGGCAGGCGGGGGTTTTCCTTTTTCTTTTTTTTCGACCTGTGATTTTCGCTCTCTAATCTGCGGGCGCGCGGACACGGATGCGAAAGGATTGGCTGCTGGCGCGCGCGACCAATTCTTCCGCTACAGGAGCACGTTTGTGCCACCGAGGCTGCACTGCGCGAGCTTTTGCCAACGGCTCATTTGTCCCGCCAGCTTTTATCGTCCGGTTTTTAGGGTCTAGCCTATCCATTGCTCATGGTTGACTGCAATATTTTTTAAACAAAATTGCATTAATAATTAAAATGCGCCAATTATGGTATTTTGTCAAACATATATAGTGCCGCAATAAGTACTGTTTTCATTATTTATTCTAACACATAGAGAACCACCTTTGACCACTTTCATAATCGATTTGACCCAAGTAACCCCAAAGCCCCTAGAGACTAACATGTCCTCTAAAAAGGACCTGCTCTATCATAAGCCTTCTCGTAATCTAACTTCAAGACTACTCCTCTTTCTTCATTTTTGTGAATATCATGAATGATCTCATGTGCAGCTACTACACTCTCTAAGATAAACCTACCTTTTATGAAGGCAGTTTGGTTCTTAGAGATTAATCTGTCAGCCACTCTAAGGAGTCTGTTGTTTAGAGCTTTTCCAAAGATCTTAAACTGCAATTTAGGAGGCTAATAGGTCTAAACTTCTTAAGAAGTTTAGCCTTTGGTTCTTTCGAAATTAACGTAATCACCGCATAAATTCAATCTGTCCAGATTTAAATGGCCAGCCTCAAAGTCTTTCACCACTTTCATAAAATCCTCTTTGATTAGATCCCAGAAATGATGATAGAACATGAAAGAAAAACCATCAGGCCCCGGGGCACCTTCAGCATAAGATTCAAAGATGGCTATCCTAATTTCTTCTTCAGAGAACGGAGCTTCTAACAGCTCATTTTCTTGTTCAGTCACTCTCTCTGCCCCCCCCACCCCCCAGAAATCCTCATCTAGCTTCACCCCGCTCTCAATCTCAGAGCCAAAGAGGTTTTTATAGAACTCTACAGCATGATTTAACATTAAGTCATTATCTTCTACCACACCTTCTGGTGTCTCAAGAGTCAAGACAGTTAATCCTCTTTTTTCTGTTCCTCTGATTTGCAACTGCCTGAAAATACGCAGTATTCCTATCGCCCTCCTTCACATTTCTATCTCTAGATCGTTGTCTTGCCTTCATTTCCTCCATATTCCAGATGTCTTCTAACTCTTTAAGGATATCACTCATCCTCTCTTTCTGGCCTGGCAGCAGGCTCCCTAACTCATATCTGCTAGCTAAATGATCATACTCCTTAAGGAGGTCATTTTTCAGTTTCTTAATCTCAGCATTCACATTTCTAGCCCATCCTTTAGTTGTCGTCCACTAAGAACGACTTCTTCCAGGTATGGGCGGTGCTCATGGTCACTCTGCGATGTAGTGTTAAGGTTGGCCGCCCGTATGGTAGATCCAAGAAGCTATCCCTGTCCGACATGATGTCCTCCCTCTGGACAGCTAATCTCCTCCGGAGCAAGACTTCTATGCTTTTAGTTGCCGTCCCTCTTTGGTTGATCGGGTCGATCAACGTGCTTCGCATAATAGGATACTTTGTAGCCTCAGAGAGGGCATCTAGGATAAACCAGGAGAACCTGAGGCTTGTGACAGATTACATGAGGTACGAGCATGAACTTAGCGACGCCCAGATGGGTACTGACCCAGTGACCATGAGGGGATACAAATCTTGTCTATGGGGAAGACAAGCAAGAAAGGAGAGTTGGGGCTCCTGAATTCAGCTTCAGATTGGACGTTGCGCACGAGAGCCTCATCACAGCTGAGAGAGTCTGGAGCCTTCACGACGACAAGCTGTTGGGCGACCACGCGGACGCCCAAAACAGGCTCAAGGACGTCTGCCTCTCGTTCGCGCTGTACAAGCTGCTGCGCCGCAGGTTCCACAACCTCCCCTTGCACGAGGTTGCCCACGACAAGACGAGGCGCCTCATCCTCAATGGTGTCCTGCAGCGGGCCGGCAGTGATGGCAACGGCAGCGGGAGCGGCTCCAGAGCAGGCTGTGGAGGTTGTGGAGGATCCTCTGGTGAAAGGGCTTTCCGAATCACAGCGATAGAACTGTCCTTCCTCCAAGACAGCTTCCATGGCAACCACGCTGTCACGTTTGTGAATGGATTCCCTTTCCGGAGGCTGATACTGTCGGTGGTGCTGGTCGCTGCCCTCTCTTTTCTTGCATATCCTGTTTACTGCATACCCAGCAGGTCTATTAATCAGGAGGTGGACCTAGAGGCAGTAGTCACTCGTGGTGTTCCTGTTAGTTTTAGTATCCTCTTCCTTATTATTCTCAAGGAGTTCTAGGAGATTTATGTTTATGTCTTCTCCCAATGGACCATGGCTTGGATGCTCTGCGAGTACATCATGTCGCCGAAGCTGCGGTGTTCATTGATGCCAGGGGTGGTGAGACTGATGCGCAGATTAAGCACCAGAGGCCGATGGGACCAACAGGTGGGGCAATACAACCTCTTGATCCAGTGTCCTATGTTCAAGTTAAATTTGAGCATCCTGCGTCCTACAACTGTCAAGCTGCAGACCCATGTTATGAAGGCAATGCTGGACTCGCTCAAGGACCTGCAAAGCCCACACAGTTTGAGCTCCTACTTTCCAAATGCCTTCGGGTTCAATCAAGCTGGCATCGAACAGTTTTCATGGGCAAAATAAATTTGAGGCTGACACCCACAGGATACTAGTGTGGCACATAGCCACATGTCTCTGAGAGATTCAGCTATGTGGCAGTGACACAGCCGCATCTCTCAAGCTTTTCCGGTTGCGGTTGCGGCCAAGGGTTTTTGTCCATAGATCAAGGATACCCTCGGACTCCGAAGCTATGTGTGGTGATTATGTCGTCTCTGTCACCTTATCCAATTATTGTGCATATCTGCTTACTTGGGAACCAAGGCTGGTACCAGACAATGCCCTCGTGTGTAGCAAGGTATTTTTTTTGCTGTTAGAGATGAGGTCTGGTCAGCCACTCGCAGGTGTAGATAGCTGCAGGACATCCATGAACACCTTATGGGTAAGGCAGCAGCGGCCGACGGGAAGCATAAGGCAACTGTGAAGATGGGCGCAGAGCTAGCGCGGCAGCTGTTACAGACATATAGCTCAGAAGCTGCGTGGAAAGTTCTATCGAGATTCTGGATAGGTTTGCTTATGCACTTGGTTGCATTCACCAAGGCAATGCGGGACTCGCTCAAGGACCTGCAAAGCCCACACAGTTTGAGCTCCTACTTTTCAAATGCCTTCGTGTTCAATCAAGCTGGCATCGAACAGTTTTCATGGGCAAATAAATTTGAGGCTGACACCCACAGGATACTAGTGTGGCACATAGCCACATGTCTCTGTGAGATTCAGCTATGTGCACTACCGGAATCCTCAAATTTGCCGAGTGTTTTTATGTTTGCCAAGTGTATTCCCTCGGGCACTTAGCAAACAAGTTCTTTGCGGAGTGCCACGCTAAAAACACTCGCAAAAAAAAAACACTTGGCAAGAGTGTCAAAACAAGCAGGACATCCATGAACACCATGTGGGTAAGGCAGCAGCGGCCGACGGGAAGCATAAGGCAACTGTGAAGATGGGCGCAGAGCTAGCGCGGCAGCTGTTACAGACATATAGCTCAGAAGCTGCTTGGAAAGTTCTATCGAGATTCTGGATAGGTTTGCTTATGCACTTGGCTGCATTCACCAAAGCCGAAAGGCACAAGACACATCTCCAAGGACGCGGGGAGCTCATAACATAACACACCTGTGGGCTCTTCTTTGCCATGCTGGCTTCCATGGGACCAGCGGCGGTGAAGAAACGTCAGATACAGAGGTTGATTTAGATTGAGGATACGGTGGACTGAGTTGGTGCTTAGATAACCTTCATCCTTTCCAGCTTGTCCTTACTGTTTGGGGGAACCATTTAAATTAAATTGCATTGAGAGGTAGATTGGTACGTGTTCTTTGCTGTCTTTACAAAATGGGTGATGATCCCTATTGTCCAAGACTTCAGCACTGAAGCATTTTTTCTGTTGCAAGATGCTTATCAGCTTATGTACTGATTTTTTTATATCAAATAAATGTTTCAATCGTTTTGCCTGTAGCACTGAATAATGATTAGCATTATATTACATCAGCCTTTTCGATATCCTACTCCTTTATTTGCAATGAACAGTTCCTGGTTTATTTGTGTACAATGTATTGGTCCCCTCCCTTCAGGGGTTCACTGTGCATCACATAACAGTCCCCGGATCAGTAGCTAAAACACACAGGTTGAACAGCTTGATATAAAAAGCCATACTTTTATTGATAATGGCAAAACACATTTACAACAATTGAAAATTTACATAGCTTGGGGCATTGGCTTTACCAAGCTAGTACCAGTGACCCGAAATTTGCTGACTGCTGCCAGGGAATTCCCAGTTCTTCAATCTCCACCCGTTGTTTGTGTTGGACTCCCTCCATTGCCAGTTTGCACTAATAAAACATTCTTTGTCACGAGCCTTTCATTCATTCATCAACGAATCACCAGCAAAAAACCTGGCTATAAACTGACCAAAGACCGAGAGAGCTTCAACTTGCATTTCTGCCAAGTCAACGAATCTCTTCATCGACAGCATTCCCACCTACAATATCCAATCCATATAGCTACGGACCATACTAGAATTAGTTCATTTTATTCATTCCAGGCTCCAGCACGGCATTTGAAGGGAGGAGGAAACCTTTGAGTATCTGCATACAGTGCGTGCTGACTGCTGCTCACCACCACGATGCATCGCTCCGCCGCAGCTGCAAGGTTAGTTGTTCGTGCTGCTCATCACGGCATCATCCTACAGCTTTACCAATGCGCAGCAGCCACAGACCCACCAGCCACCAGGTCTTGGTGATTCCAACTCCAACCTTGCAGCCAAGTGCCTCATCAGCTGGGCAACCTGTCGAAGTTACAGTATCTCAACATTTCCCATACGAGCACGAGCTCGACGGATTTGTCATGGCTGACACGCCTACCTTTCCTAGAGTACCTTAGTCTCGGGTCGATGAATCTCAGCACAGTAGTTGACTGGCCTCATGTGGTGAACGTGATTCCATCTCTGAGGGTCCTGGACCTTACTGGTTTCTCCCATAGAACTGCAAAAAAGCAGCAATCGCTAGCACGCCTCAACCTAACAAACCTTGAGGAGCTCCATCTCTCAGGCAACCAGTTCGACCACCCAATTGCATCATGTTGGTTCTGGAACCTAACAAATATCAAGTACCTCATCCTGGAGGATGCCGCTTTGTATGGTCAAGTTCCTGAAGCACTGGGAGCCATCACAGCCCTGCAATACCTTGATCTATCGCATAACCCAATCGAAATGCCCCCACAGCAACCTTGATGAACCTTTGCCACTTGTGGTACCTGGATCTGGAGGGATGTTCTTTAAATTGCAATGTGACTGAGGTAATTGAAGGGTTACCGCAATGTTCGTCCAATAGATTGGAGGAACTGCATCTGGGTTCAGGTCAATTGGTGGGGACCTACCAAATTCCATGGTGCACTTAACCGGATTAGCTGTTCTTGACCTTAGTCACAACAATATTACTGGACCTCTACCAGCATTTATTGGGAATTTTACAAGCTTAAAGACCCTCGACCTCGCTTTCAACCTCATCACCGGAGGCGTGCCACATGAGATTGCTGGCATGTCAAGTTTGATCAAGTTAGACCTGTCCAGCAATGATTTACATGGACTGATCACGGAGGAACACTTTGCTGGTCTAAACAGCTTACAATACATAGACTTATCTCATAACTCTCTGAAGATTGAGATGAACTCAGAGTGGCAGCATTCATTTAGACTGTATTATGCAAGCTTTGCCACTTGCCAAATGGGTCCTCTTTTTCCTGGATGGCTGCAGTGGCATGTGGATCTTTACTATCTAGACCTCTCACGCACAGGAATAATTGATACTCTTCCACACTGGTTCTCTAAGGCCTTTTCAAAAGTTCAATATTTATACATTTCTAACAATCAGCTCAGTGGAAGTTTGCCCACAGATATGGAAATGATGTCTCTGCTGGAAGTTCTCGCTCTCGATTCCAACCAATTAAATGGTCCAATACCACCTTTGCCACGAAACCTGACGGGCTTAGACCTCTCAATGAATTCCTTGTTTGGACCCCTGCCCTCGGATTTTGGAGTTCCAAAACTGATACACCTTGTCCTGTTTTCTAATCGATTTGCGGGTAGTATTCCAGAATCTATTTGTAAATTTGAGCAACTGAGGATCATAAACTTGGCCAATAACTTCTTTAAAGGAGAATTTCCCAAGTGCTATGGGATGACAAGTATTACAACTTTGCAGTTAAGTAACAATAGTTTGTCTGGCCAGTTCCCACCTTTTCTGCAAAATTGTACTAACTGGACACTCCTAGATTTGGGAGAAAATATTTTCTCAGGCAGTTTGCCTGTCTGGATTGGAAACTTCGAGAGACTAAGATTGCTACGGCTCAGTCACAAGTTCTCTGAGAACATTCCAACAGGCATCACAAGTCTTAAGTGCCTTCAGTATTTGGATATGTCAGACAATAATGTATCTGGTTCATTGCCTAGGAACTTCATGGACTTACCAAGCTAGTATACAGCCAGGGCAGTACACACGGGCCTTCTGCGACTATCCCGGAATAGTAGTATCTCTTGGTATTAATTTGACAGAAAATAAAAAGGGGCATCAATTTAACTATGATCCGAGCGTGATGATTATTCTTGGACATGATGAGCATCGACTTGTCTTCGAACTACTTGACGGGTGAAGTTTCAGAAGAAATAGGTCCCTAGTTGCATTGTCAAATTTGAATCTCTCACGAAACCACTTCAGTGGAAATGTACCCAACAAGATTGGGACAATGCAGTCACTAGGAACATGCTTAACGGGGAAATACCTACAAGTCTATCGAATTTGTCATTCTTAAGCTATATGGATTTGTCATACAACAATCTAACCGGAAGAATACCATCTGGATCGCAGCTTGACACCCTCTATGCAGCAAATCCCTCCATGTATACGGGCAACATCGGCCTTTGTGGGCCTCCTCTTGAAAACAATTGCTCAAGCAAGGTCACTCAACAAGAACTGAAGAAGATCCAGGGCTAGAATTCTTCTACATTGGACTTGGATGCGGACTATTCATGAAACGATGGAGGATTGCTTATTTCCGACACTTCAGGCGACAAAACATATGCGCTTGTGATTGTTTCTTGGGCAGGACGGACCAGGCAGACAACCGCAATTTAAGCATCATGAAGCAACTATAGTGGAAAAAAATAAGAAGTGCAAAACTATATAATGAAGCAACATGAGCATTTATGCAACTTGGGTGTAATTGAAGTGTTATGTTTTAGTAGAAGACAAAATAATAGTACCTTCTGCATGTGCTTTTGTATTATTCGTGGTGAACCAGATAATTGCTATGGAAATTCAAATGCATTGTGTGTAAATTTGTAATATACAGTACCTCGACCAACATTAAGATATTCAAATACATTTTTAATGGGTTACCGACAGTCCCCCTGCAAATTTTGCATACCAGCACGGAAAGCCTGAAGCCTAATATTGCGTCTAATCTATGTATTTCAAGCAAACACATAATGCAACTTGAAGAACAAGGAATAAGAAATAGTAATCCGCTTCTTTTCTGACTATGGCCAAGCAATTTGAACATAGTACCTGGCAATGACACAAAAAAAAAAAATCAAATACAGTGTGTACTAGCCAAGCATGCTGTTTTATACAAGTTTCAAATGCAGTGCAGGGTTTTTTCCAGAGTACCCCTAGCATAAAACTGTCATAGCAGAGCCAAAACATTGCCGTGTCATGCCTCACAATTATGAAACAAATGCAGGGCATGACATTAATATACATAACCGATAAAAACAACTCACAAGTCACATCCTCCTCATTGCTTCAATGTTATTGGTGTGAAGTGTCTGCTTCTTTCCTCTGCCACTGCTGCCTAGGTGGCTGGCCGTGAGGCTGTCTTCTTGATGCATTAGCTCTGTTTCTCCTTCGATAGCTTGAATTCTTGGGTTTATTGCTACTGGTGTTGTTTGCCAGGCCACGTTGCTCTGTTTCTGAGGTTGAAGTAGCAGTGTCTTTGCTGGGATCAGCATTATCTTCTTCAGCTGTTTCTGGCATGCTGGGAGGAAGAGAAACATACATTCCTGGTTGTATGGCAAGGTCTTTCTTTGGTTCAATCAGGCCGTTTCGTTCTTGCTGCAGATTAACAATTGACTCAATTCTTTTTCTCCTGTTTTGCTCTGCCTCAGAATGGAGTAATTCCGTTTCATCTTCACCGAGGTCACCTGTTAACGATGCCTGAAGGTGAACAGACAAATACAGAAAGCGTTATTGTTGGTCTCATTAACATAGTTTAGAGTGACAATATGAACGAAAATGTTGATTCGGCCTCTAAATATCATGATCAATATTTGGATGGAGTGAAACTAAACTACAAATGTATGTAAAAGTAGGAATAGGAATGGTGCAATTTTGCATGAATCATATCTCATACATACCAGCCAGGAAGTATTGTCACCCAACAGATCATGAACATGCTCAATATCATTTTCATCGAACACTTTGCGGCAAACTGGACAAAATCCTCTTGGTTGATTCACATTATAATGCTTGTCTGAGCTGGACAAATTGAAACCCTTAGAAGCATCAATAACTAGTTGCACAAGCTAAGATTAACAATGTTTAGCATATCAAACCAACAAACCAAAGTGTTAAATACATGTATGGAAGGATTTACATTGTCACATTTCCAGCATTGAGGCCAGAATGCTAAATGCCATTGTATGCGAGAAATAATATTGCAGACTTAATGTGCTTCCCTACAGTAGTAAGTCAGTAAACTAATGCTACCAGAATGTAATTATCCTTGTTTGAAAATGGACGAGAAGCCTAGAATCCCTGTGCAATTTATAAGAGAGAGCATACTCGACTTTATATCAGGCAAACACCATGGGAATGATATTAATATCAAACATCAACATAACTAAGAAATATACTCAAAATTCAAAACAGTTAAACGAGAAATAATGTCAGCACCTCCAGTATTACGCTCCTTCAGGTTGGCGTCACCATGTTGGAGCCATTCCCACCATCTCATAATGCAGTCACTATAATGGAAAAGTGCAAAAGTAAGCTACAAACTAGACAGAATAAATTGCTTCACTATTGTACAGCTTTGTCAACCTGTGGAAGCAGTGGTAGCATGACATCAACTTCATAAATGGAAATTCAGATCCAACCTTATCCTCTCCCACTAAAGGATATAGACACAATGGACAATCCCCAGCTGGATGATTCATATTCGAGAGGATCTCTCCGGCTTCCTGCGTGCAAACTTACTTAGATCATGTGAAAGATATGGGAACACGATCCATCCTCTTGGAATAACAATTCTTATCATGGTTATTAACTGATTCTAGTTACAGAATTATTCAGAGGATGTGTTGGTATGTTTTGGGGAATTCGGACACAAGACTTTGTTTAGTATTTTATAAAACAAACTTGCAGCATTTCTTGTTCTTTCATCACTTCTTACAATTAAAGCTAACATACAAATCATTGAATAATATCTTCGAATGAAGGAACTAAACATAGTTAGAGCTATTAGAAGGTGTGGATGCAACCCAGGTTGTTATCCTCTTTGACTCTGCCTTCCTATTTTTTCATATTTACAATGTCACCTTGTCCTTCTAGGTTGGTACAGTTTTTTTTTAAAAAGAAGAAAATGTCATCTGATAGTAGCCTAAAGATACCAGAGTTTCAAGAGTTTAGTATAGTACACAGATGTCATTTTATTGCATCCTTTCCTATATAAAAATAAAGAGGAATCTGTAAAGGTAAAGAAAACTGAGATCAGGCACTCAAGACACTTTAGAGTATAGGTGCAAATGCATGTATTGTTTCAACTGACACATTATGAGTGAAAAGTCTTCGGAACATCAAGACATTAAAAAATCATTGTTATGTACCGTACACAAAGCAAAAGACAATAAATACCTCACACAACGTCACAAGCATTGGGTAGTTTGAAAGTTCTTTTGCCTTGTTCTGGATGCTGGTAATAAGATATATCTGTCGATTCTCGTCAAGGCCCTTACTTTCCACAGCATAAATATGTGGTGGTTCCTTCGGATACTGCAAATTCAATGTGGCTATGCCATAAATACATAGTGCACCGACAATCCAACATTGAACAGTACAAAAAAAATATAACAAATTATGAACTATACTGAACAAGGTTATGCCCAAGAGGATGGCAGCTGCACAGGATGATACTGTAGAATAATGTTCAAGCATATTTAGCAATCATATGAGCTTAGTAATTTGAAACTCTTATGACATAGAATTGAATGTGAAATTTACAGTGGTCATAAAGTTAGGAAATGCGTTCCCCACTAATCTTATTCATACTACATATGTTTTTTGTTCAAAACCTATGATGCTAATACTACAATGTGTGTCCTTTTCACTTGAGAGAAAAAAAGGCACACTGGTTTCTGCATGATAAAACCCTATGAGTGCTTCCAAGACAGACATTTCAGAGGAAAAATGTTGTGTGTTCACATTATTTCAAAACAGAGGTTTTCAAAAATCTCGTTATTTCTATGGATAACATACATTTTTACATGTACAAGAAAATCATTGAGGCATTAACTAGCATGTAATATACTTAACCATAGCTACCTAACCAATAATGCATGGCAATATGAGGATTTGCACGTTACAATGATGAACAACACAAGGGTAAACAAAGTTTACAAACTTATAATAGGCACTTATAAAACTAGCAGCCACTGACTATAATTTGTAAAGGAAATCAAAAAAATTGAACATTTGTTCCATAAAAGTTCTCCATAAAAAGGAAGTACCTAGAATTTAGATAGGGATACACACCAGATGAAAATATTGAAAGGTGGTAGATTCATACCTGTGAAGATGCTTTAATTCCAAGAAAGAGCTCCACAAACTGAAAGAGAAAAAACCAAATTAACACACAAAAAAACAATAAATTATAATGTATAACTCCTAATGGAAGGAGCGTTATTTAGGGCAAATGTTGGTCACAGTACCAGCGTGGATTGGAAAACATGAGCAATGTCTAAGTTTAAGAAATAAACAGTAAAGAATCTCTATGCCTTCAATCTCATACAATGGAAAATGAGAGATGCCACAATTACAGTGACTTCAAAGCTCATGGAAAATGCACAAGAAGGGGTTTTCAATAAGACAAGCAGCAAGAAGTTACTGCTGGCATTTGTACAAAGCCTTCAATTATGATTAATTGATTATCATTGCAAGAGATCAAACAGCAGCTCATAGGGAATCACGTGGCAAACTACAGCCTATCCTACAAGCATAGTAGCTCTCCTGCTTAGTATCCCAGTCCTCCAAGTTCAGATTCCATCATAAAGGCTCGAAATTTGTAATTGTAGCATAGCGTAATTGACCAGAAAGTGCACTTGACTGTTCGAACAACTGGAAACAACTTAGCACCAAAGCATATACCCTCTTGGCTCTTTCCCTGCCAAGACAGCGGCATCAGGTCAACCATGGCAACACATTGCAACAATTGATCAGAGTAATCTTATTAACTAAAACAATAGCATCAGGATGACGATACCATGTATATACCATAAACTTAATCAATCTGCAAGCCCAGAAGGGCTAACCACAAAAAACCTAAATCCTGCAACTAGAAGGCCTAAACTTCAACCAAAAGCTAACGTCCCCCCTCTCCTCCAACAGCTAGGGTTCAGCTCAGAAAATACGGCAACTCCCCCACCAGCTACTACCGAATAATACTACCGGGCAGAGCAGCGGGCCGGCCAACCGGCCGATCGAGCACGCGATTCGTCTATCCGCGACTCCCGTCACTCGATCGGGAGAGATGGAGGCAAAGGGGGTGGGGTGGGGTGCGGCGAGACGAGACGAGATGGACCTGCTGCGAGGAGTCGTCGGCGGTGCGGGGCCGCACGTGGACGACGAGGTGGGGCGGGAGGTCGAGGAGCACGCGGACTTCGTCCCCGTACACCGCCGCCACGGCCTCCAGCTCTAGCCGCAGCTCCTCCTCCGCCTCCGCTTGCGCCGCCGCCATCGCCATCGCCATCAGTCACCGCCGATCTTTTTTTTCCCCTCCCCAACTCTCTGTCTCGAGGGACATCTAACTTTTTTAACCGATAACACTCCTGATTGCTATTTTTACAAGTACACCTACGTGTTGCCATCACAAATAGTAACACTCATAATTTTTTACTATTTTCTTTTATGTGGCATGCCACACAGTCAGCCAGCGTGGCAGCGTCTCTCTTCCCGCTGCTGCTTCTCTCTCCCTCCACTAGCTGACATGTGAGCCCCACCAGTCAGGTTCATCTTCAACCTCTGGCCACCGAAGAAGGGGCGAGCATGCGTGCGGGAGGGGGACCATGTTCCTGTGGGGGCTCTTCCTGGTGGCCATGACGGCCACATACCTGAGCGTTCACTCCTTCGTCGACACCTCCTCCCGCTACTTCGCTGCATCCTGGGGCGAGCTGCACTGGGAGTGCCAGATCCGAGCGTCGGCTTCGCCGCGGCGGCCTCCCGGGTCCGCGGAGGGCGCCGGTCTGTCCGTGCTCGTCACAGGTGCCACCGGCATCGTGGGGGTGTCCTCC
The DNA here is from genome assembly GCA_904845875.1 of Miscanthus lutarioriparius. Classification (NCBI taxonomy): domain Eukaryota; kingdom Viridiplantae; phylum Streptophyta; class Magnoliopsida; order Poales; family Poaceae; genus Miscanthus; species Miscanthus lutarioriparius. The sequence continues at coordinate 38,629,606 of CAJGYO010000009.1, forward strand.
TCCTTCGTCTATGGACTCAACGACCGTGTTCCCCCGCGCTCGTGCACCACGGCGAGGCTCCGGCTTCGGCTCCGACCACGGCTGTGTCCGCCCCGCGCCCAGTGGTCGGCCTCCTCCGTGGCCCCTACCATCGCCGCCCTGGCGCCCTAGGCCCGCGCGCCCCTAGGACGACACCGCGCGTGGACGCGCCCTGCTTTGGCCAGCCCTGTGAGGAGACTGCGCCCACAAGCAGCGTGGGCGCGGGTGCGGTCGCCATCGGAGAGAGTAGGGAGTGGGAGCGGGTCAGCGTCGGGGCATGTCTGCGGCGCGAGGGCCTGCGTAGAGGCGGCGGCGAGCGCGTCCAGGGCGTGATTCGCCCCTTCTTCGGTGGCCAGAGGTTGAAGATGAACCTGACTAGTGGGGCCCACATGTCAGCGAGTGGAGGGAGAGAGAAGTAGCAGCGGGAGGAGAGGCGCTGCCACGCTGGCTAACTGCGTGGCATGCCACATCAACAAAAATGACAAAAAAACAGGAGGGTTACTGTTGGCAAATGTGTAGGTGTCCGTGTAAAAATGGCAAACGAAGGAGTGCCATCTGTAAGGATGTCAAAAAGTTAAAATATCCCCTGTCTCAAGGGTCGTAGGAAGAGGCATGGGATAGCTGAGAGTCAGGGAATTAAGGTGGGAAATTGACTTTCGTCCCAATTTCTTATTTGGTTTGTGAATGGAAATAAGGAGAATTGAAGAAGGAATTCATATCGGGGTTTTGAGGGGGAAATTAGAAGGCAAATTATAATGGACGATGCGGTTCCTACCTAATTCCCTACGGTGAAAATTGGGTGGGAGTTGTGTTCTTAATCAAAGAAAAGTAGACCCGCACCGTCCATCATGATTTGCCTTTTAATTTCTCCCTCAAAACCACGATATGAATTCCCTCTTCAATTCCTCTTCTTATTTCTCTTCACGAACCAAACAAGAAATTGGGACTAAAAGTCAATTTCACACTTTAATTCTCTCTATCAACTCCCACCACTAATTCCCATGCCTCTTCCAACGTAGTTGCCAAACACACCCTAGAGAATTGATTAGTGGAAGCTAACCCTCTAAACTTCTCTTCCCCTTCCCATAAATAAGAGATTTGTAAGCTCCTGTCTCTGAACTTCCATTCCCCCCGTTACCCCGAACCAAATGAGCCGTGAAGTCTGAACGAGACAACAAAGTAGGGAGGTAGTTCCGTGGGTCTGGGCGGGCCGCGTTGGCAAGGAAAGGTGGGCCAGACTTCTGAGGGCGAAATGTTGTGGCCTAGCCCAAAACATTAGTTAATTATTTGTTTCTCGGAATAAAAAGCAACCGTCACAGCGCAATTCGAACCTGGGTGCCTGACCACAGCTAAGTCTGGGATTCTTCTCCAAAAAAAAAGCTAAGTCTGGGATTTTTTGTTACTTTTTGTCTTTTTGATCTAAATTTTTTACTAATATAATAACTACAACATGTGCACAACTAAAATTTTGGTATTGAATGAAAAATACTCTATTTCACAACGCCACACCTGGAGGGGTGGTACAACCGTTGTAAGAGCAACCCCAACAGTTTGGGATTTTTTGTTTCCCAAATCTTGTAGTTTGGCAACTCCCCAAATGTTTTGCCAAAGGAAAAAAAGATCAATCTCCAATAGTTTGCCAAATTTCACTTGCCAATCTGAAAAGTTGGGCCCACGAGCTAGGTTTTTGTCGCGGGATGAAGGCCTTTCCGCGCGAATTTTTACTCGCGTCGTCGCGCCAAAACATCGCCGCCATCTCCTTCGTGTCGCGACTCCTTGACGGCGGCAGATCCTTCCTGGCCGGTCTTGTCTCCTCCCTGCAGGTCCATCGGCTGGTACTTGTGTCTCTGCCCAGTGCCACCGGAAGTCCCAGCGGCAACCATATACAGGTCGTGGTTCATCATTGGTACTTCTCCATCGCCGGTACTTCTCCTCCTGGCGTGTCGTGGTTCCATCTTGGGGCGCCGTGATCAGGTCGCCGTGGGGCGTCGTTAGGTCTCCTGGTCGCCATCCGGCAGAGTCGCAGGCGGCCATCCTTGGCCATCCATCGTGCACACACGATGCTTGAGTGTTTTGGGAATGGTCGGGTGCTATGCACGCATTGATTGATGTTGTACAATTGTCATTTCCGAGCGACATCATGAGTGGTGTCAAATCACTTCTCCAAAGAGAATTGGAGGATGATTCATCTTGAGACGACGATGATTATTTCATCATCGCAATCGCTGCAATTATCCAAACGTTTTCGGTCATAAACGAAGACCGGTGGTTCTATCCTCGCCATGCCGTTATTTATCGAGATAGAGAAGGCGGCCATCGAAGGATGTTTCAAGATTATTTGGCGGATAATCCAACGTCATGCACCACATTTATTCCGTCGGAGGTTTGTGGTCATTCACCTTTGATTGCCCGTACTATGCACTTAAGTATTATATGTGTTATTAAACTTTTGTTTATTTTTCTTGGTGCACAGGATGAGTAGGGAGCTTTTCCTACGCATAATGAATGCTGTTGAGTCACATGATGATTACTTTGTGCAAAAAAGAAATGCGGCTAACGTACTTGGATTAAGTTGCTTCCAAAAAGTCACTGCTGCATTTCGTATGCTCACATATGGGGTTCCCGCTGATGCTACAGATGAGTATGTTCGCATTGGAGAGAGTACTGCACTTGAGAGTCTACGTAGGTTCGTTGCTGCAGTTGTTGATTTATTTGAAGATGAGTAACTGAGACATCCCAATGAGGCAGACACGGCACACTTACTGGCACTCGGTGAGAGAAAGGGTTTTCCTGGAATGCTAGGGTCCATTGACTGTATGCATTGGGCGTGGAAGAATTGTCCAGTCGAACATCAGGGTCAGTACAAGGGGCATGTGGAGAAGCCCACTATCATTTTAGAAGCTGTTGCTTCGAATGACCTTTGGATATGGCATGCCTTTTTTGGAATGCCTAGGTCGCATAATAACATCAATGTCCTTCATCGGTCTCCGTTATTTGCAAACCTGGCACAGGGTAGAGCTCCAGATGTGAACTACACCATTAATGGTCATGATTACACCATAGGGTATTATCTAGCAGATGGTATATACCCCTCATGGGCTACTTTAGTCAAGTCCATCTCTCTACCTACGGGGAACAAGAACAAATATTTTGCCAAAGCACAAGAAGCAGCGAGGAAGGATGTGGAAAGAGCTTTCGGGGTTCTACAATCTAGGTTTGCCATTGTTCGAGGACCAGCTCGCTTGTGGGACACAGAGACACTTGCTTTGATCACGAGGGCCTGTGTGATCATGCACAATATGGTTGTTGAAGATGAAGGATTCGTCGACCCTGATGAGCGGTTCGATTATGGTGGTCAAAATGTGCAACCTAATCGTGGCCAGGCTACTCGACCACTTGCAGAATTTATTGATGCTCATAAAAGGATTAGAGACCATGAAGCACATTTCCAATTGAAAGAAGACCTCATCGAGCACCTATGGAACCATCATCCGGATTTATATTAGCTACATATTACATTTTCATTTAATTATTAAGATCATTTTATGTTATCAGTCTACTGTAATGAATAATATTTTTTTAAAGTGCGTTATCAGTACATTGAGTATGTTGTGTGTTACCTGTAAATTCTGTGTGCTATCAGTGAATCACAATGCCACAGTACTAAACAAAAGCAACATATGAGAAACAAGGTTCTCCGAATCACATCCAAAACAAATGTTTACTGCTTATTCAAATTAAATGAATTGAACTAAATCTAATTTGCCAAACGTCGAGCGATGATCTGCTGCTGCATTGTTTCGTAGTACTGTCGCTGCAGCGGGGTGAGAGAGAGGTCATGTCCATCTGCATTATTTCTTTTTCCTCTTTGAGCAAGTCCGCTTCAGCTCTTTTTTGTTCTATTTCCAGTCTCTTCTCTAGCTCAAGTGAAACCTGGAACCTTTCATCTTTCTTCTTCTCTCTCTCCAAGTCAAATGCCTCCTTCTTAGCCAACATCTTGTCCAAAGCTTCCATGCAAGCTTCGCCAGGTCCTCGCTTAAGAGCTTCTTTTGCCTTCTTGACACCCTGTGGCCTTTTTCTTTCTTCACATTCTTGAGCTGCAATCTCTGTGACATCTTCAGTGATTGTGGCTTCGACATTCCTCATTCCTTGTCGTCGAGTCTATGTGCACCTTCTGTTTTTTCTTGGCTGCTAGCTTCTCTTGCTCGGCCAGTTCCACCCTCTTGGCTTTCCACTTGTTTTCTTCCTTCAATTTGTTCCAACAAGGTACAAGACTAAATGACTTCTTCTCCTTGTCTAATTCCTTGTACAGCTCCAAAGCGTCTGATATCTACACATGTTAAATAGGGCCATGAATATATGTTTTAAAATAAACCAAATACAAAAAAGGTGCAAAACAAACCTTGTCTTGGATAGTTTTTCCACTTTCATTCCTACGCTCAATCGACTCGTGGCATGCACAAAACTTGTTCACTTGATACTGAATTGTCAGCCACCTATGCATAAGGGAACTCTCTGTCCCGACAGCTGTTGTTTTTTTTGTTCTTCTCAAAGTATGCATGAACTCTCCTCCAAAACATGCCACGAGATTGATTGGCCCCATTAATGGGATCTTTGCTCACGTTTAACCAAGCTGAGCAGACAATTAGATCCTCCTTTGGATCAAAATTCTTCGTCCTCTTAGCCAATCCCTTTGTTGTACGACGGTGCTCAACACCTTGACTTGGCTGCACTTGCACGCCAAGTTGTTCAGCTTGAAAAGTAAGATCATGATTTATCAGAGTTTCTTGTGTCATCGGTAACGAGAGGTCGTCCAAACCAGCAACATGAGCATCATCTCCCGTCAAAAAGCCTGTCCAAAATCCGCCTCCTTCCATTTGAATGAATCTACAAATAAAGAAGAATTACAAATTAACTCTTCAAATAGTACGTCATGAATATACAACTGATGTGTGCATTAAACTAAGATAAAATAAATGAAAAGGGAGTCTTCAGCGGCATGAGACAAAGAGCACAGCTAGCAGGCATCTGCAGATCTTCTGTGTGACATCTGTCGGCCAGTACCATGCAGTACGTAGGAGAAGAAAGCACAGAAGCACAACGTACAATCATATATAAAAATTAAAAATACAAACAAAATAGTACTGATGCATAAACGCACTTCGACAATAATTCAGTGAACTTTTTACTTCAACTATCAGCTATAGCAGTAGAAGCTATCAGACTTGCAGAGTAGCAGTAGCAATCTCTGTCTCGAGGTAGCATTCAGCAGAGTACAAAATCAACAGGACCATGCAAGTTCCCATGTGAGTAGCAATCTCTGTTGCCGCATTCATCAGCCGGTCTACTTTTGCTATCTGGTACGGTCTTCTCGGCCATCAGCGCAGCAATCAGGCAAAGCACCATGCCGCAACACTAAACCCTATCTGAACCCTACCGGCGCAGCAGAATCGAATTGGATGAGTGGTCCATACTGCAACCCTAGGAGCCGCCTCCGTCGAAGATGTGGATCGTTGCCGGCGTGGAATCCCCTGGACGGCTACTTGGCTTCGCGTAGATCGCCGGCGTGGTCTCTCCTGGACGACTCGACTTCGCGTGTGGAACACCGTCGCTTGACGAAGCCCTTCGCGCGGGAAGGGAAGAAGCCCTGCGCGCGCGCGGGAAGAAGGCGTGTAGAATCGCGATGCGAAGTCGTATCCCGCGCGCATATATGCGCGTTGGGGAGGTGTTTTTCCGAACTTGCCAAAGATGGGGAGGAGGGATGGGAAACTGTTGGAGGTTGTTTTTTCTCAATTTGCCAAAAAATGAAGGATGGGGAGGAGGGATGGGAAACTGTTGGAGTTGCTCTAATATGCCTGAATATACTTTGTGCCTATTACGAGCAATTGTTTGTTACAAGCATGTTTACGGTCTCTTTACCTCGAACCGAACTGTGGAAACTTCTTTGGCATGTCATATTCATCCACACTTCATGCCTCTCCATCAAAAAAAAAAACGGCGAGCATGAACACAGATTTCGTGCTTTCTCAAAGGCGACACCTGTCAATAAAAAAAGACAACGGCAAACTCATCCACTACTTTCTTCCAACATGTCGCGTATGACTGACTACTGAAGAAAAAGCCAAGGTTAGCCGCTTTCAGTACGTTGCGTTGCGTGATTGCTTAAGTGCACTAGGAGAGGTACGTCTGCATAGGATAAGACACGGGCCATCGGACTAATTTGTTGCACCCCAAAGGCCAAAGCCCAACTAGCAGCGCAGTTTGACAGCCCACAACTCAAGTCTCAAGCCCGTGAAGAAGCCCAGGATTCCAACCCAATCGTACATGCACAGCTGCAAGACAAGCCACGTAAGCAAAACAAATTTAATAGGCAAGAAAGATATACAGTAAGTTAGTCCCTTTTTTTTTGAGCCTAGTCCCTTCTTCTTTTACATATTTTTATTTAGGGTGGGGCCCACCTTATCTTGGCTTTTCGTTTAGTATCCCTCCGTCTTCCTCCCAACACTGGCGTGCTCACCCAAGCGGCCGGCCAGCCGAGCATCAAGGCCTGAGCAGCCATCTTCCATCTCCGCGATGTGCACAACTAAGCTGTAGACGCTGAGGAAGGGCACGGCGAACCAGAGCTGCATCGTACGTTGAGATGCGCTGCATTTTTTCGAAATTAATTAAATGCCAATCGTACATTTATCAGCACTACCGTCGTCACAAATACAGAGTAGATCAGGGTTCTTCGTACAGATTGGATTGGATATTCCGTGTACCTGTGTAGATCCTACTACACAGGATTGGATATTACGTTATTTATATTAAATTTCTGTTTTAGAATCATGCCATTTGGAAGCATGCGCTGTCCGCCTATCTACCCCGACTCGCGCAGTCGACATCTTCGATCAGCAGTATGGACCTGTTCTTCATCCTAATCAGCAGTTTCCTCAGCTCGGTGTCGGACCAGACGGCGCCGAGGTAGAGGTCATACATATCGAAGTGGAGGTGGTTGGAGATTGCGCCCCGTGGATGATCGAGGTAGCCTCTCTTCCACGCCCTCCCCATGCGCTCATAATACTACTTCTTGCCCAGGAACCTGTCCAGGTCGAGGTCGTCCAGCACGTCCTGCCGCAGCACCGCGTCCATGGCCAGCATCACGAACGTGGAGGCGTTGCGGAGCCTGACGGGCCGCCACTTCCCCCACTCGTTGCTGTAGAGCTTGGCCTGCCTCCGGTCCCGCACCATGCATGGCCTCGACACTGGCCATGACGAACGGCAGGTAGGCGCCGAGCACCAAGTCCTTGTGCTTCACGGGGCGCATGGCAGCCTGGCCTTGACCACGGGCGGCGTGCCGGTCGGCGCCGTGGCGAGGAGCGTGGAGCGTGATCGGCTCCGCGCCGGCGCCACGCGGCAGGCTGGCCTTAACCACCTTGCGCCTCTTCGCCGCCGCGCTCTGCCACGTGCTAGGCCACCACGAGGAGGGGGCCCAGTGGCTACACGATTCCGCCGTGCCTGACCTCTCCAGCCTCGAGCACATGATTCAGTTCGTGCAGGCCGTCCTTGTTGCCTCGGTCGGCTCCGCACCGCGCGCCGTGGTAGGCTCGGAGGTGCACGCGGCCGGCGAAGATGGCCTCCGGTGGGTCACTAGGAACACGGAGCGTGCCGAGGAAGAGCGCAGCGACGGTGGCTCACCCGTGCGCCCGCGTGGCCGCTGCGGCGGCGGTGCCTGTTCGTGCGCCCACAACATGTTTGACGAAATGAAGGGTCAATAGTTGTTTTAGATGAACAAGTCAGCAGGTCACCTCAGCAGGAGAAGCCTGCGTTGAGGGATATGGACTTAAGTGATAAATCATACAAAGTTTATAGACCCAAAAGACCACTTTAAAAGTTGATGGACGTAATTGAAACCTCCTCATAAATTATTGAACCTATGGTGCATTTAATTTTTTTTTTCAAAATAAGAATTTTGTACTACCTAAATGTTCTGCATAGGTTTTACTAAGGCTTACGTAAGAAGGGCATGTCGCTGGACCAAAGGAGACGAGTTACACCAATAAGGAGAAGATGATTTATACACAGAAGCTGAATCAACAAATGGCTCATCATTTCAACATTCCATTAAGGAGTAATGACCGATTAAGTGTAGTCTAGCAGTAAGGCTTAAGGACATGTATTCGCATGCTTATCTTCGCAGCCATGCATGTTGATTGGCTATTGTTAGTTCACTTAATTAACCATTGCGATCCATAGGTTAAAAGGGAATAGTTATAGTTTTTTTTAGTCTGTCTACTGAACAACTGTTTGTTTCAGCAAAAACTGGCACATGGTTGATTGTTGGCTACAAAACACACGATTTGTAACAGAGGAAAAACCATGTGTTTTAGCACGAGCTAACACATGGTCGTTGGCTGCCTGCAGAACACATGATTTCCAACAGAGAACTGTGTGTTTTAAAACAAGCTAGCACACGGTTGTTGACTGCCTCTAAAAAAAATAGATTTTTAAAGAAGGCCCACGTAGAGGAAAATCTGTTGTAATTTCTGTGCAACTAAAAAGTAAAACAGTACAGCCCATTAACTAAAATAACAAAATAGCCCATTAAACAACAGTAGCCCATAAGAAAAGCCCAAAACCATGAATACAGGAATATAGTAGATAGACTTGGGAGACATGCAAAGCAAAAAAAAACAGATCTGTTGTGCGTGGGGAAAGCCTCTGCTCTGCGTAGACATCAGATTGCAAAGAAGAAGAACAGAAAATTTTAAGAAGAAACACTACAAGACTGATCCATACCTCATCAGCAAAGGTTAGTATCCTAATCTTTTGAATCTACTTTCTAAAAAAACAACAAAAATAATAGCAACTCAGATCAAAGACTAGGAGAATCTAGATCCATGGAAAAGACATTCAGGATGGCAAAGATGGCCTACTGCTTGTGCTTGCTACAATAGCAGGGCATAGCCCTGGTTGCTTAGTGTGCACAAGAAGAAGGTCCAGCACTTGGGGGTTGTGATGTGGTCTAAAGGTAGAAACAAGCCTACAGAAATAAAAAGAAATCAAGACAAAAATCTGCTAGCTTTTGCACCATCTTAAAAAACCACCTATGGTGTACATAGAAATAAAGACAAGCTGGCACACAACCACACAAGCATGACAAAAAACCTTAATGACATACCTACACATACAACATTGTGTAGAACTGCATGTCCTTTTACATCTACTTTGATTAGATCAACACCATGATCAAGTAGATACTTCACAGTGGATATAACACATGACTGTGTAGAGGCTACAAATGGTATTGCACCTACAAAAGAAAAAACATAAAAGTGCAATTTATATAACTCACACTGTCAGGTGCCAAAGAGTTACATATATGAGAGCATACAATTTCTAAAAGCACAAAAAAGCTACAATAAGAGTTATATGTATGAACCTCTACTTGCAGCCATATTTCGATCACACCCTAGTTCCTCAACAAATTATTTGCAGACATACAAATGACCCTGGCATGCAGCTAGATCACAATTTTCTATGGCAAGTGCTCAATCACCATTTCCTACATATAATTGATGCCCCAACTTTATACTAATGACATCATTTATTTCTAAATGCTTATGATTGCTCCAACAGCAGGGCGTGGCCCTGGTCGCTCCACTATGCACAAGGAGTAGATCCAGCACTTGGGGGTTGTGATGTGGTCTAAAAGGCTAGAAACACAGAGAGCATAGTGCAAAACAGAGAGCATGAGATCACACACACATGTAGCTAGCAGAAATCACACACACACATTGAATTTTCTGTGCCAATTTACTAAAAGTAATTCTGCAGCCACACCACTCAGCAATCCTCAACTAATCCTCAACTAAAATTACAAATATATCTATTATGCATTTGCTACATTCCTATTGTAAATAAATTACAAAACACAAATATGGAAACTACACATTTGACATAGTGCAACTTGTACTTGCTGCTAATGCAATTATACTATACATGTATACAATCTAAAGATCCGGCTCATGCAAGTATTGCTACTTGTACCACTATCAATTTAACTAGCAGTTTTGATGTGGTGTAGGGACAGAGGTGGCTAGGAATGGCTATAATCTCACATACTGATTCTTTATGATGCTTTAACTTTATCCTAATGACATATCATCATTTATTACTAAATGCAGGCAAAGAATAGGGCAAAATTGAGACTAGAGTAGGAAGTATTATATATCACTGAAATTATGGATGGGCATAACTTTTAGGTAATATAAATGTCAATAATTAAGTTTTGGTTTAGAAAAAATCTATTTTCCATGGACTTACTAGAAATACAGGTGAATCCTCCTAAATTTAACATTACTAAATGATGTACATCATCTACTGTAGGTACCATATACACATGCAAGTGAAAACTCAGAACCAAACTTTGATCTCACAACAACAGATGGGATAAAGAAGTTGCAAGAAACAATACAATCCATGTATGAGACTAACTAGGTACTAGATTAAAATATTACTTCAAATAATCATTTACTCAGTGCAACTAGACATATGTCAATAAGTATATATGTTCAAATAGATGCAGGGTTGACAGAATGCATTTGCAAATTCTATGTTGACAAATCTATCAGACATCAGTTATAATGACAGAGATGAGCACAGTAGGAACACCAATTATGATGCAGAAATACTTACTGGATCTGATGCCGGCCCTTCAAATACCTACAGATATAAAAAGGTGAGCAAGTCATTACTTAGATTCAAAAATGTCATGATAAAAATGTTGTTTTTTGAACTAAATTATATTTCAATGCAGGGAGGCTACACTGAACTTATGCTGGAACAAATCAGGAACTCACAGGAAAATGATCAGACTGACAGGAATAGGCAGGTAAAAAATATACTACAAGTATACATAAATTACAGTGAACACATGTGCAAATTACACCCATATATGCGATGTAAATTCAGCATAATAGGAGTGTAATTTTCATTGCTTCATTATAAACTGTGCAGCTACATGAAGGGATGCAAGGAACATTGACACAGATGATAATTGGAAATGACATGAATGAGGTCAAATTGTATATGCTTGTCAATCTAGTTATGTTATATTTTTGGTAAATAATAACCATTGTCATTAACAAACAAATAACATAGAATATAAGCCTTGAGGAACTGGATGGAATCTTTGGACCACAAACTGAGTGGTCAATATCAGAGTCAAGAATGCCATATGAGGTAGATACAGACAGCTAAGCAATTTGATTACATTTATAAGCAATACAAATATGTACTAGCATCAAAAGTAAACTTATCTTTGCAAAAACGGTATGGAGAAATTGCAAGCACGACTGATGATGATAGATCTGAAATTGAACAATATCATTGGCAAACTTATGTATTCAATAACATGGAAATTGATGAGGTACATAAAAATGATCTCTTCAACAATTTCAGTCTACAGTGAAAAAATTATTTGTATTATAAATTCCATTACTCAGAAACTAAGACTGCTGCTAATATATTTACATGCATAGCAAGAACATTAAGATGATCAATCAACAATGGGAGAAAATGGCTTGAGGATAATAGCAACAGAATCAACAAGTACTTGCAAATTTTAAGTGGCCAATTAATTTAAGTGGCCAATTAATTTATATAATTTTTGTCATGAGCAGGCTGTTACAAACCTTAAATTAAATTATGCTTAGATCTACAATTGCATATGCTGAGAACTACAATTGTAGTACCCAATATCTGCAATTTACATTATTGGTGATTGCAATTGTCTAACCGAATGTTTTACTTGTCAGGAATGCAAAGCCTTCTGAAACTCTAGACAACAACACCACTTTTGGATTTACAATTAGCACTTGCAGTACCTTCAGAAACTCTAGGGGCATAGCCATCGCCGTATGACCTTGGGAGAAGCTGGGTGTTGGCCTGCAGCAAGCAAACCATGGCCACCAAGTGCAGCACCTACACCACCTTGTACTAGGCATCTGACATGGCAGTCTCCTGAGATTGAACAAAGGCTGAAGTTACCTAGCTGATTTGGAGCAACAGAAACATCAGCAAGATCATGAAATTCAGAGCTAAACATACATACCTCGACATTATCCTTTTGGTTACTCTAGGTGAACTGCACTTTGTGGCTCAAGACGCTACCTGCACATATTGCAGACTAGGTGAAATAGAATTCAGAAAAACAAAACTGTGAACCAAAACAAAAACAACCAAACCACCACAATATTGCAGTTGTTTCTCACCTTATTCTAGTCCTAGCAGAACTAGCAAGTAGTCTTCAAGGGCTTTAGCTGTACTAGACCCTGCACATACATAAACTCAAATGACAAAAATAAGATATGTGTTGGCACAAATTAGAATTAACAAAGTTCATGAAGTGTTAGCACAAATCACAAGAGAAAACTTGACGTGGACAAGGACAAAAACTAGACTTGGGGAAGCACAAATCACAAAAAAATAAAGGAAAAGGTGAGTTAGCACAAAATCACAATAAAAAGACAAGGACACGGTGAGCTGCTGCTCAAACATACAGAAATCACAACTGTACACTAAAAGTTTTTTCGAGCCTCTACATGGTATACTTACACATATGAGAGCTAATGCACCACCTCCTGCAGGTCATCAGGGTTGAAGCCTATGTCATCATGCAGGATGGGATAGTTCATCAGGGTTGTTGTGGTTGGCCTTGTAGTCCCCTGGCAAATAAAACATGCACTTAGATCATCAAATCAGCTAGAATGGCTGCAAATATTTACACAGGAAAGATAGACTGCAAAAAAAGCAAAAACACCAGCCACTAAAATCATCTAGTAGAAAAAAAGCTAGGCAAATGGTTCAACACCAGCTTATTGCATATACTCAAAACTACAATTGTGCTGCTAGATACTTGCAATTTACATTATTGCTGACTGCAATTATGTAACTGAATCTTATGTTCATGAACACAAAAGATTAATAGGATCAAAAGCAATACAACTACCATTCATGTGGCTGGTGGTTTTGCAGCTTTCTAAGGACAAGGTGACAAATATATGGTGTGTGCTAGCACAAATATATGCTGCTCCTATGTTCCATTAGTCTAAGCACCTGTCAGAAAACAAAAGGCTAAATGGGCTATATATTGGTGTGGGCTGGCACAAGAAATATTGTATAATCAGCTAGAATGGCTGCAAATATTTATACAGGAGAGACAGACTGCAAAAAAAGTAAAACCACCGGCCACTAATATGTACTGACTGCAAAAAAAGCACAGACTGGATGACTGGGCAAATCTTGCAGTACTAACCTCTCTACGGATTATTTTAGGGCAGCAGCTTCCTTGATCTCGTTCCCACCATCGTCTTGACGGTGAAAGAAAGAACCAAGGTCAAATGACAACCAATACTACTGATGATGGGCAAAGAGAGCCAAACATCACATGTTGTCACATAGGAAAGAAGAGACTCACATTGGTGTCGGAAGTCCAAAGGGTCGTCACGTAGAGGCTGCATGATCAGAGTGCTATCCTTGTAGGACTCCTCTACGAGGCTATCTATCTCAGAGATTGCATCATCAAAAGCCTACAACAAACATTAAGAGATAATGTTTCAGCGAAGTTCAGACTGATAGCAATGTACACCAAGATAGAGATAGAGAATCTATACTGTCACACCAAGTTCAGACTGATAGCATACACTGAACCTTCACATGAAAAAGGCTTCAAATCTTTTTTTCCATGACATACACAGATGCAGCTGACGTTTTATGGTCTCTACAGATGCCAACCATCATGTCTCAGGTATAAAAATTTGACAAAGTAGGCATCAACATTCATGGTACCCATGCATATAACACATAGTGGTGATATTTAGTAGCCCCTACGCCACATCCCTTTTCTACTGGGCATGGGTACTACATTGCTTGACCAAGCTGACATAGAATAGAACTAGGAATTTAACAGAACATTCAGAGAAGTCTGCTAGTACCTCAAAAACCATTTATAGAGGCTTAACTAATCTGCAAGTTGATAATGCTAAAACATAGAGATGTAATATAAACACAGAGATGCTAAAACATAGAAATGTGCCGGACACAGGCACATCACAAAAACAGATTTCAACATGTTTTAGCACAGATCACAAGAGACAATTTTTTCTATGAAAGGACAAGGACAAAAACTTGGTGTATGTTGGCACAAATCACAAAAAATAGATTTCAACATGTCTTAGCACAGATCACAGGAGACAATTTTTTTTCTATGAAAGGATAAGGACAAAAAAGAGGTGTGTGTTGCCACAAATCACAATTAACAGATTCGAAGATGTGTTAGCACAAATCACAAATGACAATTATTTTCTATGAAAGGACATGGAGAAAAACTTGGTGTATGTTGGCACAAATGAAAAAAAACATAGCACCACTGACTGATTACTAGTTTGTGGAAACAAACAATACAGATTCCACTGTATACAACATTGTGAGTTTTATCATATACCTTGGCAGCACCAGTGCTGCTGGGAATGATGTTAAAGCTGGCAGCCCTGCCACCTCTCCAGTCCTTGGCTGAAAGACAAGCATCATGCTATCATTTCTACAACAGATGTACGATTTGTTGTCCATATTGACAAACAACACTCTTGCACTCCTGGCTGAATACACTAGCAGCACTAATCTTTTCATTGATTTCAGTATGTGCCCTGCATTGATCATATGAACTTGTAAGCACAAGGGCAACACAGTTAGAACAAAAAACTGAGGCAATATGTCCACGTGCAGGTGCATAAGCAAGGACTTCAAGAATTGACAGATGAAGATTTTTAAGGGAAATGGGTATCGGATGTGATGATATTAGACTGCAACTTACTCAAATTTTAGAGATAACGGCTAACATTGATTGTGAAAAGGTTTGAAAAGGACAATTGGGTCCCCTTACTAAATATTTTTATTGAAACCTTGTGCCATTGAATTTTGAAATAAACTACTTAGTTCTAAGCTAATCAATTTATCTTTTTTATATGCAGGGTGCTTTGGTAAGAGATTTCGGAATTAGCACTGAAAGTTACTACAAATTTGATTCAAACAATGTAAATCCCAATTATACTCATGAGGTAAATAAAAATTCCACTTATTGCACATTATGACAACTAGAATTACAATGCTACATACTTGCAATTTACACTATTCCTAATTGTAGCTACTGATATTTGTGTTTAATTTGTTTGTTTCTCATGAACAGGAGAGTTCAACAGGAATAGTGAACTACAACAGCTATGGACAAGAAGAATACACAAAAGAAATGAATGTGAGTTTCCAAAATTCATACAAGGCCCATGGTATAGCAACTCCTGGAGACAAGCCACATTTTTCTAATGGACCAAAACTGCTCAATTGCATGAAGCTGCTACTGCTATAGCTATTTCCCTACTCATATTTTTCTATAGCATTGAACTAGCAGCAGCGGCTAATACAAAGCACCCAAACAGTTGCTGCATGACACATGTTCATTACATCACAATATCATACCTAAAACAATACAACACTGAACCCTACATTCTGTCAAAAATAGCTCAAATGTTCAGTTCAGATTACCTCTATAGTTTCGAAGTTGTTGTTCGAAGAGATGTGTGAAATAGTTGCTGCATGCATGTACAATCCAATTCTTTTAAACTTTTGCTTTAGGAAATAGTATCTATCTTTTGTCAGTGAGGAGTAACCTGAAACATGCAAATAAGCAGGAGCAATTTCAGAAAATTGACTTGTAATCACTTGTTAGAAAGACTAATATTGACCTATATACATAGTTCACTACAAATAATATACAGTCACACAGAACAACGGCATATTGACATAAAACAAATTGTTTCTCTCTGATAGATCTACAGAACAAACCCTAACTAAACCTATAGCTTACTAAATGACAAAAACATAGAGCAGCAGGTGGAAACAGCTAAGATGTATTCTACAAATCCTATCTGTGTACGCCATTAGAGTGGCTTTCATCTGGACAAAGATTCAAGAGGAGGGAGTAGAGTTCTAATGGCTTATATGATCTGTCCCTTTGACTACAACCATAATTCACGGCTGTTCTCAGTTCTCTCTAACAGATATCACAAAAGATTATATAATTGCTTGTGAAAAGTTATCACTTTATAGCATTGACTTACTCCAGGAAGCTACCTATGACTTGATGCTCCTTTTCAGACAACTAGGAACAACAACAACAACATATGACCTGATGCTCCTTTTGACAGCAAGTGAAATCCATAAGGTCTATC
Source organism: Miscanthus lutarioriparius (assembly GCA_904845875.1). Classification (NCBI taxonomy): domain Eukaryota; kingdom Viridiplantae; phylum Streptophyta; class Magnoliopsida; order Poales; family Poaceae; genus Miscanthus; species Miscanthus lutarioriparius. Next base: position 38,645,889 of record CAJGYO010000009.1, read on the forward strand.
ATCAGTCAGTTCACTACAACAACATGCTAGGATGGTCACAACAGCTTGTGTATGTAGAAAACTAACTTAAGAGCAGTTAAATCTTGACTGTAGCAAATTTTCATGTTATTTTTCCCTATTTTGTTAGAACTGAATGTAGTTCATAGCATACATATAAGCACACAAGTAGTATCAGATAGAATAGACATCTTTAGATAACTGTAATAGCTATAAGTTTAGTAACAAGCATGATCCCAGATATGACTTGTCATTTTTCATAAACAAGCAAAATTGCCATCAACTACATAAATTATTTAAAAAAAACAAGTAAATGGAAGAACACATACCAAACTATATAACTTCAGGAAAAAGCATCTTCCTTAAACAGGTTCCTGCTCCTGATAAGAGTTCCACCTCTGAGGGCGAACTTCCTCCATAGGTAACTAAAAACACAATGAAACAGAAATCGCAAACTAAAATTGCATACTAAAATTACAAGCGGGAATTGCAAAATGAAATTGCAAACTAAAAGCACATAATTAATAGACCTGAAGATGATGAATTGGTCAGGCTTTCTTTTCCCAGAACTAGTATACAAGTCAATCAGACACTCCCTGAAACAAAATCAAATTCCAACAAGTAATGGGGGAAAACATGTGTCAATACAACATAGAGCATATTCAGCAAAGTATATCATGCTCAAACTAAAAAAAAGGTAATGCATGTAAGATCACTAACCAGATCAGACCGTCATCTTTAGAAGAACAAGAGGGACCTCCACAACCCTCAAGCTTGTCCCTGTCTTCGCTATCAAAGGTTACTACACTGAAACATAGTGGACAAAAAAGACACACTAACATAGAAAGACATAAACTTAGAATAATGGTAAAAAAATAGTTAACATCAAGCATCCAAACAAACCATCCAACCAAATATTATCATCCACTTTAATTTAGCCTCTTGACGGTAGATTAATATTTACAACCACTTTAGCACCAACTATTCTCATCAACGTAGCTGCTTCTTTACAAAGTACCATGCACTCATAGCATGAACCTACACCTTATATGACATGAACCTAAACACAAGATCTAAATACAACACGCAGGTCATGCTCTCTTGTAGTACTTTTAGTAGACCTGAGAAAAAAATATTACAAACAACTATCAATTGAATACATGATGGAACAATAGACAAAGTGACATTGCAACTAGTATTACCTCAGCATCATATTCCATGACTTTAGATCAACCATCATCAGAACTATTGTATTCATTGAAAATCATGTCGTTGACATACTAGATACGAAGATGCCCAATATCAGCTTCAGGAAACTTGTCCATCAAATAGACATTTGGGTCCCAAAGCTCTAGATTCTTCATCGCAAAGATACCACTATCATTGCTAAAGCTGAAACAAAGATATGATAAAGACAAGACAGAATATTATAAGCACAACACAAAATAATATGATCTATAGAAATAAAAAAAGACTGTACTTAACCTACTTCTTAGACTACTGAGGTACATCTGCAAAGATAATTTCATATCCAAGGAACCCAAACTCAATATGAACAACTTCACTCCAGATCGTGGTCAAGTTTGGTATCTACAAGCAGGTAGAGGAAATAATTAGAGTGCAGATATATATTTTTTCTTATTTGAAAAAAATTTCACATTGCATTCAAACAAAATGATGTGAATCCATGTGCTGCTGCTACTTACAAATTCATCACGGATAGCTTTATGGAAATGTGAGTCTGCTCCAAAACGTAATATACAGGAATCTAAGATTACAATCAATCTTCAATTGATGTACACAACAACCACATACCACCGATCATGGAAGAGAATTGGAAAATAAAGCTGACAAAATAACAAATAATGCAAAACAAGGGATTATTAGTACAACTGCAATGCACACAACATATGTGCTAAAACTGAAAAAAATTAAAAGGATGTGTTACTCACATATTGGCTGAATGCTAATGACCTTGCACGAGCACCACCCTTAGAGCATTTCACTGTATTATTATATAGCTCCTTCTCCTTACTATCATTAGGACCGTGATTTCCAATAAAATAGTCCTACAAAAACATATTGGTCAATATTATTTTATTTGATATAGTTACCACATATAATTGAGAAAAAAGAAATAAATTATACTTACACCAACTTTAGAGAAGAAATAATGCTTGTAAGAATTCTTGGGGTGTTTCCTATGGAATAACAATCTACACAAAGCATTCACTACAAAGTAATGAACCTTTCCTTGAGTCTTAAGAGAACTTGCAAGTGCACTCAATTTCATGACCACTTGCCAATAATTGATTACTGCAAGACTGAAAAATATGAAAACAATTCATAATTACTTGATCCAAGTGTACTCACGTGTGGTGAAAACGCTAAGGAGGTTATAAACATTTAAAACTTACTCGGAATGTTCGCTTTCTGCCATTCTCAGAACAACAGCATACACGTCAGCTTCAAGTTTGGACACTGTTATCTTCGAATGAGGCATCATATAAGGGCTCAACTTGTATTTGCTTGGGATCATGATCCTCTTAGGATGATGAACAACCAGCTTTGCACTAGAAGAGTACCAAGGACCTTGATTTGAAAACAACTCAGAGTCATCTAATAAACCATTGTTTCCCATACTTTTTGTAACACCCTAAAATTTGCCTCTTTTGAAAATAGGTTTAAAATAATTTATTTCCGAATTTTGTGCTCATGAAATATAGGAAAATAATTTTTTTCATTAAATTAAAATTCATCATGAGGTAGCAACATGTTTGAGCATACATGCCCTTGCATTTGATTTATTTGGTTGAGTGGTTTTGATTGAAAATTTAAAATGGTTCAAATTGCTTTTGCAAATGAAATTAAAAATGGCTTTGAAATAAAAGAAAATTAGAAAATGAAAGAATTTAAAAAGTTATTCTCGGAAAACTTACCCAAAATTTGCTCATTTATGTTTGAATTAAAAAGTGTATTTTAAATCATATTTATACTTGATTCGGTTCATATTTGAATTTGTTTTGAATTAAGAAAAGAAAAAGGATTTTGAAAAAGAAATGGAAAGACTCCCCCTCTCGCTATCTGGCCCGAAGGCCCACCTCGGCCTCTCTCTCTCATTCCAGCTCTCCTTCTCTGTTCCAGCCTGTCTCACTCCTCTGCCTTTTCCCCCACCGGCCCTCTCTCTCAGCCGTTCTTCCCTCCCTTTGGCCCAGCGCGCTGGCCTAGTCTTCCCCTCCCTGCGCACCGTTTCCTCTTGGGCCGAGGGCCGAGGACCAGCCAAAGCGAAGCCACGCAGTCACCGACCCAACGCGGACGCCGCTGTTTCCCTTCACCTCTTCCTCTATCGCTGACCGCCCAGGCCTGCCTGTCAGCTTTGCCCCTTACCTCCAGCCGTACGCGACATGAACTCTTCCATCGCCACCGTGCTGAGTGTCCTTGTCTGTCCCATCCACGCCCCCTCTCGCCCTTAGCAGTACCTGGCCCTTAAATAGAGAGCCTCCGTGCCCGTGCCGTCCCCCACCGAGCCCGGAGCAAGCTGTAGCCGCTGCCTTTGCCCTAGCGCGCTCACGCCGATGAGCCGCCCACCTCCCCAAGCACAGCGCCACCTCCACTTGCTCCGCGCTGCCGAAATCCCCCTTGGTAAGTTCTCCTCGCCGCTCTCTCTTCCCGTGGCTTCCCCGTTGAAAACCGTGGCCTCTAAGGCCGTTTTCTTGCTTCACCGCCGAACTCCGTCGCCGGCCATGGCCATCCGCCGCCTTGGTCCTATTCCGGCGGGTGGAATAAGTCCCACCCTTCCTCAGCCGTTCATCGCGTGATCTGCGGTCCAGATCATCCCATACCCCTTCGCACGCCATATTGCTAAAGAGCCCCTCCAGTTCTCTATTTTCAAACCCGCAGTCCAAAGCGCAATCAAAGATTACGTTTTATTCTTTGGAAAGCATAGTTTCTTTGGTTTAGATCCAAAATATGTTTCACTTATTTACAGATTTGCCACTGATTTTGTTTTAACCATAACTTCTCCGTTTTAACTCCGATTTGATCCGTTCAAATTGCGTTAGGTTCGTATTTATGTTGTCTACATGTTTATACCACTTTTAGATATGTTTTCAACTTTTAAAATTTGAGGTTAGATTTAATCTATTATTTTACTAAAGGAAATCTTGTTTATTTCATATCTTGTATGTTTTAGCTCCAAATTGACCCATTCAAGTCGTGCTAGATTCATTACGACGAGGTCTACACATTAGCAACGTTGTTTACCATATTATTATTTCTGAAATTTCATGGTTTAAATCATATCTTGATTTATAATTATGCAACTCGATTTTATAAATAAAATATGATTTGTTTTACTTTAGTTTTATAATTCAAATCTAAATTTGACTTGATTCAATTTGTATAAGATTTTATATCGTTAAAACACATGAAGCTTATAGTTTTACACTTTCTCTTATGAGTAGATCTTTCGGTAGCCATTTCTCTCAAACCGTAGCTCCAGTTAGCATGCCTCTCGCGACTGTGTGTTCGTAGCGATGCGTAGAATCGTGCTTCAAACTCTTTTACTTATTTTTCTATGTTTGGTGTACTGTTCTAATTTAGATATATTGTTTGCTTCATGTATGATTGCATGGATGCTTGTGTGGTGCTTTATGATCTTGTCCAGTCAGTGAGTTACACATGGTGAATCTAGAAGCAGATCTTTGAAGATTTGGATTGGAAGAAGGATCTAAGTTTAAGGCAAGTATAGCATGGGACCATCCTTGTTACCTATTCACATTTAATCATTTAATTCATATTGCATGTGTTTACCTTGTTGCCAATAAGGATATCCTAGATATTTGATATCTTGTACCTTGATACGTATGGGGTATTGCATTGGGTAGTATGATGCTTGTGCTCAATCAAAGACCATGATCTTGTAACTTGACTAATGGATTATGCAATAAACACTAAAAGATGCTTTTTAGCAACATGGAACAAGGGGGCTAGACCATTTGGTTGTTTTTATGGTGCTCTAGATTCCTCTCCCTAAGAACTTATCTGTAAGTGATCATCTAGAACTTACAGTACAACTGTGAGGGCTATATGGCTCTGGCTTTAGCTCAGTATGAGAACCTTTTTTAGCTTGTTAGAGGTTACCTTTATGGCACAAGAGGGGCTTCGGTTTGTATGATCTCGGCCTGCCAGCCCCACTCCTTGGTTTTTTGGTATTTTGTTAGTCACTCCTTAGAGAGGGGCTCATGCTTATTGATGGGGAAACCTTAGTGGCCCTAACTTGTTAGACGAGCCTTTGAAAGCCTTCATAGTGAACCCTGTCGACCTTCCTTGGAAGTGGGTCAAGAAATTAGCTACCTTGAGTGAAAGGGTAAATCATGACTCACAGTGAAAGTGTACAACCTCTGCAGAGTGTAAAACTGGTATATCAGCCGTGCTTACGGTCACGAGCGGCCTTGGAACCCTTATGGAATAGATGATGAACACTGATGATACTGATGATAAAGATGCTCATTAATGGTTAATTGTTTATGCTATTCATTATTCATGTTTATCTGATCATGTGTTTATATGGGCTTGTGGTAAACTTGTTGCCACCTAATTGCTAAAAGATGACAATTAAAAGCTAATCTCAGTTAAACCAGTGTCAGCCTTTTGAGCCTCATGAACCCCATGTTATATTTGTTAAGTACGACATGTACTTACGCTTGCTTTATTTTTTAATTATTTGGATAAAAATCCTAGATGGATACCAGATTGCTAGAGTTTAGAGGAACTAGGCTTGTGATCAACCAGTTAGTTGTCCATGTGGATTGGAGTCTTCATCCAAAGATTGGAGTTGTCTTTCCGCTGTTTGCTACCTAAGGTTATACTCTTTATACTAGGTACGTTATATATTGAGCATTGTCTTTTGATATTACCCTTACTTGTAGCTATATATGAGATTTGACTTCCTGGTCTAACATATGGTCAAAAACTGAGTTGAAGCTAATCATATTTTATATATAAATATTTTGATATCATTTATGCCAATTCAACTTTAACTTGTAAATACAAACTGACATGTGAGAACATCTAATCAAATTTGATATGTGTATTTAGACTAAACATATTATAATTTAGAAATATATTTATGTTAGCAACTAGTCATGTTAAAACTTATTTGCAAAAGAGCATTGTATATAATTATGTTGCTTTTATTTATAAAAACTAGTTGCATGCATATTAATCAAATTAATATTTAAGCATATATATAAAAGTCACTTGACATGAAAAACGATGATACTAGCATGTAGATCACATCGATATGAATCTAACGCAATTGGAACGACTCGAAACGGACTTAAAACGAATATACGACGACGATATTACGAATTGGTGGTAATTTTGTAATTACCTCATCTTCATCCTTTGGCCTCCCGTACAGACACCACACGGCCATGGCAATAGCAGCTGCGTAGGGGTGGGCTCAACTTGTTGCACGAAGGAGAGGATGGTCGGGCTAGGCAGCGCAACGACAACGGCGAGAGGAGGAAAAAAAATCTAATTTACTACACGAGGGATTTCCCAAACTAGGGGCTCCCCTTACGGTAGTTTTGGTGTGCTTTGCCCAAGGGATTGGTACGTATTTATAGGGAGAAAAACTCCCCATATCTACATCAACTAGCAATATGGTATAAATTGATGTTGCACCCTTCACATTTACTAATGGACCTAAATAATCATTAAAGCCCATTAGTAAATAAATGCACGGGCCTTTAGAATTTATTAGGATTATTATACATGGGCTTTGAGCGTCGCGAAAAATGAGAAATTTATTATTTTTGGAATTAATTAATTTCGTGGATAAAATTGTTCTAAAAAGTCTAGAATTATTATTTAAGCCGCAAAAAAAATACTCTGAAAGCTCTAAAAATTCGGGAAAAATTCCCAGAGACATTATGGAACATGAGGAACCCAAATAAAGTATTTGGAGCCCATGATAAGATAATTTGGAGCATCTAAAAATTAAATTATGCTCATAGACAAATAGGAACAAGTTCTAGAAAAAGCTAAATTTTTTTTGAGAAGTTTGTAGAGATTGATTGATGGACAAGGAACTGAAAGGAGTGATTTGCGTTACAAAGAAAAGATTTTAGGAAGCTCCCAACGAAAACTTGAGCCGAGAAATAAAGAATTTGAATGTACAAAAAGATAAAGGCGTGCCAGAGAAGGAAAATCGACCTACTAACATATTTTAAAGACTTTACTCACTCTCAACACACAAAGAAACAACAAACAAACATCACATCATCCAAACGCCCGTCAAAATTAGAAAACTTTGAAAATTTACATTTTTCGTATAACTAAATTTGCGCTAGCTCAAACAAAACTTGGTAAATTTTATTCAAATATTAAAATAATTCATTTTATTTAGTGTTTTCTATGCACAACCCAAAATCGAAAATTTTGGGGTGTGACAAGAATAGAGCAGCAGGCACAACAACTATAAAACAGAAACATATTCAAAAAGTTCCAGCTACAACTGAAGGCAACATCAAGGCTGAACTACAGGAAAACGAAGATGGGAAAACATTTGAGGTGTGGCAAAAAAGTAACCAGATTTAGGAGGTTCATAGGTTCAAGAGATATACAATAAACACTGACCTAACAGAAGGTGAAGAAGAATTTACCTGCATATGTGTAAAATTCAGCAAAGATGGGATACTCTGCTGTCATATCCTAAAAATAGTCATTGAAAAGGAAATCAACACAATTCCAAACAAATACTTCTTAGATAGGTGGAGAAAAAAGGATATGAAGGTACATGTTGAAAGACAAGAAGAAGAAATAGTTGCAACAAGCTCATTGTTGAGATTCTACATATTATCTAGAAAGTCAACAATACCGAATTCAAAAGGATCAAAAAATGAGGAAGCCATGGAATACTTTATGACAGAATTCGACAAGATAGAAATCAATTTAGATAGAATGTTATCTACTCAGCAATCAGGTGAAGCACAAAATGACCAGCAAGGAAATGAAGGAGAAACTATGGAAGCACAAGCTGGAGATCCACAGACTGAAATAGATGATCTCAAAAGAATTCAGAGAAAGAGAAGGCCACCTAAACCTATAAGAACGAAGACACATGTAGAAGAAATAAAGAAGAAACTGGTGGCAGCAGAAAAGAAGAAAAAGAAGAAAACAAATGACACAGACAGTGCAGTTAAAAATTTTGAGTATATAAAAATAGAATTTCAGTATATACAAATAGAATTTGAATCAAAATGCAAAAATTCTTATTCATGTGAACTAATAATGTCTTGTAGGCTCCCCGATGAAGCCAAAAAGAAAGAAGAGGAAGGAAACATCAAATGGTAGCATTGATCACCAAGCAACAGAACACTGATGACATGGTAATCAAAGATGATCAACAGAAGGAAAGCAAAATTTATCAATCAGAAGGAGGGATGCAGTCAAATTCAATGGCCAATTAATTTATGTAATTTGTTTAATGAACAGGATGTTACATTCTTAAATTAAATTATGCCCAGAACTACAATTGCATATGCTGAGAACTAAAATTGAAGTGCCCAGTAGCTGCAAATTACATTGTTGGTGATTGCAATTGTGTAACCGAATGTTTTATTTGTTTCAGAGGACACAAAATTGGTGTGTGCTGACACAAATCACAAAAAACAAACTTCAATATGTGTTAGCACAAATCACATTAAACAATTTTTTTCTATGTAAGGACAAGGACAAAAATGAGATGTGCGTTGGCACAAATTAGAATTATCAAAGTTCATGAAGTGTTAGCACAAATCAAAAGAGACAATTTTTTTCTATGAAAGGATAAGGACAAAAACTTGGTGTGTGTTGGCACAAATCAAAATTATCAAAGTTCATGAAGTGTTAGCATAGATCACAAGAGACAATTTTTTTCCATGAAAGGACAAGGACAAAAACTTGGTGTATGTTGGCACAAATCAGAATTATCAAAGTTCATGAAGTGTTAGCACAGATCACAAGAGACATTTTTTTATATGAAAGGACAAGGACAAAAACTTGGTGTATGTTGGCACAAATCACAAAAAAAACAGATTTCAACATGTTTTAGCACAGATCACAAGAGACAATTTTTTTCTATGAAAGGACAACGACAAAAAAGAGGTGTGTGTTGGCACAAATCAAAATAAACAGATTCGAAAATGTGCTAGCACAAATCACAAATGGTATTGACTTGTAATCACTTGTCAGAAAGATAAATATTGACCTATATACATAGTTCACTGCAAATAATATATAGTCATACAGAACAAGTAAATGGAAGAACACATACCAAACTATATTCGTATGACTGTGTCAATGATCTCAATCTGTTTTGATTTGTGCCTGCCCACACCAAGTTTTCTAGATTGAACGCAACATCAAAGGAAATCAGTACAAACAGTGCAAGATGGAGTCAAGTTTAGGAACATAAGTATCAACTCCATGATACCTTCTATTTACACCAGCCCCATTCGTTGGAGGTTCCATCAAGCTATTGGACCATGAAGTTGTCAATCTCAACCTGCTTAGTGGGGTCCTAAAACATAATTCACCACTAAGATATCTATCATGTGTTTTGGGTATCACATTATAGAAATCAAGTAACTTTAGAATTGAGATATCACGCTATCATGTGTTTTGGGCATCACATCATAGAAATCTAGTAACTTTAGAATTGAGATATCACATCAATGAAACCATGTAACTTTAGAATACGACTTATTAGTCCAACAATGCTATTTACATTGTTCACAGCCTAGCAAAAAGACAATATGACTTATTAGTCTAATGTGAAATGAGAAAACAACCCATAAAAAGGTAGCAAATTCTAGGTACAGAATCATATTGGCAGTTTGAACATAAGGTTTTCTTGTTCTAATCTGATGCATTCAAGTTTCTTTTAGATGTTTGACTTGGGACAACTGCAATAACCTGCAGGTGCTATTCCTAACATATGATATGTGTAGTAGTCTATATAATTCATCACATCATTCTACATAAGACAGACTATAGAAAATGCAAATAATATACAGTCACACAAAACAAGTAAATGGAAGAACACATACCAAACTATATAACTTTAGGAAATAGCAACTTCCTCAAACAGGTTGCTACTCCTGATAAGAGTTCCACCTCTAAGGGCAAACTTCCTCCATTGGTAACTGAAAACAACCAAATATTTACAACAAGTAATGGGAGAAAGCATGTGTCAATACAACAAACAACACATTCAGTAAAGTATATCATGCTCAAACTAAAAAAACATAATGCATGTAAGATCACTAACCGGATCAGACCGTCACATTTACAAGAACAATAGGGACCTCCAGAACCCTCAAGCTTGTCCTTGTCTTCACTATCAAAGGTTACTACACTGACACATAGTGGACAAAAAAGACACACTAACACAGAAGGACATAAACTTAGAATAATGGTAAAAAATAGTTAACATCAAGCATCCAAATAAACCATCCAACCAAATATTATCATCCACTTTAGTTTAGCCTCTTGACTGTAGATTAATATTTACAACCATTTGAGCACCAACTATTCTCATCAACATAGCTGCTTCATTACAAAGTACCATGCACTCATAGCATGAACCTACACACTACATGACAGGAACCTAAACACAACACGCAGGTCATGCTCTCTTATAGTACTATTTGTAGACCTGAGAAAAAAATATTAGAAACAAAAATCAATTGAGTACATGATGGAACAATACACAAAGTGACATTGCAACTAGTACTACCTCAGCATCATATTTCATAACTTTAGATTGACCATCATCAGAACTATTGTATTCATTGAAAATCATGTCATTGACGTACTTGATACGAAGATGCACAATATCAGCTTCAGAAAACTTGTCCATCAAATAGACATTTAGCTCCCAAAGCTCTAGATTCTTCATCGCAAAGATACCACTATCATTGCTAAAGCTGAAACAAGATATGAGAAAGACAAGACAGAATATTATAAGCACCACACAAAATGATATGATCTAAAAAAATTAAAAAAAGCACTGTACATTACATACTTCTCAGTCTGCTGAGGTACATCTACATAGATAACTTCATATCCATGAAACCCAAAGTCAATTTGAACAACTTCACTCCAGATTGTGGTCAAGTTTGGTATCTAAAAGCAGGTAGAGGAAATAATTAGAGTGCAGATATATATTTTTTCTTATTTGAACAAAATTTCACATCACATGCAAACAAAATGATTTGAATCCATGTGCTGCTGCTACTTACAAATTCATCACGGACACTTTATGGAAATATGAGTCTGCTACAAAATGTAGAGTACATGAATCCAAGATTACAATCAATCTTCGAGTGATATACACAACAACCACATACCACCGATCATGGAAGAGAATTGGAAAATAAAGTTGACAAAATAACACAAAATGAAAAAGAAGGGATTATTAGCACAACTGCAATGCACACAACATATGTGCTAAAGCTTAAAAAAAAATTAAAAGGATGTGTTACTCACATATTGGCTGTATGCTAATGACCTTGCATGACCAGCACCCTTAATGCATTTCACAACATTATCATATAGCTCCTTCTCCTTGCTATCATTAGGACCATGATTTCCAATAAAATAGTCCTACAAAAATAGATTGGTCAATATTATTTTATTTGATATAGTTACCACATGTAATTGAGAAAAAAAGAAATAAATGACACTTACACCAACTTTAGAGAAGAAATAATGCTTGAAAGAATTCTTATGGTGTTTCCTATAGAATAACAATCTGCACAAAGCATTCACTACAAAGTAATGAACCTTTCCTTGAGGCTTAAGAGAACTTGCAAGTGCACTTAATTTCACAACCACTTGCCCATAATCGATTACTACAAGACTGAGACAAATGAAAACAATTCATAATTACTTGATTCAAGTGTACTCACGAGTGGTGAAAACGCTAAGGAGGTTGTAAACATTTAAAACTTACTTGGAATGTTCAGTTTCTGCCATCCTCAAAACAACATCATACACATCAGCTTCAAGCCTCGACACTATCATCTTTGAATGAGGCATCATATAAGGGCTCAACTTGTATTTGCTTGGGATCACTATCCTCCTAGGACGATGAACAACCAACTTTGCACTAGAAGAGTACCAAGGACCTTGGTTTGAAAAGGACTCAGAGTCGTCTGATAAACCATTGCTTCCCATACTTTTTGCAGAAACAGAAGTCCCACCTCGATGGGATGCAAGAGGTGTAGGTGCCTGCCAAATTAGGAAAAAAACATAAAGTTGTTCAAAATCATAAAGTAAAAATTGACATAATAGGGTTCATACTATTTCATTCTATTCTCCAAATACCTAACAAACAAACACGGCTGAGAGGTATAAAGAAGGGGACAACAAAAATGCTTCTATTGCCTTTATTCTCAATATATACAACACTAGTACTGCTAAGGTACACTAGAGTATGGATATTACTACAACTACTTGTACTAGCTATTACATGACTGAGAGCAGCCCCAACTACTAACAATTGTCCTTCCACTACCATGGCTGCACCAAAAGCAAAATCAGCAGGTTATCTCACAAGACAATTGTTCCAAATTGATAAAACTAAAAATGCCAATTTACAAGGTCATAGTGTTCTCTAGAAGGGCTGATTGCAGCTAGAGGAACAGCAACAGTTGGATCTTCAGTAGTCGTAGAATAATCATTAAAAGGTAAAGACTCCATATGGACAAGGTCCTAATAAAAAATACTACCATATTAGTTACAGAAAAGAGACAAAAAAGAACACAAGATATGTCATGATACAAAATTGATCCAATCTAATAAACAAGCTTACAGTTTCAACATTGTCATTTCTTTCGATCTCAACAGTTTCCTGATTGCTCACATTACCACCTCCACCAAATGGATTAGACCTCATCTGGTCAACAAACGTCCAACCCTCTGATGCAGGGCAAAATTGGAAGTAGAAGCTACTCTCAGATTGAACCTATGAAAAAGTGAAAGTAAATCAGGTGCTAGTATAATGAATAAGACAAACATATTGGAACCATGATTTTACAAAGAACAAGTTACAAACATATATTAGCAAGTAAATCAGGTGCAAACATATAAAAAAGTAAATTAGGTGCACATAAGGTCAAGCATACATTTACAGGGACACCTCCATGACATATATTAGCAACACGATTCTGATATGAAGTAGAAGTTGTTTTCAGCTGCAGCAACACATACTAAATAAGTACAAAAATGTATATACATACAATATGATGATTTAGCAAGGGAAGAATAGGAAATGGCAAAAACATTTACCACATAATTGACTTTTTGATGCATGTCATTGGATACAGCACGTCAAATCATAGATATCACTCAATCAATATGACAAGCTGTAAAAGATACTAGACCAACAAGACGCCTCAGTTTAGGGTCTTCAACATAATTTCCTAAATCATCCTCGAAATCAAACATTCTAAAAGATGGTATGCTAGAACTATTAAAGTAAGGAGCTTTCTTCATACAAGGTTTCTCAACAGATGCTTTCCCTGCTTAATTAAATATTAAATTGGTAAAGAAAGTTGAAACTCACAGGTGACAAGAACAAATATTGCACATGTCAAATATCATAATTGCAGTATTTCCAATGTCCAATTTACTGCTAATAAATGTGCAATCTAAAAATAGGTACTAACCAGTATGATCCAAAGCAGGAGCTGTATTTTCAGCCAGTTGAGTTTCTTTTGAATGGCAGGGAATAGTTTTTGGCTCTGAAACATGCAAATTAGGACTAGAAGCAGTTTGGATATTCTTCACTGCAAAAAGACCATGATCACTCTGGTTCAGAGAACCAATAGGATTCCTTCTACTAGACACTTCTCCTGCATAGAGACCATGCTCAAACATGTGTCTTGTTTGTATCATAGATTTGTTAAACATTTTTTCATGAGCAGGACAAACATAGAGCCTTCTCAACCATATCCGTCGAGTGTCCAGCAGCTCCACTAGTTCTTTCACCTACCTAAACAAGGACAAACAGATGGAATAAGTTGCATGGGCAAAATAAAAAGGGGGTCTGCTGTTCATAAGTGCACGGGCAAAAAGCACAACATAAAAACAATGTGAGTCTGCTCCAAAACGTAGACTGGAATGAAAGATCATGGTAATAACAAAAACAATGCAAGTTTGTTACCTTTGTTGAATCAAGAGGTATGTCCACTGTCGCACCAGGATCATTGTAGAAGCTAGCTGGTTCATGAGGAAGAGGTGGCATCCAAGAATTAGAAGTAGCAGGTACACTTCCTTCCTGCAGAATAGGTGGCAATAAGAAGATCGATAAAATAATAGTTAAAGAAAATAGGTGGAAGATTAGAACCAGCTGGAAGCTTGGTTTGCATTTGCTAAACGATAACAAAAACTATGGTCCTAAAGCTCTAAATTGATAGTACTGTAAGTGTTAGATGGAGCACATCAAGGGCCAACAGAGTCGCAAACTCATGATGCAAGAGCAAAAGCAGCCACATGACAATTTCCCATGGAGAAAGAACTTCGGCAAAGACCTAATGCTACAAACAGCCCTCAATTCCCTTGTGCCATTAACAACTCACCACCAAAAACAATATGTAGTCAGCCCTCAATTCCCTTGTGCCATTAGCATATTGTATCTTATGAAATATTGATGCCAACAACACTATGCGTAAATTCCCCCATAAAATAAGTTTTCACACATGCACTACAATGAGTAGGTCCCTAATATAACCCCACAAATCCACGGCTGCCAACCCCACACCCTCGAACCCAAGCATCAAATTCCATGTTTAAGCATCATTACTCCCTTGAAAACCTCCGAACAACAAATACAAGCACAGCCATGGGGAATTGGACTTGTCTAGCACTCAATAGCTAGCTGCTGGCCCCTACTAGTCACTAGAATGGAGACTTTTACCATACTGATCATTGAAGAATAGACATTTAAAGATAGCAAACAGCACAAACCCAAAAAAAACCAATACCAAACAGTAGAAAAATGCTGCAATCTATGCCTATAAAGTATTTTGCAGCACTATCTACAAATAGCAGTGAGGTGCGCACACAGGAAAAAAAGGAACAAGGAAACACAGAAACTCACTTTTAGTTCAAGCTTCTGTCGTTTACTTGCAGCATTAGAAATTATGACTGGGGCTTCTTCAACAACTACAGGATTGTCCTTTGTACCTCCTATTCCAGTATGATCCAGCACACTTGCCTAAAATTCAAAAATACATTATTCAAGGAAACAATTTTAAACTCAAATCACTATTCTAAACACAATAACATAATCAACAAAAGAAAATTTGAATAGAGATGATCCATCAATTTAGAAAATACAAAACTAAAGGAAAAAGAATAAGATGTAGGAACATTGACCTCAGCATCATCATCTTTTCTGCAATTGAGAGGGGATTTTCCAAGACGTTGAGATAGTCCATATCGAGTCCTAGAAGCTACACTATCAGGACTGGAAGTTTGTGATGCATAGTTTTTCCTCTTCCTCTTCCTTCTACATGAATCTATAGCTGAATCTGCACCTAAAAATATTCATAAGAGTATGAACAAGACAAACAAAGTTAACTCAATGCTGAAACAAAGGTACATATGACTTCATGTACCTTGAACTGATGAGTTATTGGAAGGAATAATTTCAGTTGGCTGAGAAACACAACAAATGTCCCTACCAAAAACATTGTATGCACTATCTGAATCAACTTTTTCGGTCACAGAAACTTCTTCATCATTAATTTTAGTAGCAACAACCATTGTGGGATCCACATCTTCCACATTAACTACAATAGCAACAACCAATGTGGTATCAAAAACATCTTCCACAATGGTATGAGTTGAACTAGTAGGCATTGGGGCTTCATATTCATGAGCCATTTCATCATTATTTTTCTCACTAACATTGGCTGGAGAAGGGATTCCGGCAACAGAATTCTCAGGCAGTGGATCATCATCAACTGCATGACCATGACTCTTTTTCATGTACTAGAACATTGAGATGACAAATTTGCCAGGGCTCCTGAAACCATGTGATATGTCATGTTCTTGGAAAATGCCACACAAAGCTTCATTGTCCTGTCATGTCAAATTAATAGTGCCATATGAATCATGTAAAGTTCAATATAGAGGCTGGATAACAAAAATTGCAGATTGTGCATATTAAAATAGCAATAAACTAAACCAGTAATTTCTTCACAAATATTAAATGAAATACACATGAACATACCGAACAAGGCACCTACTTGTTCATCGAAAAATTTACAATCAGTATACAGAGAATCCCTAAAAGAAGCACAAGCATTAACCGGTAACAAAGATTCAGCATAACAAGTTTCCTCAATAGATTTGACCTACACAAAATATATTACAGTCATTCAGTCAGTAATCTCAACAAGAACAAAACAAACATCGCAACACTCATAAAACCTCAAACAAAGACTTACCGGACGCTTTCCAAACTTATCAGCAGAGACACAATCATATGAAGCATATTTTATGATCATTGAACCTCTCAACACAGAATTCTTGGCAAATTTGGGGGAATCTAGTGACGATATCCGAAGTTCAGGAAGTCTAGATAGTAAGCCTATAAGAAATTACAAAGTGGTCAGTAAATACATTACATATAGATGACAAAAGGAATTGATAGGAAAACAAGCAATGGAAAAAAGACATGTTGCCTACCAACTTCTTGCCAAAGGTCTTGATGAGGGGCAAAGAAGTCTCGTTGATTTCTTTAACAAAATTGGCCTTTGCAGACTCATCTTTCTACTGCCTAATGTCTTCACCACCAATTGGAATCCCTAAGAATAGGTGAACTAATTTTGCAGAAAAAGGGACTACTTTGCCTCCAACAAGTATATCACAATAGTTGACATCGCCTTGATCCGCAATCCATTGGATAAAGTTTCTAGGCACTAAACATCCATCATACTCAAGCAAGATCCCAAATACATGATCCCTGATGATTTTTTTCTTACGCTCATCCAATTCTCTTATTTTCTGTCCAAAATACTTGTTATTGAACCTGCTTCCTGCTTTAGCAGATGAACTCTCACCAGCAGTTGATTTTCCTTTACCAGTGCCTTTAACATCTCTAGTATTCTAAAAAAACGATGAAAAAAATAACTTTCCAGTTATGAAACTAATCATCAGTTCACTAAACATGGTGTCAAAAAAGCACATGCTACTAAATTTACCTTTGCAGCATGTTTCTGAACTCTAGAACATCATGATTTCCCTTTCTTCTGAATAGACTTAGAAAACTGAAAAAACAATATCAATAGTTAGTTCATAAAAAACATAGTGGCATGGATTGATTCGAGTAACTTAACTGCTGGAGAATAAGAACAAAAAAGGTTGATATGTGCAATTGAGAGACAGCCTGATGTCCTACTCCTATAACTATGACACAGCGATGGTAATAGTCCAAAGAGATATACAAATATGCATAGTTCAGTAATAAAAGTTTCAGAACATACTCCAGAAAACACTCCTTTCAGATGCTTGAAAGTGTGGACTGCTACAACAGGATCAATATCATCATCTGAGGAGTTTGGATCCTAAAAAGGAAACAAGACATATCATATTATATACACAGGTGTATAAACAAACAAAATCAAGTAAACTTATTACCTCGCCAATATTCAATAAATCAAAGTTGTCTTCTTCAAAGTTCATATCAAACTCATCATCACTCTCACCATTTACAGATTGAGCATCAGAACCCAACTCATCATCATCCATGGCTATATAACAAAAAAAGTTTAATCAACTACTGTTTTCTTAAAAAATATGCATGCCTATCATTCAGAAACTCACAGAGGCTATCAATGTACTAAAAAAGAAGTATATAATCCAACAGGCACTTCAAAAGATATGACAACAGATAGATACTGGACCATGAACACAAGCAACCATTTTCAAAGATGTTGGATCTTTGAGATGACTGCTAAACTTTATCTATATGACACCTAACCTGATCACTACATCATTCAGATGCCTTTAACTATTTGATGTATTGGATCACCACGGTACATCTAGTTGAGATACTACCAGATCATGAGAAGTACAATATTTAATTTTTAGAAAAAAACACAAATGAGCAGTTGGGCACTATTGTGTTAAGTTCTATGTGCTGAATACAACCCCAGATCAAATCAGCAAGCACTACTACAAACCTCAGCTAGTGTAAATGAACAATGCAACAACAATAGTTTTTGTTGTTAAATGCTGGAATCACAAACTGATAGAGAGATTCAGACTAGAAAAGAACAAAACAAATTGATAGAGAGATTTCAACATATTTGTGACTCTTAATATTTGGGTTCTCTAGTTTCAGTTTCGGTTAAATGCTGGTAGGAGACAATAGTCAGGTTCCAGTATCAGTTCAATGTTGGTTGGAGACTACAGTCAGTAATCAGTTCACTCAACTCCTAACATGTTCAGACAATGTGGCTAAAAGCATGAAACCTATAGCAGTAGCAACATAAATATGCACAGTTCAGTCAAACTATGCAGCGGCCACCCCTGACCATGCAGCGGCCGCCTCGATGAGTTGACGCCGCACCATCGCCACCCCCTCTCCCCCCAGCCTCTGCCCCACCTCGACAACAAGGGGACTAAAAATTGGTCATCTATGGCAGCATGAACACGCGCAATTGATGAGTTACTACAAACACAACAGCAGTACACACCACATCCCTGCAGCATCGGCTTGCTTCTGGCGATGACCATTGCCAACCCTGCCCAATCTCAAGCAAATTAAAACACCACTGCCTATAAATGGAGTGACAAGCATCGCCTAGATATGGAGTGACAAGATTCAATTAAAAACAGAAAGCAAATTAAAAGAAAACTCAAGCAAACATAGCAAAAAATCTAAAAATTCAGAAACTAACATATATATGATAACAAAGATTCAGTTAAAAACACATGAGTTTCAGTTTAAAATAGACTAGCATCCTGAACACCTAAGTCGACAAATGATGCACTGTAGCAGGGCTAAGGGTATACATTTCTTGTGAAGAAAAGATAACAATCTTTCCTCCTTGTGGAACAGCACAAACTAAAGCGGCATTCCCATATTCTCATTTGGGATCAGATCGAATAAATGGAAACAACATGGGTAAATTATACAAAATCAGAGCTTGATTCACAAAATAATACAAGCAGAATTCAATCAACCCCTCGACGGCAACAACACAAACATAGCAATCAGCCAGAGTCTTACAATATCCATGAACTAATTTAACTTGGTAGATGGGCCTAAACATTGACATGGCATTCATGGCAATATAGGAGCATATAGTAATACTGATGGGCCCAGACTATACAAATGCATGAAGAAAACCCATCCTCGCACAAGCTTGCCGGCCACAGTCTAAATTCCCAATCTCAGTCTGTCTAGAATTTACTATATGCAGGATCACCAAATTCCCTAAAATATTTTTGGACGAAAAAGTCAAAACAGAAAATCCAATTTCAGAGATACCAACAAGGACACCCCTTCCTGGGTTCTATTTGTTGCCTAAACACAAAGAAACAGGAATTGAAATTGGGTTTGCGCTGAATGATTGTACTGTTGATAAACCATAAACGACGGAGTTGCCAGCTTGAGTTGAGGAAAGAAATGATCACCTCTACCTAAACTCATGTCTACTACTAGTGTCTGACAATGACACACCAGTAAACCACATACAGAGAACACGCAAGCCCGAACCTGAAGTCTGACCGATTCATTCTAAAACGAACTCTGTACGATCTACAGGCAAAACAATATGCAGATGGAACGACAACAACATCCCGGAGCACAAGGTACAGCTCACAAAGCTGGACCTGTTGGCGGTGGAGCAGATACAGGAGGCCGTCGCCTGCCTCCCACGGGTGGCTGGAAACCGCGCTAGCCACCAATGCGCCGCCGCTGGGCCTCAGGAAACTGATGACAAACAGAGATCTAAACAAGAGGAGCAGCAGCCCCGGTCTCAACAACACTCGCACTAGCACCCGGTCGCTCATCCCGCGGATGCGAAGAAGAGACAACACCCATGGCCCGTGCACGCGTCGCCGACGCGGACGAGGGTGCTGCGTCGTCGTCGGTGTTGGTCCCCCCATCTTCTACCCAATTGAACCCCGCCGCCCGCTTACATTCCAAAACCCCCACCCAAATCTCCATCCCTCTGAACTCAACAAAGTACAGATCCACCAAAATGTACTCCACACATTACGACACGGGAATCGATTACACACCTTTGGCAGCACTCTGCGCTGGGGGAGCGCGAGTTTGTCGGACCAAATCGCCACAGCGCCAATGAAATCGCCTTGGGTGTGTGTCGCGGGGCAAAGCGTTGAGGGGAAGGAAGACGAAGGGGAAATGAAACACTCAGAAACGGAGAGGCGCGATTCCCAATTTTTCAACAATACCGAAAAAGTGGGCCCTCCAAATCAGAGAAAGAAGCGGCGGTGGCAAGGACACACGATGCCCATCCAATGAACATAAAAAACTTGTGCCAACACAACAAAAAACACTTGGGTCTGATATAGCATTTCTGTTTTTTTTTTGCGAGACCCAGTTACAGACGCAGACGCTCACATACACGAACGCACGCGCAAAGAAGAACTAAGTTGGACCATCAAATCTCGAGATTGACGAAGTCACCATAGGTGCCTCGCTGTCGATGGACACGTCGCCTACCACTGAAAGAATAGTGCCGCTAAATTCTGGAATAAACCCAGAAAAATGCGAGTACCCGTGTCAAGTCGGGGACTTGAACCCGGATGGGCAGGTTCCACCACAAGGGACGAACCCAACCAGCTGAGCTATGCTCATTTCGTAAAGGGAATAGTTATAGAAGTGCATGCATTTACTTGTTTATATAAACTTATTAAAAATGTGTTCTTTTGTTTTATCTCCAACGTTCTTTAAAATCATACTCCCTCCGTTCCAAATTATAAGTTGTTTTGATTTTTTTTATTCATTCATTTTGCAATGATATATTATTATATCTAGATGCATAGCAAAATGGATGTAAAAAAAAAGTCAAAGCGACTTATAATTTGGAACAGAAGGAGTACTGCCCCAATCAAAAGTGGATAACTTGTAATGGTCATCGGACCGCATGTGGATCGACAGTGTTACTGTTATCGTTCATCTAGTCGCTTCTTCATCATGGCTTTGACCATGCATGTGACTCTAAGGCTTCCATGCATTGCAGGCCACTGCTGCATGAGATCCCAGGTCAAGCTGCTATCGCTGCACAGTACCGTACCAGCCCCGTCAGCCGCACCGGCATCAGGGCTGTCCATCCATGCCTAGCAGAAGGTGAGCCTCCCTGGGGTATTCGAATACACGGGTCTCGCCGGTCACGGCACGCCGGTTACGGTTCTCGCTGGTATTCTGACGTCCGCGGCATGTCCAACATGCGGTGCAACCTGGCGTTCGACCCTTCAAATGAAATCGTCCTCGTTCCGCAGCGTGCCGTGTTGCCTGCCGGACTGCGGGCAGTCGTGCTCTACTGGTGGATCGTGCTTCCTTCACGTTACAGAACTCGACCTTCGTGTTCGGCAACGGCCGGGTCGTGATCGTGATGGGACGAGGGGTGGGTATAAGACACAGTAACAAAAAAAGAGGAAAGGATAGAGACGTGGATGACGACATGGGTGATTATGTACATGACGACGTTTACAAAGTCACGGCTTGTTACTTTATGGTCTAACAACTATCGTTATTGACAGCAAAAGGACACAACTATCCTGATGTCATTAACAACCTCATGATGGTGTGTCCTAATGAACGGTGGACACAATGCTTATATTGTTTTCACCGAGAAGAGCCAAGCTACTATACAAATGTTAGTGTGTTTATATACACACATATACATAGAGCATGTATCATCGCCATAGGCTACTGCATTCTTCTTCTTCTCCGGAGGTTGTCATGTATTTCTTGTTACTTATTGCTTTCATAAATTTCCGTTTAACATTTTAGTAGACTGTTTGCTACTCGGTTGGTATATGGTGCAATCGATTAGCTACTCAGTATGAATGTATGATAGCATTAATTTCGAAACAACATGTTATGTTTGTATTGATTATATCAACGATGCTTGATTATTGATTCTTATTGGTATTACAATAGTTTCAAAAGAGAGAAAAACGAAGGATAGTACGTGATCATGCCTGGTATGGTGCAATCGTGGCCCCGAACTGGTTGGCGAAGAACTTCATGGGGCAATTGAGACTATCCTTTCAGAGCGGCCATATATAACATATGTATACACACAACAAGTGGACGAGGTCCAAGTGTATATACATATGTTATATCTGGCCGATCTATAATGGTGGCTCGAACTGACCTTGAAGAGGCAGTTGACATTATATGTACAGAGCAGCCAGATATAACACAAGTATATACACAAGCTGTGAGCGAGGCGCCATCTCAACTCTAAGAAGGAGCTGTACGTGTTTGTATCACCTATGACGTCCACAATGAAGGTGATGAATACGTTACTGACCCACCTCCATATCTTAGCTAGATTGCATAGCAAAGGCTACCTTTATAATTTTTTATGTCTTGATATATGAAAGGCAAACATCAATTGAACAATGCGAGTATGACATCTGATGTTCCTTTTATAGTGATTTCATATATGTACGTGCCATGGTCCTGAAGAGGACCCTCCCCAGAGGGCCGGGCGGACCGACAGGGCCCAGGATAGGGCGGTAGACCCATCCGAGTGCGCCCCCAGCGCGTTGGCAGAGGGCGCAACCAAGGGGCGCCGCCTCACCTCCCCTGCGTTATCCCAAGTTTTAGGCAATTTAGGAAAATAAAGATGTTTAGGAAAAGTAGATAGATAATTGTTTAGGAAAAGGAGAGTCAAAATTTGTTAGGAAAAGAGAGACTTTGGTAATCCCAATCCACACTTTCATTCTCACCATCCACTCACATCACATCTCACCACTCATCATCACATCTCACAACACTCTTAGTCTCTCAGTCCAGTCGATGAGGCGGCCTCCACACACCCCTCGTCTCAACAACCTCAAGCCAGACCTTATTTCAGGGGGAGAGAAGCAAAGCACAAGAGAAGCTAGTTAGCTGAACCCTGCACAGAAGTAAGTGATCATATCCGAGATTGCGGCTATACGTATAGATTATTAACATCTGCAGAGAGTACTTACCCCACATGATGAACACTGTCGACGAATCAACATCGGCGATGAACACCGCCACTGCAAACTAGGCCAACAAACACCAGTCCTGTCCACCGCTAGAGCAAAGATATATAGACCGCGTGCCTACTAACTCTCATAGAGACTAATGGTCGCTTGCACTACTTTGGGCAATGGGTCCCTTCCCCGCTGGCATGTGTAATGTACGAAAGTAACCCGTGATTTATGGTTGCAACCTACCAGGTCCTTAATTTGGCTAGAGTGAGCACCTTCCACCAAACCGCGTGCCTCAGAGCATGAGACTCACCCCTCAAAGGTGCTCTATCCATAAACTCCTTATGCCAATTCCCCTCAGGGACGGCCGTCCCTCCATGACTGTGTGTTCCCGCCACAGGAACTACCATTGCTGCACTCCGTACACCATAGCAACCTCTCACTCTAGCCAGTATCTCCAAAGAATTAGGTCAAGGGAAAGAATATCTCCAGATCTCCTCACATGATGAGAGGAGTCACATCACCATCACCCACTCGGGATTTACCGCTCCCATCGCGTATCAAACCATATACCTCATGGGGGTGCCTCGCGGCTAAACCCCAACCACCAACCACATCATCCAACCATCCATCACACATCACATAACAAGGCATATTTGTATGGAAGTAAATGCAAGCAAGTAGATAGGCATATATAAAAGTGCGAGCGCGCAGCTAAGTAATCAGAGTGAAGTGGTTTCAATGAAGGCATACAGGGCTCAAGCAATAGCATGCATTACATATTCTAGCAAAGGATTAAATGTAAAGCACTAGCAGTTCAACTTTGCAATGCCTAATAGGATTCTCTAAGTAAAGGTGCTTCAATGACACCTGCGGTGTAGAGGAAGTAGTGGTATGTGTCTCCAGAAGTCGTTGTAGCCAGTCAGCGGAAGTCTCCTTTTCAATCCGAGGCGTCCTTGGATCCATCTAAGCTCGATCCATTGCTACACAAGAAAATGCCAAGAATGGCCACTAGTAAGAAGCAATAAAACCACAACAAAACCTAACTCACCTAAACACAAGGACAACACTAGAAGGTAGAGAAGGATTTTAGGAAAAAAATTAGACTTGGGACGGAATTGATATGAATTTTTGAGGGATTTTAGGAAACTAGAGAAAAGGAAAAGGCTCAGTGAGCTTGCTGGTTTGGGCCTTTTGGCCCTTCAGGCAAACATCGGCTTGAGGTTGGATCGCTATTGGGCTAGGAGGGCGAGAGGTGAGGCCCGGATTCTCGCTGGGTTGAAGGCCAACCGATCTAGACCTAACCCAATAGTTGGGCTGTCGGCAGCCTTTGGGCTTTCCGCTCCACACAACAGAGAAGGAAAGGGAAACTGGGTGCTCTGCAGGTGTTCGGTGACTTGCCGACTTCGCCGCACGCGTGTCTGCGCTCCTCGCGGTGGCAAGGACGGCTCGGCTGGCCGTTGTCGGTGGTGTCCTGGTGCTCTGTGTTTGTGTAGGTTCAAGGCAATGGCATCCTTGTGTAGGGCGAGGGCGGAGGGAACTAGAAGGCTGCGTGCAGTGTGCGGCATTTCTGCGCCCTGTCGGTGATAGCGGGCATGAAAGGCTCTGCCTTGGTCTCATTTTCCAGGTAAGTGCAAGGAACAGCGCGGCAAGGTAAATGTTCATTGTCTCGGGCTTGCCAGCTTCATTGGTCTCGCGGTGGCTTGGTGACTTTAGGCAGGAAGGAGGTGGGAAGGGAGTCCATGACTGTGAGCGTGCGTCAACATCATGCCATGCGTGCCGCATGCAATCTAGACTGAGGCCACGGTGAATGGTGTAAGAAGTTGGAACCGGCACCAAGTTCTCGATCTTAGAGCTGGCTTGCAGTCGGCCCGGCTCGTTATGAGCCTGCACTCCCATAGGTCCTAGGTCCACCGAAGCTGACAACATACAAGGCCTTTGGGCCTTACTCAACCCAAAAGACTAGCCTAATAGGTTGGACTACCCCTCACCTTATATGTTGTGCTCCCCCACCATCGATTTCCGATGTGGGACTAAACCCCAACAATTTCCCCCTTAGTCACATATCGGACCACCGGTTCCAACAATTGGTATTATGAGCCCATGGTCAAAAAA
Source organism: Miscanthus lutarioriparius (assembly GCA_904845875.1). Classification (NCBI taxonomy): domain Eukaryota; kingdom Viridiplantae; phylum Streptophyta; class Magnoliopsida; order Poales; family Poaceae; genus Miscanthus; species Miscanthus lutarioriparius. Next base: position 38,671,230 of record CAJGYO010000009.1, read on the forward strand.
GCTAAACCTGATAAAAAATCTTGAGCGTCACATATGGTGGGGGGGAGTACAACATATAAGGTGGGAGAACCCCAACCTATCAGGCTTGTCTTTTGGGTTGAGTAAGGCCCATGGCCTTATATGTTGTCAGCTCTGGTGGACCTGGGCCCTATGGGAGCGCAGGCTCATAACGAGCCGATCCAACTGCAAGCCAGCTCCAAGACTGAGAACTCGGTGGTCAACACCGGTTCCAACACTGAGTGTCACCCCGATGTGTGACTATGGGGGAGATTGTTGGGGTTTAGTCCCACATTGGGTATCGTTGGTGGGGGAGCACAACATATAAGGTGGGTTGCAGTTCAACCTATTAGGCTATTCTTTTAGGTTGAGTAAGGTCTAAAGGCCTTATATGTTGTTAGCTTTGGTGGACCTAGGACCTGTGGGAGTGCAGGTTCATAACGAGCCGCACCGGCTGCAAGCTAGCTCCAAGACCGAGAACTCGGTGGTCACCACCGGTTCCAACAGTGACTAGGTGGTGGCCTTGGCCATAGGCGGAGGCTTGTGCTCGACGACGACATTGGAGCCACACAGGGTCGAGCGGTCTCATGCGTGTGTGATGGTGGAGCGCGGAGATGGTGAGACGGCGGCCAGGAGCTCTGAACTGTGAGGCTATGGCAAGACTTGGGTTTTTGGGTCAGTGCATGTGTGGTCGCTGCTGTAATGGCATGCAACGGTCACATGGTCTTTTGCCATGGCCGTGGTTGGCCATAAGCGAGGAAAGATGGGGCCTAAGCCGGTTAAGGTGTTGGGATTTAGTCCCACATCATGTAGCGATGGTGGGGGAGCACAACATATAAGGCAGGAGACCCCCACCTATCAGGCTAGTCTTTTGGGTTGAGTAAGGCCCAAAGGCCTTATATGTTGTCAGCTCCAATGGCCCTAGGACCTGTGGGAGCGTAGGCTCGTAATGAGCCGGGCCAGCTGCAAGCCAACTCCAAGATCGAGAACTTGGTGGCCACCACCGGTTCCAACAGTCATGCGCCGAGCAAGACCAGGGCCAAGGCGAACGTGAGCAGTGAGGCGACTAAGCCATTCCTATGCAGGCGTCCGAGGTCGCATCAGCGCATGTGCGTGCCGATGCTAGTGCCGGGCGCCGTGCAATGGCTCATGCAGTGTTCGTGGCCGAGTAGCAAGTGGCCATGGTTGCGGGCGAGCGCAAGGCGTGTACACAGGAACGATGGTGGCATCCCCCGTAGGTGCTTGGTGAAAGGCCCAAGGGCTCGATGTGTGTTCTCGTGGAGCCGCCATGCTCGTGCGTGAGCGTGCCAGCATGCTAGTGAGATGCCACAACGGCGGTGGCCATGAAAGATACCGCCTAGGTCTTGTTGGGACCAGTATATGTGCGCTAGTCGTGTGCATGATGGCGCTCGGCCATGTAGCGGCCATGGGTGGCCACCGGCGCAGCACCGTGCTCCTACAGGGAAACATGCCGACTCGAAGGTTAGGACATGCATGGGATGACGAGTTTGGCAAAAAAGGAAGGGCTACGGTACTAGAGGCTCACCGGTGGGCTTGGCACTGGAAGATCGCGTGGTGCAGGTCAGGCTTGACATAGGCAGTTGCATGGTGGTGGTGCGGATCAGGGCATCTCCATGGTCCACGCGGGCCTCCGCGTCGCGAAGATGAGCGGCTTCATCGGTGGCTCGAAAAGGGCGGTTCGCATGGTGCTGGGAGGATTCAACACCGTGACGTTCCTCACCGAGGTGTGGTAGGCGGCTATGTCATTGCAGTCTTTCATGTTCATGAAGCCAAGATGAGATCGCAATGCATGGCTTCAAACGACTTGGCTTGGTGGTGCGACGGTAGGCTGCAGGAGAGACTGCTTGCGGGGTGACCGAACCCTGACCAAGTGAGTCAGGTCAATGCTGAGACTTGGCCGAGAGGGCCGTGTTAGGACTGGACCCAGCGCAACAGAGCGATCGGACCCACTGTGGTGAGTCCGGTCATGTGTAGCCAAGGAGGCGTAGCTCGGCCCTGTGGCCGGACTCAGGGTGAAGAGATTGATCGGACGCTAGGGGGACACTGTTCCCGTGTCCGGTCACTAAGCTATGGAGAGCACGCACTTTAGTCTGAGTGACCGGACTCTAGGGTAAATCCGGCCGTCTATGACCTGACGCGTCCGGTCCCAAAAAACACGCTCTGGAACCTCTCTGGATCAGATCAGACGCCATGTGAAGGTGAGTTCGATCGTTCGAGTATCGCGCCCGGTCACAACTTAACCTTGCACGTGAATGTTAAGTGACCATTGGAATCTCACACATGAAATTCAGAGGCATGACACGTGGATGGCATGGGGCTATTGGACCCTGTGACTCATGGGTGAGTCCGGTCACCCCTGCGGGTGCCCCACGGCTCTTTGAGCCTTAGGGGCTCTATAAAAAGAAGAGGCATGGCTTGGGCTCACTCTCTTGCACATGTTCATTAGTGATACATCCTTGCGAGCCAAAGCAAACTCCTCCCACTTACCTCCATCATTGATTCATCATCATAGTGAGATTGGGAGCGATTCCTAGTGCATTTGCTTGAGTGATTGCATCTAGTGGCACTTGGGGATCATTGTGGCTACGGATTTCTTGTTACTCTTGGTGGTTGCCACCACCTAGATGGCTTGGAGCAGTGGAGGAGCATTGGCACGAGTTGGTGATTGTTTGTGGCCATCTCCTAGTGATTTGTGTGGGTTCTTGACCTTCTCTCGGCGAAGAGCCAAAAGGTACTCTAGTAAATTGCTCGTGTCATTGATTTACCCTCACTTTGGGTAGGTTCTTGCGGTGCCCTAGTGTGGGCTTGGCATGGTGCCAATTAGCTCACGAACCACTGAAAGGTCCTTGTTTGGTTTTGGTAATTGAGTGACAACCTTAGGTGGACTAATTGTGTTTAATGTGAGATACATAGGTGATTAGTCCATAGGTACATGTGTGTGAGCAATACATGCCATGGAGGTGAAATGGCTTGGAGATGTTGCAAAGGTCACACATGTGATGAAGGAGCTCATTGCATATGAGACATGACATGGAGTCATGTGATCAAGGTGGAGAAGATCAAGACAAGACTTGGCATGACTAACTGGTTGCAAGTGTGAAGGGCAAGTTGAGTGATGACTTGGCACCGATGGACTAAGGCAATAGTGAAGAGCAAGTGAAGTTAAGATTGATGAACCAATAAGGTCACGTGGTGATATAAAGTGGATCATATCATTTGTTGATCAAGGTTGGTGCATGTGTTGCATCAACGATGGAGGAGATGGAATGGAATGCGTAAGACAGAGGTATAACCTAGGGCATTTGATTTCACCGGTCATAGGCGTGTAGAGAAGTTGATGACCGGGTTTAGGATAGATGGCCATACTATCAAGAGGAGCAAACTTGTTTGCATATCAGTCATCTAGTGCCACTTGAGTGATCTAACTTTGCATATGTGTTAGGATGGAGTGGCGTGGTTAATTGAGTGACTAATCCTTTGAAAAATATTTGTGAAAAGGTATTGTGCACTTGGTGGGGTTGGCACATTTGAAAGGAGAAGAAGTTGGAGTTGATGTGGATCAACTTGGTGAAGTAAAGGAGGCAAAAAGAGGTCACTGGAGGTGACCGAATGCTGGCTCTAAAAGGACCGGACGTGTCCGATTAGTGTTGCAGTGAAGGCGCGGGCGTCAGTCTGTGACCAAATGCTGGCGGCGCACAGGATCAGACGCGTAGGGGCTGCATCCGGTCGTTGGTGACGTACTCTGACGTAGCGTGGTGGCGTTTGTTCAGCGAGGACCGGACTATAAGGAGCGTCCGGTCATGTGAAATGTCCTAATGGCTAGAGGGGGGTGAATAGCCTATTAAAAATTTCTACAACAACACTAGAGCAAGTGATTAGTCAATAAGTGGCAAAGCGAATTTTTGCTCTCGGCCTCCCAGCCGGTCACTGCCACAGGGGTGGCGGTGCATCAGACAAGGGGTGGCGGTGCCCTAGTGGCAGCACCCCAAGCTGAGTTTTGCCTCCATTTCTTCACCTTTCTCACCACCTTTGCAAATGTGCTAACACTCCAAGTTTTTCACTATCACATGCAAGTGTGTTAGCATTTTCACAATCATTTTTCAATGGTTAAACATTTCTCACCGATTGTGCACTAGGCCTAAAATGCATATGCATGTTTTCCAACACCTAGTGACACTTGATGATCGAGTTGTCCGATAAGAGCTCCCCTCTTAATAGTACAACCATCTATCCTAAATGTGATCACACTCTATATAGTGTCTCGATCACTGGAAATAAAATGGCCCTATTGATATCACCTTTTCCTTGAGCTCATTTTATTTTTCTCTTTCTTCTTTTCCAAGCCCCAGAGCTTGATCATCATCACATGTCCACACCACCAACGTGGACTTCATTTCATGTGGCCATCTTCATCCATGAGTGCCACCTAGCTCCTTCACTTGGATTGGACTATCTTATCTAATCACACACTTAGATGCAAAGATTAGTCCAACTAGGTTTCATCAATTATCCAAAACCAAACTAGGGCTTTCAATCTCCCCCTTTTTGCTAATTGATGACAACCTTCAGAAAGATATGAAATAAATTCAAATTTGAATCCATGTTCCTTGACCAAGCATTTTTACCATGTGTAAAAGGATATAGACAAGTTTCATGAACCCCAATTGGTAGCATTAGCTCCCCCTACATATGTGCTAAGAGTTTGGATTGAAGCTTGCACATATGCATGGATTTGAGTTGTGGGAGACTAATGTCTACCAAATGATGCTAAGGTATAAGAGATGGACCTTTGAAGTGTGATACTAATTGGAGTGCACCAAATATACCATCCTTAGCACCATTAGTAACTAGACATACACAAAAACTAGAATACCTCATGAGATCAACATTAGAAGCAAGGGTCTAGTTTTCTCAAAATAAACACAAGTCTAGTTACTCAACCTAAGCATGCTAGTTTTTCATTTCATCATTCAAGCATACAACAAGCATACACCACATAAGCATGGAAATTTAATTTAAAACTAGTGCCATGCTAGCAAACATATGAGATGCACATTCAAATGCATCAATCAAGTTTATGAGCTTGCCCCCCCCCCCTACTTGTGTGCTCAAATTTTAATTGATCCCCTTCCTTTGTCCTTTGTCATATTACTCCCTGTATGTCAAAGTTCTCTCCCCTTAGTGAATACTTCTCCCCCTATCACTTATATCTTTGTTTCTCTCCTCCTTTGTCATCAATGACCACAAAGGTGCAAATTTTGGATAGGTTAAGATTATCAATGTCAATCAATGGGGTGAGAATCATTTATCCAAATTTGGTCCAATCTAGAACACTTGCCAAAGATATTTAATTCGGTTTGATCCAAGGACAAGCTTCTTCACACCTCCAAATAAGGGTTATCTTGTACCATGTTGAGTTAAACACTTATGCTCATTTTCTAGATCAAACACTAGGTTCATAAGCCCATAAACATGTCATATTCTACCACTAGATCAAGTCAAGCATAGAAGCAATAGCAGTACCATACAAGCATCAAATTCATTTGATTTTCATGAATGAGCCTAAGACATAAGGAATGACTAGATGCACTAAACAAGTCCTTAGCAAAGGATTTATGCATGCCAATCAACTTTTACCTTGGATTGCTCGAAGGAGAGGCATGTCATATAAGTGGTGGGGTGCATCAACACATATTTGAGAAATCTAATATGTTCAACTCATTCCTTAGTTTGCAAAACCTCTTCTCATCCAATGGCTTGGTGAATATATCCATAAGTTGATCTTCGGTGCCCACACTCTCAATGCAAATGTCCCCTTTTTGTTGGTGATCTCTAATGAAATGATGGTGGACATCAATGTGCTTTGTTCTTGCATGTTGAACCAGATTGTTGGTTAGCTTGATTGCACTCTCATTGTCACATAGCAATGGCACTTTCTTCAACTTGATTCCAAAGTCATTCAAGGTGGCTTTCATCCAAAGTATTTGTGCACAGCATCTACCAGCGGATATGTATTCGGCTTTGGCAGTTGATAATGCAATACTATTTTGCTTCTAGGATGACCATGAAACAAGTGATCTTCCCAACAATTGACAAGTGCCCAAGGTGCTCTTCCTTTCAACCTTGCATCCCACATAATCCGAGTCAGAGTAACCAACTAGCTCAAACTTAGCTCCTTTAGGATACCATAAACCAACATTTTGTGTATACTTCAAGTACCTCAATATTCTCTTTGTAGCCTTCAAATGACTTTCTCTTTGTGAGCTTTGGAATCTTGCACACATGCATACACTAAACATGACATCCGGCCTTGATGCGGTCACATAGAGTAGGCTTCCAATCATAGACCGATACAACTTTTGATCCACCATGTTGCCACTTACATCACTATCCAAATTTCTATTTGTTCCCATTGGTGTGCTAATGGCTTTGCTATCACTCATGCCAAACTTTTTGAGCATGTCTTTGATGTACTTGCCTTGACTCACAAATGTACCATTCTTCAATTGTTTGATTTAAAGACCAAGGAAGTAACTCAACTCTCCAATCATGGACTTAAACTCATTAGCCATCATCTTGCCAAACTCTTCACAAAAGTCTTGATTGGTTGATCCAAATATGATGTCATCAACATAGATTTGCAACACAAACAAGTCCTTGCCAATCTTCTTAGTGAAAAGAGTGGTGTCAACCTTGCCCATAATGAACCCTTTTGAGAGGAGAAAGTCCCTCAACCTCTCATACTCTAGGTGCTTTTTTCAAGCCATACAATGCCTTCTTCAACTTGTACACATGGTCGGGCTTCTTATCATTTTCAAAACCAAGAGGTTGCTCAACATATACTTCATTGATGTAGCCATTTAGAAATGCACTTTTGACATCCATTTGATATAGCTTGATGTTGTGGGCACAAGCATAGGCTAGAAAGATTCTAATTGCTTCCAATCTAGCAACCAGGGCATATGTTTCTCCAAAGTCAAGACCTTCAACTTATGTATATCCTTGTGATACTAATCTTGCTTTGTTCCTTATTACTATCCCATCTTGATCTTGCTTGTTTCTATAGACCCATTTGGTTCCAATCACATTGTGTCCCTTTGGTCTCTCAACTAGTTCCCATACTTATTTCTTGTGAAGTTGTTCAATTCTTCATGCATAGCATTCACCCAATCAACATCCTTTAAAGCTTCATCTATCTTCTTTGGTTCAATGGATGACACAAATGAGAAATGCTCACAAAATGAAGCCAATCTTGATCTAGTTTGTACACCTCTAGAAATATCTCTAATTATAGTGTCTAATGGATGATCTCTTGCAACATTGGTTGGTTAGAGTATTGGAACTTGATTGCTTGCACTTGCTTGATCATTAGGTTGAGATGATGTACTAGCCACTTGATCTTGCACATTGTCATGAGAGTCACTTGAACTTGCTTGATTAGTGTCAACTTGCACATTTGAGTTAGAGAGCACTTGCACTTGATCATCTTCTTCATCATTCACTTGCCTAGGCCTCAAGTCACCAACATCCATGTTCTTCATGGCATTTGAAAGTTGAATGCCTCTAACATCTTCCAAGTTCTTATTCTCATCTTGGGAACCCTTGGTTTCATCAAATTCAAGGTCATGAACTTCCTCAAGAGTACCACTTTCCAAATTCCAAACTCTATATGCTTTGCTTGTAGTGGATTATCCAAGTAAAAATCCTTCATCACACTTCTTGTCAAACTTTCCCAATCTAGTGCCTTTCTTCAAGATATAGCATTTGCAACCAAAGACTCGAAAATATGCAATGTTGGGCTTTCTACCATTCAAGAGCTCATATGTTGTCTTCTCTTTCAATGGGTGACAATACAAGCGGTTGTTACAATAGCAAGCCGTGTTGATAGCTTCGGCCGAAAAAAATTGACTCATATTATACTCACTCAACATTGATCTTGCCATGTCAATCAAGGTTCTATTCTTCCTCTCAACAAGGCCATTTGATTGTGGAGTGTACTTAGCTGAGAATTGATGTCTAATTCTAAATTCATCACACAACTCATCAATTCTAGTATTCTTGAACTCACTACCATTGTTACTTCTAACCCTCTTGATGGTTGTTTTAAATTCATTGTGAATGCCTTTGACAAATGATTTGAAAGTTGCAAATACATCACTCTTTTCCACTAGAAAGAATATCCAAGCGTATCTTGTATAGTCATCCACTATCACAAAACCATATTTGTTTCCACTGATGCTAGTGTATTGTGTTGGCCCAAACAAATCCATGTGCAATAACTCAAATGCTTTACTAGTGCTCATCATGCTTTTCTTAGGATGGGTGTTTCCAACTTGTTTGCCGGCTTGACAAGAGTTACAAAGTTATCCTTTTCAAACATAACATCTTTCAAGCCTCTAACCAAGTCATGCTTAACCAATCTATTCAATTGTTTCATTCCAACATGACCAAGCCTTCTATGCCATAACCAACCCATGCTAGACTTAGTGAACAAGCATGTTGACAATTGAGCTTCACTAGCATTGAAATCAACCAACTATAGATTCTCATATCTAAATCCTTTGAAGATCAAGTTAGAGCCATCTACACTTATGATCTCTACATCATCTACCCCAAATATGCATTTGAATCCAAGATCACATAATTGAGCTACGGATAGCAAGTTGAAGTTTAAGCTCTCTACTAGCAATACATTAGATATGCTCAAGTCATTGGATATTGCAATCTTACCAAGCCCTTTGACCTTGCCTTTGCCATTGTCACCAAATGTAATACTATCATAGCCATCATTGCCATTGGTGTTGATTGAGTTGAACATTCTTGCATCACCGGTCATGTGTTGAGTGCACCCACTATCAAGAACCCAATGCCTTCCTCCGGCTTTGTAATTGACCTACAAAAGAAGATCAATTCTTTTTAGGTACCCAAACTTGCTTGGGTCCTTGAAGGTTAGTAACCAAGCTCTTTGGCACCCAAATGGCTTTCTTCTTTGAGCCTATCCATGGTTTGCCAATGAACTTAGCCTTCACACCATTTGTACCCTTAACAAGCATATAGGAAGAATTAAGCTTAATGGAGGATACATTAGCATTTTTGCTTTTGTTGGTGCATTCATGCTCTTTGTGACCAACTTGCAACTAACTAGTGCAAAACCGACCATTGTTCTTCACAAAACTAGTCTTGTGAGGAGCAAAGGCCGCCTTGCCTTTCTTGGGGGTATAGCCTAATCCCTCTTTGTAGAGAGAAGCTCTTTGGCTACCCAAGGCCATAAGCAAGCGGTCCTCACCACCATAAGCCTTAGCCAAGGTGTGAGTGAGCTTAGTTACTTCCTTCTTGAGGTTCTCATTCTCAACCACTAGTGAGGTATCACAAGTGTGACCATCACTACTAGATGAGGTAGGAGTGAAAGTGCTACAAGAAGGGTTAGTTGGAGGAACAATGATAGGCATAGAGAGTGATGTATCAATTAAATCACAAGTTAAACCTACATTGCAAGTTTCAACATGCTTCTTTTTAGTTTGCTCATCAAGCAAAGAAGAATGAGCTTTTTCAAGCTTTTTGTGAGCCTTGCAAAGCTTCTCATGGGCATCCTCTTGCCTCTCATGAGATGCATTGAGCTCATCAAAGGCTTGCTTAAGGGCTTTTACTTCCTTACGCAAGCTTTTGCATTCCTTTCTTGAGAGGTTAAAGTGTTCTCTAGCATCTTCTAGCATGTCAATTAATTCATCTTTAGTAGGTTCATCATCATCATTATCACTATCACTATCATGTTCACTCTCACTTTCATCATCATAAGTTTGTACCTTGGTGGCCTTAGCCACGAAGCATGATGGAGAGTCGAAGAGAGAAGGCTTCTCATTGATTGCTATGCTTGCAAGTGCCTTCTTCTTGGTGGTCTTGTTGTCATCACTATCATCATCATCACTTGTGGAAGCATCACTATCCCAAGTGACTACATATGAACCACCCTTCTTCTTTTTGAAGGACATCTTGTCCTTCTTATCTTTCTTTTCTTTCCACTCCTTCTTCTTGTTCTTGTTGTCATCATCTTTCTCACTATTGTATGGACATTTGCTGATAAGATGATCTTTGCTTCCACAGTTGAAGCATCTCCTTGCCTCTTCCTTGCTCTTGGATGAATACTTCTTTCTTCTAGCTCGATAGCCCTTCTTTACCATGAACTTGCCAAACCTCTTGACAAAAAGAGCCATTCTCTCATCATCATCATCATCCCATGAATCATCATCCTCACTTGATGTTTCTTGCTTGGCTTTGCCCTTGGATGATGTGGCCTTGAAAGCCACGCTCTTCTTCTTGTCATCCTTCTTCTCATCTTTCTTTTCTTTCTTTTCTTCCTTCTCATCATCATCTCTATAGGCATCATCGGTCATGATATCTCCCAAGACTTGGTTTGGTGTCATTGTGTTCAAACCACTCCTTACTAGCAAGGTGACCAATATCTTGAATCTTGCGGGCAAACATCTCAAGAACTTATTTGAGAAGTCCTTGTCCTCTATGTTCTCACCGAGTGCCTTGAGATCATTGACAATCACTTCCATCCGGTGGAACATGTCCGGCACACTCTCATCTTCCTTCATTTTCAAGCTCGCAAACTTCTCTTTGAGAATATAAGCTTTTGCACCCTTCACGGCTTGAGTACCCTCAAAAGATTCTTCCAACTTCTTCCAAGCCTCATGTGCCATCTCAATATTCTTGATTTGCTCAAAAGTTCTTGCATCAATTGCATCATGAATGGCACTTAGAGCAATATCATTGTTTTGGAGAAGTACTTCTTCGGCGGCGGTGGGATTCTCTGGATCATCAATCTCAATTTTAGTTTCTACCACCTTCCACACCTTTCTATTGATTGACTTGATGTGTGTAGTCATCTTTGACTTCAAATATGAATAATTTGAGCCATCAAATTGGGGTGGCTTCTTGGTGTTGTTGATTTGAGCCATTTTACACCGAAGGTTGTTAAGCCTCAAATTAACGGTGACCTCGGCTCCGATACCACTTGAAAGGTCCTAATGGCTAGAGGGGGGGTGAATAGCCTAATAAAAATTTCTACAACAACACTTAACCAAATGGTTAGACAATTATGAGGCGAAGCTAGTGTTGCGCTAGCCTACTCAAAAATGCAAGTTGAAGTTCAAGCTCTCAACTAGCAACACATTTGAAATGCTCATATCATTTGATATTGCAATCTTACCAAGCCCTTTGACCTTGCCTTTGCCATTGTCATCAAATATGATACTATCATAACCATCATTGCCATTAGAATTGATTGAGTTGAACATTCTTGCATCACCGATCATGTGTTGAGTGCACCCACTATCAAGAACCCAATGCCTTCCTCTGGCTTTGTAATTGACCTACAAAAGAAGATCAATTCTTTTTAGGTACCCAAACTTGCTTGGATCCTTGAAGGTTAGTGACCAAGCTCTTTGACCCAAATAGCTTTCTTCTTTGAGCCCATCCATGGTGCACCAATGAACTTAGCCTTCACGCCATTTGTACCCTTAATAAGCATATAGAAGGAATCAAGCTTAATTGAGGATACATTGGCTTGAGACTTCTTTTTTGTGCACTTTTGCTCTACATGACCAACTTGCTTGCAACTAGTGCAAAACCGACCATTGTTCTTTATAAAACTAGTCTTGTGAGGAGCAAAGGCTGTCTTGCCTTTCTTGGGGGTATAGCCCAATCCCTCTTTGTAGAGAGTAGCTCTTTGGCTACCCAAGCACATAAGCAAGCGGTCCTCACCACCATAGGCCTTAGCCAAGGTGTGATTGAACTCTTTTACCTCCTTCTTGAGTGTCTCATTCTCAACCATTAGTGAGGCATCACAAGTGAAACCATCACTACTAGATGAGGTAGAAGTAGATGTGCTACAAGAAGGGTTAGTGGGAGCAACAATGATAAGCTTATAGAATGATTCATCAATTATATCATAAGTTAAGCCTTTGTTGCATGTTACAACATGCTCCTTCTCATTTTGCTCATTAAGCAAAGAGGAATGAGCTTTTCTAAGCTTCTTGTGAGCCTTGCCAAGCTTCTCACGGGCTTTCTCTAGCCTCTTATGAAATGCATTGAGCTCATCAAAGGCTTGCTTAAGGGCTTTTATTTGCATTCCCTTCTCTTAATGTCAAAATGTTCTTTAGCATCTTCTAACATGTCAATTAGTTCATCTTTAGTGGGTTCATCATCATTGTCGCTTTCACTTTCACTTTCACTTTCATTATCATGTTCCTCATCACATCCATCATCACAAGTTTGTACCTTAGTGTCCTTAGCCATGAAGCATGATGGAGTGTCGAAGAGAGAAGGCTTCTCATTGATAGCAATGCTTGCAAGGGCCTTCTTCTTGGTGGTCTTGTCATCATCACTATCATCATCATCACTTGATGACGCATCACTATCACAAGTGACCAAATATGAACCACCCTTCTTCGTCTTCTTGAAGATCATCTTATCCTTCTTCTCTTTCTTTTCCTTCTTGTCCTTCTTCTTGTTCTTCTTGTTGTCATCATTATTGTCGCTATTGTATGAGCATTGAGCAACAAGATGATCCTTGCTTTCACAATTGAAGCACCTTCTTGACTCTTCCTTGTTCTTGGATGAAGACTTCTTTCTTCTAGCACGGTAGCCCTTCTTCACCATGAACTTGCCAAATCTCTTGACAAAGAGAGCCATCTTCTCATCATCGATCTCATCAAAGCTCAAGTCTTCATCTTCACTTGATGATTCTTGCTTTGCCTTGCCCTTGGATGATGTGGCCTTGAATGCCACACTTTTCTTCTTCTCATCCTTCTTCTCATGTTTCTTATCCTTCTTTTCTTCCTTCTCATCATCATCTCTATATGTGTCATCGGCCATCACATCTCCCAACACTTAGTTTGGTGTCATGGTGTCCAAACTACTCCTCACTAGAATAGTGACCAATGTTCCAAATCTCGAAGGTATGCATCTCAAGAACTTATGGGAGAAGTCCTTGTCCTTCACTTCTTCTCCAAGTACTTTGAGATCATTGACAAGCACTTAAAGCCTATGAAAATCTCCGGCACACTCTCATCATCCTTCATCTTGAAACTAGCAAACTTCTCCTTGAGGATGTATGCCATGGCACCCTTCATGGCTTGAGTGCTCTCAAATGATTGCTCCAACTTCTTCCATGCCTCATGAGCCATCTCAACGTTCTTGATTTGCTCAAATATTCTCTCATCCAAAGCATTATGAATGGCACTAAGAGCAATGTCATTGTTTTAGAGTAGCACTTCTTCGACGGCGGTGGGAGCTTCCTCATTGGCAATCTCAATCTTGGTCTCCACTATCTTCCACACCTTCCTATTGATTGACTTGATATATGTTGTCATCTTAGCCTTTCAATAGGGATAGTTGGAGCCATCAAATTGAGGTGGCTTCATGGTGTTGTTGATATGAGCTATTTTGACACTAAAGGTTGTTAAGCCTCAAATCACGGTGACCACAGCTCCGATACCACTTGAAAGGTCCTAATGGCTAGAGGGGGGTGAATAGCCTATTAAAATTTTTTACAACACTAAAGCAAGTGATTAGTCAATAAGATGGCAAAGCGAATTTTGCACTAGCACTACACTTGGGGTTGCAAGCCACCTACCCAATTCTAACTTCTATGATCTCTAGTATCTCATACAAGAGCTATGTCACTAAATTACACCTAGGTGAACAAAGCTAGCTACATAACTACAACTAAAGAGCTACAAAAGCTACAAGCGCTATGCAAGGTGAATACAAAGTAATGAGGGAGAAGGGTAGAAGTGATATACCGCCGTGGCAAGTGATTGATCAATGAATATCATTGAATACCAAGGAGACAATCAAGACAATGATTTTTCCTCCAAGGTTCACTTGTTTGCCAACAAGCTAGTTGTCGCAGAACCGACCAATTTATAAGACCACAAGTACAATGGCAGCCTTCAAGTGGTCGCACTATCATACTTGACCCCATATAAACCCGGTAGTCTGTCGAGTACCACGACGGGTCTCGATAAATGATCCACAAACAACCAAGATCGTACATGATTCAACATACATGTCACATATTACATAAAGTTCGTAGATACATTTCCATCATCAGAGTATGAAACAAAGTTATTACAAACCAAGTTTGATAGATAGTAGCGGAAGCAAATTAAGTTCGAAAGTAGCATTTGCCAACATAGTTTAATATAGTGCCAACATACGATCACAGTCTACAAAAGCATATAGAGGGATTAGTAAAGAAGCCTACCCAAGGCTTACTCCTCATCCACAGCGGGATAGAAGCAACTCTTGCAATATCCATGATATACTGTGCCATCTGCAACAATGGGAATAAAACCCTGAGTACGAGAAGGTACTCAGCTAGACTTACCCATCATAAACCAGAAATAAATCGACTCCAAGGATTATGCAAGGCTTTATAAGTGGAGGTAGCTTGACAACATTTTGCATAAAAAGCGACTCAATTATACAATTATACTTCGGTCATCAAGTTAATTATAGCTATTCATCTCTAGATTAACAACTATCTTGTGCCAAACATGTGGTATATCATTTTAGAGCATACAATTGTAACCATAGCAGGTGTAATAATTCCATATTTATCCGAACCATCAACTTCCATAATACCATTACTACGATGTTGGTACTAGCCAAGTTTCTCACTATCTGGGAGAGATGGCGATTCGAATCGATTTCAACCAGCTAGGAATTTATTCCTAACACAAACCCACACTACCCCCGTCGGGGTCGCGTCGGGTCACCTTTAGTACAACTCAGGTACACATTTCGCGTGTTCGTACAGCGCTGCGCAATCAGGGACTGACAGTAGCCAGGTCGCTCAAGCCATGCCCGCAGAGGGCACACAACAGAACAAGGCCCGACCTGAGTTGAGCTACTCGGCTTCACGGTCGGAATGAGTTATCCGGCTAGCTAAGTAATAGGCATGCGTTCAATCTTATCAAATAGCGCCAACAACGGTACGGTCCTTAATCGACACAGACGGGGATAGATCCACACCCAAGACCTCCATGTCTTGTTGCTTCTCTATCGACATCCCGCCCGATCTCCATTTACATTACCCCATGGTTCTTTTCCATGATAGCAAATATAGCCAACCATGCTTCGGTATCCACCTATATCTCGCAGGTGACAGAAAATCACCCGACTTCTACCGGTCTAAGCATGGCTAAGCAGATATTCGATCCTGGACCTACATAGGGTTAAAGGTATATGTATCTGGACAAGGTAATTCCATGCATCAAGTGTTTCCAGTCAACTCTTATAACCTAATGCATCAAACATAAAGGACTCGAGTAATATTTTGTAAAACACTGAGAGACTTAGAATGCTCCAGGGCTTGCCTTTCAGAAAAGAAGTGGGGCGGTGGTCAGGGCACTTCGGAAGCTCTTCTAGGGTCTGCTCCTCTTCTTCGGGAGCTACGGCTTGAGGAATCTCCTGCTGGTCCCCTTCCTCTCCTTCGTTGAACTCTAGCAACGTTATTTCCTCTGTCGATCCTATATGCATGAATATGGCATAAGATATTGCGAATGCATATATGCTGACAAGTATAGTATGATGACACATGATAAATGCATTCTTGTAAGTATTTTTAATAGCATGGTGTTAAAGTAATAACAAGTGCATCACATTTTACTGAGTAGGTGCATATCTCTTCTTGATTACTTAATCAAACACTTCAACAACTCATTTACTACACCACAAAACAGTAGTTACTTGTTTTACTCATAACTGAAGTTCTACTTATCCAAATGCTGTGATCTTAGACTTTCTGGAAAGCTTATAAAATTGTCTACAACTCTTATTTAATCACCAACAGATAATTCACACCCTATCCTAACTAAAACAGGCAATCAATCCAGTGCTGTCCAGAAATTTCAGAGAGCAAGCATTTCGGAATACTAAGTTTAAACAGCTATAACTCCTAAACCCTTTGGCCTATTATCCTAAAAGTTTAACACAAGATATATGAAGAAGTTACCTACAACTTTGTTATTAACCATTTTTACAGAAAACATCATTTTTACTATGTAACATACCAAACCACAGAATCTGTCCGAAAACCCTTCTCACCCGAATTATAAAGCAACGATATTTTTACTGCATATAAACATTCCAAATTTGACCTAACCAAGCATACCAACAGTTCAAGGACATCAAATAAACTCAAGAAAACATAATGTCCAATCCCCAAACTATTCATTTAAATGCCTTTATCAATTCAACTAGATAATTAGGTTAAATAATAAACATAGACCCAATATGCATAATAAATTCTCAGAAAATTACGGTGGACTCCTAATGCTCACAATAGGCTACTATGAAAATTTCATACCATTTGCACATGTATAACATCCTATGCAAAAATAATAAGCTAGCAAGGGTTAATTTAGTGAAAATAGTAAACCCTATAGAAAAGTGTCAAGCAACAAATTATATATTTTTCCTAGACTCATATTAATGCCATACCACTGTACAAAAATTTGCATAACAATTTATTACATATTTTTGTCCCTAAAAATGTCCTTAGAAAATGCCATTTATTAATAAATAAATAGAAAGACCATATTTAAATCAAGTTTACAGCAAGCTTATTATTTTTCCTAGCTAGATCATGTTAATACAAAACTCACAAAATTGGAATCACAATTTTAGGAGTTTTCTAGCTCAAGATATCTAATTTACAAAATTGTAAGCATACAAAAAGCACTCATTTAACTATATTGAAATCACCATGAAAAATACCATAAAATGCACATTTCATATTTTTATAAAAAACTACCCTTCCTAAGGAACACAACAAAATTTGGTTCACCAAAATTGGACATGTAGGACTCAACTTATCATTTTTCAAAGTTTTCACCAAATCTATAAACAAATGAACTATCCTTCTCAAGTCTACAGATCAGACGGACTCACGCCTCAGCTAAAAACAGATTACGGCGCGGGACAACCGGAGTTCGCCGACGGCGGCTTCTCTGGCGATGGCACCGGAACCACAGTGACCTTCGAGCCCTGTCGCACTCACTAGGCTAGCTATTTGGATGGATTAGCGAAGCTAAGCTCGACGGTGGCGGCCTTGGCGGCGCGGCGGAGCGGGACAACGGCGATACGCCGGAGCCGGCCGTGAAGGCTCAATCTGGGGCTCGGACAAGCGTATACAAGCTACGTAGAAGCTATATCACCAACTATTACGGCGAATGGCGGTCGGAGGCGGCGCGGCCACGACGACGGAGTACGGCGGCGAAGCAACGGCGAGGTCCGCGCGCGGCACGGCGGCTTACCGTGCACTTCTAGCAGTCAATGTGGGCGTGGTGATGCGGTGGGGTTACAACAACACTGCTGCGGTGGCGGAGGAGCGAAGTGACGCGGCGCAAGGCGAGCGGGGTAGCCGGCAATGGCGACGACGGCGCTGTCCGCCGCTGCGGCTGCTGTGGGTGAGCGAAGGAGGCAGCCAGAAGTGAAATGAGGGCGCGGGGAGGGAGCGGGCGAGTGCGGGGCGCGATGTAGTGTGTTCTGGCTCGGCGTGGCCTGACCGGGCAGGACAATGGCGACGCGCGGCCTCCACCGGCTCCACGCGGCGGTTGAAGCCTAAAGCCGGTCGGTCACTGTAGCCACCATCAGAGCCCACCATTCGTGCCTGGCAGAGAGATTTGGAGGCGATCAAACTCTTAATCCGTAGTTCCTAAGCGCAATCAATCTGAACAAGAGTGGTAGATCTACATACCAGCTACGATTCTTATTTAAGGATCAAGGTCTAATTCTAAATGGTTAGTGAGTAAAATCATCTCAAAGTGAGCTTGTCAGCACTGTCAGCGGCAAACACTTATAAAATTTTCCTAAGTGCTAAAAACAGTGAATTGTTGAATCTTGTGAGCCTAATTCAAGCATGTTATGAGCTGAACTAGCCTATGACCCAAAAATAAAGTTGTTTATCTACTCAAATACTACAACTTTACTTTAGTGCACATATCCATGCAAAGTCTCTATCATATCGTTCAAACTAGGTCAAACCTACTACATTTAAATGATGACTAACACTTAAACTATGACTTAGTGACCAAACTAGCCCTAGTCATGAATACCAAAGTTGTTCCTAATGACATTCCAAACATGTTTAGGGTATTACTAAGGTCACACAAGCATTTCATACATTGGTTGCATAAATTACTTCACAGGTCAACATGCATATCATTACTTAGGAGCTTAGTTTAGACAAAGTGATCTACATGAAGAATGTTCCATTAGTCATCCTAAGTGTAGCTAAGATGTTTTAGTGACTAACATCAACCATTTACATATATTCACTCATGATCATAAGCATACATACAAGGAAACATAAAATAACAAAGCATGTTTCATATGTTTTAATCATATGTTTCAATTATAAAAGCTTATATATGAATGCTTGATGCTCATGCTCATGCAATGCAAGTCAAATTATGCAAGGCTAACACCTAGGGTGTTACACTAGTCTCCATTGTGGCGATTCACACACTTGTAGGTTCACGCGCTAATAGGCATCACACGCCTAACCCACAATTGGGCGCCGCACAACCAACACAAGATGAGGATCCACAAGCCACGCGCAGTCCACTAGAGTTGCCTTTGGCGCTCCGCTAGGGAAGGCACAAGAACCCCTCACAATCACAATCATCAGAGCCAGAGACAATCACGTTCCTCCACTCAACGATCCACCAATCACCGGGCCATCTAGGTGTCGGCAAACACCAAGAGTAACTAGAACTCCACCAGCCCAAATCGCCCAATTAGTGCCACAAGATGCTAGAACACTAAGCAATGCACTAGAGGCTCTCCAATCTCACTCAAGATGATGAAATCAAGTGTGCAAGTGAGTGGAGGGGTGTGCTCAGCTCTCAAAGGGAGTATGCATGTGTTAGAAATGCCAAGAGAGTGGCCAAGGTTGACCACTATCTCTATTTATAAGCCCACAAGCAAATAGAGTCGTTACCCTTTTGGAGCAGCTTTCTGCGAGGGCACCGGACACGGCGGTGCCTGGCACCGGACACTGCGGTGCCTAACACCGGACACGGCGGTGCCCCTCCCAACGGTCTCTTTCCAACGACTAAAAACTAGCCGTTGGGGCACCGCCCCTATGGTGGCGGTGGCCACCCGACCATCTGCTCGAATACCCCTTCTCTTGGCTTTTATGGCGGTGCACCGCCATCAGCATGGCAGTGCCCGCGGTGGTGCTCAGCAGCCCTTCCCTTGATTTCTGGATAAAAGAGGTGGTGCCACCACCCCTCCAATGGCGGTGACCAGGCGGTGCACCGCCCTCTCTAGGGCAGTGAACAATGGACGCATCGGTGCCCGTGCCTCCACTGCTGCTCTTGGCTAGAGTCTAGGTAGGCACCGCCCTAGGGGTGGTGGTGCACCGGACAAGGGGTGGCGGTGCCCCAGTGGTTGTAACAGAACCGACCAAATCATAAGAACGTAAGTACAAAAACAATCACCGAAGCGATCAAATTCCTATACTTAAGCTCCCATAATCCTGGTAGTCCGAAAATCACGAAGGATTTCAACCAACTCTCGACATACAAACCAAGACCGTAGTGATTCAACACAACACATCATCCGTTACAACATTTCACAAGTAGCATTCGGATTACATCCATCAGAGTTCAAATAAAATATTACAAACCAAGTTCAAATGTGCGGAAGAAACATAGTTTAGTACATAACTCCATAGTTTCAAATACATTGCCAGATCTTAGTCATGTCCCACAAAAGCATCACCAGGTACGAGAACTAGTAGAGACCGCGCCCAATGGTCTAGTCTTCATCCCCAGCCGGGAGAAGGCAATACTTGCAGCAACCAAAGTAGAACTGGTCATCTGCAACTGGTGGGAGATAAACCCTAAGTACAAGAAGGTACTCAGCTAGACTTACCCGTCAAAACCAGAAATAAAAGACACCAAGGATCATGCAAGGCTTATGAGGTGGGCTAGCTTGACACAGTTGCATAAAAGAGCTTATGAATATAGTGACCAATTTAAACTTAGCATCAAGCTTATCATCATTTACCTGTCCACTAGATTAGCACCTGTACTAGAGCACTCACTTATTAGGAGCAAACAATATTAACCATAGCAGGTATAATAAGGCTGTCATCATCATATCATCATTTCTGAACCATTATATTATTTAGTGTATCTACATTGGAGATAAGCCCGTCAAGTTCTTACTAACCGGGAGAGACGGCGACTCGAATCGAATTACAACTCAGCTGAGGGGGTATTCCTAACTCTCACCCTAACATACTTAGCAAGGGTAGCCATGAGTCACCTTTGGAACAACTCAGGAACCAAATTCGCGGGTTCGATCAGCGCCAGCACTCTTAGGGATTACCCTTCTGCTAGGACGATCAGGACTTTTAAATCACCTGCCCTTGGACTCACGCCTACGGCTCCCTTCCGAGGCGCACTTTATACTTATCGACTCCCGGCCTGAGGTGAGCTACTCGGCTTCGTGGTCAGTCTTCGGACACGGCCAACTAAGAGAGAGGCACGCGTTCAACTTGAACAGGAAAGGCTCCAAGATTCAGTCCTTAATCGACACAGACGGAATCACTACAAACCAGCAAGCCTCTGTCCGGTCTTCATTTCAAATTAAGACTGGTTCTTTTCCACGATAGCAAATATAGCCAACCGTGCCATATGTATCTTCCTATATCTCGTAGGTGACAGGAAATCACCTGACTTCTACCGTGTTTAAGCAGGGCTAAGCACTACACGAGCCTGAGCTACATAGGATTCAGGGTATCAATATCTAGACAAGGATTGGATAACCAATGCAGCATGTGTTTGCATCCAACACCTAAACTTAATGCAACAATACATATATGTAACAATAATACTGTAACTGCATTTCGAAAATTAGGAGGCTTAATATGCTCCGGGGCTTGCCTTTCACAAAGTTGCACGGACGGTGATCCGGGCACTCAACGGCGACCTCGTCTGGTACTTCTCCTGAAGGCTGCACCTCCTGAACCTCTAGTGTCGGCTGCTGCTGCTCGCTCGGTTTCTCGAATTCCAGCAGGGTCACTCCTTCCGGTACACATATTGCATGCCGATGCACAAGATAATTATCATGGATGCATAAGGAATGACATGATGCTCATGATAAATGAATCACAGTAAGTGTTTAACGAAAACATCACTGGACACTCGTTTACCGATTAAGAATAGCTCTATTAAAATCACTTTAAAACATGTATCTAACATAACTTGAAGAACAAGATCAACTTACCTAACTTGCATAACCTAAGATAAAGATGCTTATCTTCAGTTAAAGGCCTAATACCTAGGAACATTACCACAACTTAGAAATAGTAAAGGCATACTTTAAACAACAGTTAAAGTTTCATATGCACATGGGTAGTTCCTTAATTCAATCACAACAAAAGTTCTACAAATCCAAATAACTTGCATGAGGACATTCTGGAAAGCTTATGAAATTCTCTACAAATCATTTGTAAACATCAAAGCATGATTCTTACGTTAACCAAATCGAATTCTAGTAAACCTAGAATCTGTCCAGATATGACAGGGTTACTAAACCAAGTTTACCAACATGTTTTGCATACCAAAGAAACATCAGAAATTCTAGTGCCAACTTCTAAACAATTTATTTAATGACCTTTTCTAATTTCTTTAGTTAATTAGGTGATTAAAGCAATATATAGTAAAACTGTTCTGCAAAATCTACAAAAATTGCAGTAGCTATCTCATGCTTCACAGAGACTACCATAAAAATTTCAAAGCCATTGGGCAAGCAGAACTTTTTGTATCCAAAATAACAGGTGGCATGTCTATTTTTAGCATAATTAGGAAACCCTAATAAAAAGTGTCAAGCAACAGATTTCACATTTTTCCTAGCATCATTCTAGCATAAGAATAGCACTCACCAAATTTTGCCTTTACTGGATCTATAGAAAAATTATGAAAATTCACACAAGATCCTTCCATGCAAACAAGAGAATTTTATATCTCCTACATATAGTGTCCAAAATATATGAAAATTTAACTAAAAGATATTCATGATATGAGCAGTACACCATAAAAATTTCATGCCATTTGGAGCTACATAGAAAAAGATATAATTATCCCTAATTCCTCCATGATTAAAAGAGATAAATAGAAACTCCCATTTTCATAACAGAACATGGCATAAATCATATTTTTAATAAAAACTAGACATTATCATGAACTCAACAAAATTGGAACCACATCATTTGAAGCTACCAACTAGGAGATACATATTTTTGAATCTATACACAAATCTATGAAAAGAATAAAACAAAATTGAATTTGAATCCTAACTCTACTGCTGGGCCGGCCCGAAGGACACGGCGGCCCACGAAGTGAGCGCTGGCGCGGCCCAAAACGCGGCGCAGCCCATGCTGGCTCCCGCCTTGGCCTCAGCGGCTGACAAGGCGGTCCCACGGGTTAGCGAGGGAAAACAGGGGGAAGAAAAGGGCGGCGGCGAAGCTTGTCGTCGGCGACTCTTCCGGCGAACCCGATGACACATGCGTGCTCCCCACACCACTGATCAACGTGTTTTTGCAAAGACGCAGGAGCTAGGCGAGGGCGAAGGCTCGGCCGGTAGTGGCGGACGGCTGTGGCTCGGCGCTGCGCGCGGTGAAGGCGAGAGGGAAGCATATGGAGCTGGCGAGTGCGTTGGGCAGGCGCTGGCCTTCTTCTGGAGCGTGGACGCGCGACGTGGTGGCGTCGGCAGAGCATGAGTGCCACGCGGCGAGCAGCTCCTGTGCCGGTCATCCACGGTAGCTCTGAACGTTTTCTGAATTTTTTCGTTTCAGTGTTCAAAGACGATGACTGACAGCGCGACTTCAACGTGTTGGTACGGCTAAACGATTGATCCAATGCAAAAACTGTGTTCATGAAAAATGTAGGTCTACCATCCATCTAGAATTTCTTTTCAAGGATCATCATCTAATTCGCCATGGATCAGAAGTTACATCAAGCCAAAGGTGGCTCAATCAAACTGAAAATACAGTTAGGACTTAGAATCTTTTCCAAGTGTGAAATCAGCATGAAATTCTGACTTGTGGGCCATGTTTGAGCATGTTCTAGCCATTTTCATGAGATGATCATAAAACAACTTTTGTTCCTTGATAAATTAGCTACAACTTTGGTAAAGAGTGCACAGCCATGCAAAGTCTCTATGTTGGTCTTTTGAATCAGTCAAATAGTGGCACTCTAGGGGTCATTTCAAGTCAAACCTCCACTCAAGGGCAATTTTGTCATTTTGATCTATATGAACAATGTGCAAACAAATTCCCTAAGTGTAGTTAAGGTGTATTAGACCCTAATTAACCACTCTACACAAGTGCTATACAAATTTCTAACGATCACATGTGATGAAGCAACAAAACGATCAATTCACTCAAATGTTGCAATTCAATGTTTCATATGTTTCATGACTTTGTTGTTATTCTATACTTGTCATATTACTACCATGTTGCCATGTTTCAAGGTATGAGAAATTCATGTTGCATTCACAGGTTACACCATTACTATTCACCACAATCAAGTATGAAACACAGACAGTTGAAAATGTTGCATATGCATGTTTCAGTAACAATGGCATGATGAGATAGATGATGCACATGTTTATGAAATGAAATGCAATTAGTGGAAGCCAAACACCTAGGGTGTTACAGCCCTCCCCCCTTAGAAAAATCTCGTCCCGAGATTTGGAAAGCGTACCAATCAGTATAGAAAGCCGGATAATTTTCCTTTAGATAATCTTCCCGCTCCCAGGTTGCATCCCGTTCACTATGATTACTCCAAACTACCTTGTATAACTTAACTACTCGCATACGAGTCACTCTTTCTTGAGTATCCAGAACCTGCACGGGCTTCTCCTCATAAGAAAGATCAGATTTCAAGTTGATTTTCCTTATTGCTATTCTTTCCTCGAGAATACGGAGACACTTCTTCAGCTGGGACACATGGAATACCAGGAATATAGCTCCCATTTCACATGGTAGATCGAGTTTATAGGCTACTCTTCCACTTTTCTCAATAATGCGGTAAGGTCCAACATATCGAGGCTCAAGTTTCCTTTTGATTCCAAAACGTTTTACTTCTTTCATAGGGGATACCTTCAGATAAACATGGTCACCTACTTCAAACTCAATAGGTTTTCTTCTTTTGTCAGCATAGCTCTTTTGTCTAGCCTGAGCGGCAGTCATATTCTTCTATATAGTTCAGACTTTCTCTTCGGCTTCTTTTACAAAATCAATACCATAGAATCTTCTTTCTCCGGGTTCCACCCAGTTCAAAGAAGTTCTACACTTGTGGCCATAAAGAGCTTCAAAAGGAGCCATTTTGATACTCTCTTGATAACTGTTGTTATAAGAGAATTCAGCGAGAGGCAACCAGTCCTCCCAAGAGCCTTTGCAAGAGATAAGACAAGCTCTAAGCATGTCTTCAAGAATTTGATTAACATGCTTAGTTTGTCCTGATGTTTGCGGATGATAGGCAGAACTGCGGATTAGATGAGTGCCAAGATTCTGATGTAAGCATTCCTAAAAGCGAGCCATGAATTGCGGTCCTCTATCTGAAACAATGGATTTGGGTACACCATGGAGACGTACCACTTGTTGAAAATAAATCTCAGCATAATTGTGAGGGTGATAGGTAGACTTGACCGGAATAAAGTGAGCGGATTTAGTTAGACGATCTACGATAACCCAGATGGAATCACAACCCTTTTTTGTAGTGGGTAATCCAACAATGAAATCCATGCTAATTTCTTCCCACTTCTAGCCAGCAATAGAGAGTGGTTGTAATAATCTGGGCCTCATGTGAATAGCCTTGACTCTGCAACAGTTATCGCACCTTGCCACGTAGGTTGCGATTTCTTTCTTCATCTTGGTCCACCAATAATACAGCTTGAGATCTTGATACATTTTACTGCTACCAGGATGGATGGACAATTTAGAAGAATGGGCTTCAACCATAATTTGATTTCTAAGTTCTTTGTCTTTGGGTACTACAAGCCTATCATTAAACTAGAGAATTCCTTTGTCATCGACCCTAAAGTGCTTGGTCTCCTGATCTTTCATCTTTCGCTTGATATGAAACACACCCACATCAGTCTTCTGGAGTTCGATAATTCGACTTCTAAGAGAGCAATCCACAGTGATATTGTGGAGTACTACAGGATGAAGGAGGTGTGCCAGATGAAAATCTTCACTAAGGAATTGCAATGGGCCTTTCTGCTTAAGGCATCAACAACCACATTTGCCTTACCAGGATGGTAGCGCACTTGAAGGTTGTAGTCTTTGATCAATTCTAACCATCGTCGTTGACGCATGTTCAACTCGGGTTGAGTAAAGATGTACTTGAGACTTTTATGGTCCGTATAGATGTTGCACACATTACCAAGCAAGCAATGTCTCCAAATCTTCAGGGCATGAACAACTGCGGCTAGCTCTAAGTCATGGGTAGGATAATTGACTTCATGTTTTCAAAGCTAGCGCGAAGCATAAGCAATGACTCGGCCTTCCTGCATAAGAACACACCCCAAACCAGTGCCACATGCATCACAATAGACATCAAAAGGCTTCTCGATGTCAGGTTGTGCCAATACAGGAGCCAAAGTTAGTAAGGTCCGCAAAGTGTGGAAAGCCTCTTCACACTTCGGAGTCCACACAAACTTCTCTTCCTTTTGAAGTAGTTGAGTCATGGGCTTGGCGATTTTATAGAAATCCGGGATAAAGCGACGATAGTAGCCAGCCAAACCCAGGAAACTTCGAACTTCTGTGACCATAGTAGGTGCCTTCCATTCTAGGACTTCTTGCACCTTAGTAGGGTCAACCAAAATTCCATCTCCAGATAACACATGACCTAGAAAAGGTATCTTATTCAACCAGAATTCGCACTTGCTGAACTTAGCATAAAGCTGGTTGTCACGTAATCAAGTTAAAATAATTCTCAGATGTTCAACATGCTCTTCTTCATTCTGAGAATATACAAGGATATCATCAATGGACACGACGACGAATTTGTCCAGTTCCGGCATGAATACTGAATTCATCAGGTACATAAAGTGTGCCGGAGCATTTGTCAATCCAAAGGACATGACAAGGTACTCGAACAAGCCATAACGAGTAGAGAAAGTTGTCTTAGGTATATCTTCAGGACGAATTTTGATCTGATGGTAGCCAGACCTCAAATCAATCTTGGAGAATACCTTAGCTTTGGAGAGCTGATCAAACAGAATATCGATGCGAGGAAGAGGGTATTTGTTCTTGATGGTAACAGCATTAAGGGGGCGATAATCCACGCACATGCGTAGAGACTCGTCCTTCTTCTTCACAAATATAGCCGGACAACCCCAAGGAGAAGAACTAGGCCAAATCAAACCCTTCTTTAATAGCTCATTCAACTGACTCTTTAGCTCAGCCAACTCATTGGGCGGCATTCTATAGGGCCTTCGAGAAATAGGAGCCGTACCTGGAATAAGTTCTATCTTGAATTCTACATCACGGTCCAGAGGTAATCTAGGCAAGTCATCAGGGAAGACATCTGGAAACTCACAGACAACCGGTATCTCCTCAATGGCTTTAGCTAGGGTAGCATTGACGGTATTGTGGATAGAGATATCATGAGGTAACTGCACTAGAAAACCCTTCTTATCCATAGGATCCCTCAACATTACCACACGGGTTGATGTATCAATCAACACTCCATTCCCACTCATCCACTTCATCCCTAGGATTACATCGATTCCTACCCCCGGCAGAACTACAAGATCTGCAAGGAACTCTCGATCCCCAATCTCAATCTTTACATCTTTAACTACTTGGTTAGTCATGATATTATTCCTAGCAGCACTAATACAATAACCACCCTTGACAATTGTAATCACATTCATCTTATGCTTAGATGCAAAAGTAGAACTCACAAAGGAATGTGAAGCACCCGAATCAAAGAGCACAACTACAGGGTGATCATTAACAAGAAACTTACCAGCGGTGACCACTTCACCAGCAGGAATTTCCTCCACAGTAGTGTAGTGAACATGCCCCTGACGGACGTTCCCTGAGCATTCTGCTTGGAAGGATAGGGGCACTTATTAGCCAGTGACCAGGCTAGTTACAGTTCCAACACGGCCTGTTAGCTGGTGGGACATTGGAGCTGCCCTGCCTAGAGGTATTCTTTGGCAAGGAAATTGTGTACCCCTTGCGGAAACCAGTTTTAGCTTGATTCTTCTTCTGAGGTGGGTGGTACCGGACATTAGCATTGGGTGGACGATACTGGGTCTTGGATACCACTGGTGCCTTAGACTAAGAAGCACCTGCCTCAAAGTTTCTTTTACGGTTCTTGGAAGCAGCATATATCTTATCATTATTCTCCTGAGTCAGGGTGTCACTGATAAACTCATTGAAGGTGACACACTTGCAATTGCCCATAGACTTCATCAGTTTAGGGGAAAGTCCCCTCTTGAAACTAGCTATTCTTTTAGCGTCAGTATCGACAAACTCGGGAGCATACCTTGCCAGGTTGTTGAATGCCTGGAGGTATTCATTAAGACTCTTGTTGCCTTGGGTTAGCTTCATAAACTCGGTATGCTTAATGGCCTTGAGACCAGGAGGGATAAAGTGTCCCCTGAAAGCTGCCTGAAACTAGCCCCAAACTATCTCGACGTTTGCAGGGAAAGTGGTCCTATGATGGGTCCACCAGATGCCTGCAGGGCCTTGGAGCTGGTGTCCTGCATACGTGGCCTTCATACCTTCTGTCAATCAGAGCAATCCAAACCTTTGCTCTATCGTGCTCAACCATTCATCAGCTTGTAATGGTTCTTCTGCCTCTCTAAAGATAGGAGGCTTTGTGTCCATGAAGTCCTTAAAGCTGCTGTACTGGTTTGGCTCGGGTCCTTGGCGGACATGTCGATCCTCGCGGTTAGCCATTTGGCGCATAGCCTCAGCTAGCATACGCTGACTTTCGACGACTGTCTACATTAGCTCAGTTGGTGTGGGCGGTGGAGGAGGTGGTTGTTCCTCATCTCCCATGCCACGACCGCGACGAAGGTTATAAGCCATCTGCAAAATGTATAGCCAATGAGCACTGACGATGTGGACATTTCTGTAGATGAATTGTATAATTATGCCAAACTGAGTCCATTGGAGGGAATGCATTTATATAATCAACAGAGGCACAATCATTCATCACAACCACACAACTCATCAAGCGCATCAATTGACACATAAATGCGATGAACTTAACCAACAACGAGATCTATAAACTGCAAAGACGGAATTTAACAAAGGCTCACATACATGGAGCATAACACGTTTGATAGGTTACATCCAAGCCATAGTGGTTCCAAACTTACATCCAAAGGTAACTTAAGGTTCGATATTACATCCCAACGATTAACTTATTACAAAGCTACTCGTTCATGCATGAGGATCAACAAAAGACTAGCTCTTGTGCATTAGCTAAGTAGTAAGCTAAACTACGCATCGTCCTTGGAGTCAGTGTCGATGATCTCTCCTCCATCTTCATCACTAGCAGGCTCTAACTCCTCATTCTCCTCCTCATCAGGTGGAACGTCCTCAGGTCCATTGACCTCCATGTCATCATCACCTTCAGCCATGATGACACCAGAGCCCATCTCATCCTCCTCATCAGGTGGCAGGAGAGGGTGAAGCTGATTATGTAACAGGTGAACCTCCTCATGGAGATGATCATTGTACTCTTCGGCAACTGCCAACTGCTGCTCTAGCTCAACCTGTCGCGCTCTCAACACATCCTCTTCGTGCCAAGCTTCATTCTGTTGGTTCAGCACGTGAATCAACATACGTTCACAGTTGCGGTGAGCAACTGTCAACCTCTGAACCTCCAGGGTCTCTTGGTCTCGTTCTTGTGTTACTTGCTCCAAACGGTGCTGAGCCGCATTCCTCTCAGCAGTCACCCGGGCCAGCTCTGCCCTCAGCCTTTCCACCTCAGTAGGCTCCAGACGGGGCTCACGAGGAGCTAACCGGTGACGAGGCGCCTTGCCTCCAGTGGACTTGCGAGCAGTGAGTTTCGTGCGCGCCATCTGTAGCAAAAAGTTGCAACGTAAGGGGAGAATCATTTAAGGGATATGAAATTTAATTAGTCGAGACCATCAATTTTTAAAGGAGGGAGTAATGCAAGAAATGCCATGTATGCTTGAACATGATGCATGCACGATCCGTACGTCCTCACAACCCTAGAAAAATTTAAAGGCTAGCGAATATACGGTGGCATACATACGTTCTCTCGTATACGGTAGCTAGTCGATCTACAATGATACGTTGTTAGTGTACCTGCAGAAAATTTCATTTCAGCCCAATAATTTCCCAAAAAGACATGCAAAGTAAGCAGTAAACTAAATACTTTCATACATACATCCCCCGATGCATATACTCTAGTATCACAGCTACCCGACAGAGATAACCACATTTAAGTACTCTCATAGATACATGATCAAACATGTAAGTATGCGAGCAACCACAACTACTCTCCCCTAGACCGACGGTTGGACGGTCATGCTCTCACAACTCTCACTTACTAGAGCGTAGAGGTATTTTGAACCATACATTACCACCCAAGCGGATGGCATCCATACAATAGCACGCCGTATGGACAACGAAACAAAAACAAGCAGGACCCCCCAAGTTAGTACTTAATAAGCCACCTAAGAGTCCTTATTTGGGCATAAGGGATATGACCACTGGCAATACTTAGTATTTAATTTAGGATTTTCACAAATACTTTTGTTTTAAATACACAAATGACATGTTTAGTGTCGAATCTTGCTTTGATGCCAGCTGTAATAGAACCGACCAAATCATAAGAACATAAGTACAAAAACAATCACCGAAGCGATCAAATTCCTGTACTTAAGCTCCCATAATCCCGGTAGTCCGGAAATCACGAAGGATTTCAACCAACTCTCGACATACAAACCAAGACCGTAGTGATTCAACACAACACATCATCCGTTACAACATTTCACAAGTAGCATTCGGATTGCATCCATCAGAGTTCAAATAAAATATTACAAACCAAGTTCAAATGTGCGGAAGCAACATAGTTTAGTACATAACTCCATAGTTTCAAATACATTGCCAGATCTTAGTCATGTCCCACAAAAGCATCATCAGGTACGAGAACTAGTAGAGACCGCGCCCAATGGTCTAGTCTTCATCCCCAGCCGGGAGAAGGCAATACTTGCAGCAACCAAAGTAGAACTGGTCATCTGCAATAGGTGGGAGATAAACCCTGAGTACGAGAAGGTACTCAGCCAGACTTACCCGTCAAAACTAGAAATAAAAGACACCAAGGATCATGCAAGGCTTATGAGGTGGGCTAGCTTGACACAGTTGCATAAAAGAGCATATGAATATAGTGACCAATTTAAACTTAGCATCAAGCTTATCATCATTTACCTGTCCACTAGATTAGCACCTGTATTAGAGCACTCACTTATTAGGAGCAAACAATATTAACCATAGCAGGTATAATAAGGCTGTCATCATCATATCATCATTTCTAAACCATTATGTTATTTAGTTTATCTACATTGGAGATAAGCCTGTCAAGTTCTCACTAACCGGGAGAGACGGCGACTCGAATCGAATTACAACTCAGCTCAGGGGGTATTCCTAACTCTCACCCTGACATACTTAGCAAGGGTAGTCGTGGGTCACCTTTGGAACAACTTAGGAACCAAATTCGCGGGTTCGATTAGCGCCAGCACTCTCAGGGATTACCCTTCTGCCAGGACGATCAGGACTTTTAAATCACCTGCCCTTGGACTCACGCCTACGGCTCCCTTCCGAGGTGCACTTTATACTTATCGACTCCCAGCCTGAGGTGAGCTACTCGGCTTCGTGGTCGGTCTTCGGACACGGCCAACTAAGAGAGAGGCATGCGTTCAACATGAACAGGAAAGGCTCCAAGATTCAGTCCTTAATCGACACAGACGGAATCACTGCAAACCGGCAAGCCTCTGTCCGGTCTTCATTTCAAATTAAGACTGGTTCTTTTCCACGATAGCAAATATAGCCAACCGTGCCATATGTATCTTCCTAAATCTCGTAGGTGATAGGAAATCACCTGACTTCTACCGTGTTTAAGCAGGGCTAAGCACTACACGAGCCTGAGCTACATAGGATTCAGGGTATCAATATCTGGACAAGGATTGGATAACCAATGCAGCAAGTGTTTGCATCCAACACCTAAACTTAATGCAACAATACATATATGTAACAATAATACTGTAACTGCATTTCAAAAATTAGGAGGCTTAATATGCTCTGAGGCTTGCCTTTCACAAAGTTGCATGGACGGTGATCCGAGCACTCAACGGCGACCTCGTCTGGTACTTCTCCTGAAGGCTGTACCTCCTGAACCTCCGGTGTCGGCTGCTGCTGCTCGCTCGGTTTCTCGAATTCCAGCAGGGTCACTCCTTCCGGTACACCTATTGCATGCCGATGCACAAGATAATTATCATGGATGCATAAGGAATGACATGATGCTCATGATGAATGAATCACAGTAAGTGTTTAACGAAAACATCACTGGACACTCGTTTACCGATTAAGAATAGCTCTATTAAAATCACTTTAAAACAGATATCTAACTTAACTTGAAGAACAAGATCAACTTACCTAACTTGCATAACCTAAGATAAAGATGCTTATCTTCAGTTAAAGGCCTAACACCTAGGAACATTACCACAACTTAGAAATAGTAAAGTTATACTTTAAACAACAGTTAAAGTTTCATATGCACACGAGTAGTTCCTTAATTCAATCACAACAAGAGTTCTACAAATCCAAATGACTTGCATGAGGACATTCTGGAAACCTTATGAAATTCTCTACAAATCATTTGTAAACATCAAAGCATGATTCTTACGTTAACCAAATCGAATCTCAGTAAACCTAGAATCTGTCCAGATATGACAGGGTTACTAAATTAATTATTTAATGATGATGCAAAAGCATAATTGGACCAAACCAAGTTTACCAACATGTTTTGCATACCAAAGAAACATCAGAAAGTCTAGTGCCAACTTCTAAACAATTTATTTAATGCCCTTTTCTAATTTCTTTATTTAATTAGGTGATTAAAGCAATATATAGTAAAACTATTCAGAAAAATCTACAAAAATTACATTAGCTATCTGATGCTTCACAGAGACTACCATAAAAATTTCAAAGCCATTGGGTAAGCAGAACTTTCTGTATCCAAAATAACACGTGGCATGTCTATTTTTAGCATAATTAGGAAACCCTAATGAAAAGTGTCAAGGAACAGATTTCACATTTTTCCTAGCATCATTCTAGCACAAGAATAGCACTCACCAAATTTTACCTTTACTAGATCTATAGAAAAATTATGAAAATTCACACAAGATCCATCCATGCAAACAAGAGAATTTTATATCTCCTACATACAGTGTCCAAAATATATGAAAATTTAACTAAAATCTATTCATGATATTAGCAGTACACCATAAAAATTTCATGCCATTTGGAGCTACATAGAAAAAGATATAATTATCCCTAATTCCTCCATGATTAAAAGAGATAAATAGAAACTCCCATTTTCATAATAGAACATGGCATAAATCATATTTTTAATAAAAACTAGACATTATCATGAACTCAACAAAATTGGAACCACATCATTTGAAGCTACCAACTTGGAGATACATATTTTTGAATCTATACACAAATTTGTGAAAATAATAAAACAAAATTGAATTTGAATCCTAACTCTACTGCTGAGCCGGCCCGAAGGACACGGCGGCCCGCGAAGCACGCGCTGGCGCGGCCCAAAATGCGGCGCAGCCCATGTTGGCTCCCGCCTTGGCCTCAGCGGCTGACAAGGCGGTCCCACGGGTCAGCGAGAGAAAACAGGGGGAAGAAAAGGGCGGCGGCGAAGCTTGTCGCTGGCGACTCTTCCGGTGAACCCGACGACATAGGCGTGCTCCTCACACCACGGCGCACCCATCTAAGCCCTCATTTCAAACTCTACCGACCCCTAGCAAGGACGACGGCGTGAATGGCGGACGGCAGCGCGGTCAGACGATGCTCCGGTGAGGTGACGGTGCTACGGCCCTAGTGGCCTGCTCTCCGAGCATCAGTAGCACACGCAGCAGCTAGCACAAGAGAGAGAGAGGATGGGAAGGCCACGGTGGCGGTTGGCCACGTGGAGCACCAATTCCGGTGAGGTCCCGCCAAGGCGGCGGTGGAAGAAACGACGAATACACGCTTACCATGACTCAACTAACTCGATTGAACGGTGGAGGTGGTAGAGGGGATCACAGCGAGGCTCTGGGCGAACTGGGCAATGCGTTTTTGCAAAGACGCGGGAGCTAGGCGAGGGCGAAGGCTCGGTCGGCAGTGGCGGACGGCTGTGGCTCGGAGCTGCGCGCGGTGAAGGCGAGAGGGAAGCAAATGGAGCTGGCGAGTGCGTTGGGCAGGCGCTGGCCTTCTTCTAGAGCGCGGACGCACGACGTGGTGGCGTCGGCAGAGCATGAGCGCCACACGGCGAGCAGCTCCTGCGCCGGTCGGCCACGGTAGCTCTGAACGTTTTCTGAATTTTTTCGTTTCAGTGTTCAAAGACGATGACTGACAGTGCGACTTCAACGTGTTGGTACGGCTAAACGATTGATCCAATGCAAAAACTGTGTTCATGAAAAATGTAGGTCTACCATCCATCTACAATTTCTTTTCAAGGATCATCATCTAATTCGCCATGGATCAGAAGTTACATCAAGCCAAAGGTGGCTCAATCAAACTGAAAATACAGTTAGGACTTAGAATCTTTTCCAAGTGTGAAATCAGCATGAAATTCTGACTTGTGGGCCATGTTTGAGCATGTTCTAGCCATTTTCATGAGATGATCATGAAACAACTTTTGTTCCTTGATAAATTAGCTACAACTTTGGTAAAGAGTGCATAGCCATGCAAAGTCTCTATGTTGGTCTTTTGAATTAGTCAAACAGTGGCACTCTAGGGGTCATTTCAAGTCAAACCTCCACTCAAGGGCAATTTTGTCATTTTGATCTATATGAACAATGTCCAAACAAATTCCCTAAGTGTAGTTAAGGTGTATTAGACCCTAATTAACCACTCTACACAAGTGCTATACAAATTTCTAATGATCACATGTGATGAAGCAACAAAACGATCAATTCACTCAAATGTTGCAATTCAATGTTTCATATGTTTCATGACTTTGTTGTTATTCTATACTTGTCATATTACTACAATGTTGCCATGTTTCAAGGTATGAGAAATTCATGTTGCATTCACAGGTTACACCATTACTATTCACCACAATCAAGTATGAAACACACACAGTTGAAAATGTTGCATATGCATGTTTCAGTAACAATGGCATGATGAGATAGATGATGCACATGTTTATGAAATGAAATGCAATTAGTGGAAGCCAAACACCTAGGGTGTTACAGTGGTAGCACCCCAAGCCAAGTTTCATGTCCGTTTCATCACCTTTGCAAATGTGCTAACTCTCCAAGTGGTTCACTATCATGTGCAAGTTAGAGGGGGGCCGCGCTAGCCCACCTCTGGTGCGGGCGCACCAGGGGTATGGCCGTACCCTACCCAGCGCCGCTATAGCTGCTGCAGCTCCAATGGCTAGGAGCTGTTGCTCCCACCTCCTCTCGGCTGGTGCTCGACGCTATAAATCCCGAGAGCTCAGGTGTGAGCCCTCACTGACTCTCTACTCTCCATTTTCACTCCCTCTCACTCTCACTTGCTCCACCACTTGCAAAAATATTTTCTACAAAGTTTGAGTGCAAGGAAACTCTGCAGAAAAATCCTACACCCATCACCACCAAGCCAAGCTCACGGGTTGTTCGATTTGTTTTCACTAACGTAACCCCGTTTGCAAGCTTTTGTTGTTGTCTTTTACGCCATGGGCAAGTTTAGGAGGAAGCTCGCCGGTGCTTTCAAGAAGACCGTTGGAGCGAGCTCAAGTCGCTCCCACAGAAGCTCAAGCGCGCACTACATCGAGCCTGAAGAGAGCCCAATGCATAAGGACGAAGAAACTGAGCCAACGGAAGAGCAAGAAGAAGAGCAAGAACAACTGATAGAGGAGGGTGACGATGATCCACACCTTGATTTGGAGGGAGACCGGGAGGTGCAAGCGTACAACCTCATCAAGAACCACGAGTTTATCCACACACCGGCATATGACCCCGACCTCCTCCAAAAGATAGGTATGGACACCAAATTCGCCACCATCTAGAAAGTCGTTGGATGGGAGAATGTTGCTCCCATCGATGAGCATGGTTCTCGCCTCTTAACAATTCAATTCTTATGCTCTTTGCAAGAAGATGAGGGTGGGATTATTTTCCATCTTATTGAGAAAGAATATTATCTTACATGGAGAAATCTCAGCTCTCACTTAGGATTTAGTACAAAATGCTCAATTGACTTGGATCATGCTCTTAGAGGGTTTTAATCGTCATGAATTTTGGAGAATGATTTCGGGTCAAAATGTAGTTGGCAAGTTTCAACCTCGAAATATGAATATTCATCATCCTACTTTGAGGTTCATGCATCATTGGATTGCCATGACTTTGTTTGCTAGGCAAGATATAATATTTGTTTATCATGTCGAATTGCAAATTCTCTATGCCATGCTTGAAAAGATTAAAATTGCTCCTATGAAAGAAATGTTTAAACATTGGTTAGAAACTTTCAAGGACTCTACATCTATCTCTTGCACATCCCTTGTGACTCGTATTGCTGCTAATATTGGTGCGTTGGATGGACAAGATGTGACATACATATCTACTTCACGTATTGATATTGGTGAGCACTACTTGATGCAAGGGCAACATTTGAAATATGAAGATACAGGAAACCTTGTATTTTTCTTTCTAGGTTATACAAATTAGATCTCGCTCCCTAACCTGGGATTCTCTGTGTATAAATCCCCATCACTCACCTTCACTCTTGTTGAACAAGAGGAAGCATGCAGGAGTTTTGTTTCTCGCAGGGGAACAAGGTGCAGGGCTAGAGACGAAGCTGGTAGCTCTCAACAGCCACCACCGACACCGACACCAACACCACTTGTGCCTCTGGCATTCCATATGGAGTGGTTCTCGGCCATGCAGACGCCTGGGTTCACCCTCGGGTATCAGCCGGGCTAGGGACACACCCCGCAACCACATGAGGCCGGTGGATCGAGATGGCACGAGGCCGATGACGCGACATGGGTGCATCACTCGTTTGACTCCGAGGGGCTACCACCGCCCGTCCATCCACGATAGTCTACTTCAGACCATCGGGAGTTGGACAACATCAACACTCGCCTCAAAGGATTGGAAATCCGCATAGGTGAAATTCAAAATACACTTAACACTCATGTGCAGTATACGAGACAGTGGCACCACCAACAACAATATTTCGCAGACATCAACACGTTGTTGAGGCAACAACAAGAGGCACAGGCCGCCTACTAGCGGTCCATGGGATACAATCCCAGACCATAGGTCTAGAGCTAGCTTGGGGGAGGACCCCCGCAAGGGTACCTTGTATCTTTATCATATTTTTAAATTTTCGTATCTATTTTCTACATTTATTATCTATTAGTATATAAAAAAATCTAAAAAAATTAAAAATACCAAAAAAAGATATGATAAAAATACCAAAAATATGAATTCCACTCTCATATGTTTTAAGAATGTTTAGTTTCTCCTAAGTTGAAATGATGAATAGTTGCTCTATCTATAATTCATCTGTGCCTAGCTTATAACTTATTATTCCCAAAGATTTAAGTTTGTTGGCTAAAATGTCCCATCCTAAAAACTTGAAAACTTGTGGGTCTGCAAATGCATGTTCCTTTTCTAAGTTGTTGTAAGTTATGATATGGTATAAATAGAATTTACTATGACTTTGTTCTAATAGAGACTTAACATCCGGAGATTTTACTTTAAAAAATGCTAAAATTCAAAGTTCCTCAATAATTATGATTACCTACCAAGGCCATATGACATGATTCAAAATTCAAAACCTTAGTCATATGCTACTTGTTATTACATTAAGCTTTATCAAATTGTTGTGACCCTTGTCGAGATTCTCGTCATGCACCCATGATCAAGACACATGAACACCCACAAATAAAACTGCTGACTCTTACACTGAGAGTTACGCAAAAACATGCTTTTTCCATCCACCAAAATAATTACTCCATTCATTTATCATATGTCTATCTCTAAAAAAAATTCATATGCCAAAAAAGAATAGTATGGGCTATGCTAAAAAAAGAGAAAGAAAAGAAAAATATCCATACCAAAAGGCATGAGAGAAAAAAAATGCATGCCAAAGAGCAGGAAGAAAAGTAAAGAAAAAGAAAAGAAAGAAATAAAGATAGCTCATACTTTCGAATAAAGGCATTCATCCCAAAAAGAGAGATTCATGATTCAAAGGAGTACCAAAAAAATATTTAGAATTAGGACTTGCATCTCCTTGAGGTCCAGTTTTTGACTTAACAAAATATGTGATGCAAGTATGCCCCGCTTTCTTACCTACCCAAAACTCCACTCAAAAGCCTTAGTGGTAGGATATAAAAAAGAAGGCAAAACATCAAATGCCTTGGTGAGGTTTCGTACACATTGAGCGATCGAGAGAATCATTGGAGAAACTTACTTTTGTTTTGCAAAACTTATAAAACCTCCGGATAGAAGGTTAATCAAAGAATGAATGATTAGTGATTCTATTACAACCGTTCTATCTTGCAACCGTCCAAGGACTTGGAAAAGCTATACATCCCACAGGGATCAAGGTAAAGGGTGGATAAAAATGCCAACTTATTTGAATTGCGAAAGAATATTTTGTTATAGACATGGCACTTGAGAATTATATCGGCATAGTAGCAACTCCTGATCAACAACCAAGTACTTAACTATTTGCTCGGGACGAGCAAAGGTTAAGCTTATGGGATTTGTTGGCGGTCACTAACGACAGCATTCGACCGCCAATTATTATCCAAAACAGGAGAAATAAACATACATTTGACACATATGTACGTACTATTGACATAGTTTCACTTGTATTGGAGAAAACATATTCTGCAGGAATCATATTCGAATACAAGTGGAAAATAAACAAAACCAAGCAAAAAGGCGCAAACAAAAGGCGTAAAGCAGAAATGCGCAAAGGAAATACATGGAGAAGCCCACCTACACATCGAATCTGGGCCGAACACCAACGTGGGAGGTGCCAGGCCCACCCAGGAACCGACCATGCAAAGGCGGTTGTGAGCCAGCCCCACCTGGGTGCGGGCGCACTAGGGGTATGGCCGCACCAGGGGTGCGGCTGCACCCCTGCTGCTACCATCTGGCCCGACTTCCACCGACTGAAGCATGGCGGCATGCAATGGCGGTTTCCTAATTTATCTACGCCAAACCAACCATGTTGTCACTATATAAGCATGGGTGGAGCTCTCTTTCAACACACACCATCATTTGGAGCTACACCTCACTACCACCTCTTCTACTTTTACTTTTAGTAGTTTTGTGAGCAAGGCAAAAGCTACTTGGAGAGCTTGTCTCCTTGGAAGAAGAGCACTTTGGTATGAATAATACTATGAAGAGTTCTTCCATAGTCATGCTCTCATATCATTTATAAAGTAGTGCATATGATCTAGAGTATAGTTTTTGTGTTATAATCATGATATATGAACTAGCATATAGTTTATGTGTTATGATCTTAATATGTCCAACTTTATGCTTAATCATTCATATAAATTATATGAGTAGAAGTAAAACTAGGGTTGAGGTGGCGGTTCATCGTTCCTTCGGGTTTGCCTATATT
Source organism: Miscanthus lutarioriparius (assembly GCA_904845875.1). Taxonomy (NCBI): domain Eukaryota; kingdom Viridiplantae; phylum Streptophyta; class Magnoliopsida; order Poales; family Poaceae; genus Miscanthus; species Miscanthus lutarioriparius. The sequence continues at coordinate 38,710,177 of CAJGYO010000009.1, forward strand.
CTTACTTGTCAATCCATAGGGTTGGAGTCCCGGGAGGATATAGGTAGTTTCCTTATACACGGGCGTGGTGGTCGGGTAGACGGTAACCTTCGGATATGATGGTATCCCACGGTTGAGGGGTAGGCAGTAGGTAGTGATAGCCCTATCCGTCCCTTGTAATCCCCCACATTGAAGGGTAGTTTCTCGCTTTGTTGACTGACCAGTGCTTGGAGATCTCCCTGTCCATCTTAAACTTAGCTCTAACTCTAGTCATATAACTTGTATGATCATTAACTGTTCTTTGCATGGCTATATTAGAACATGTCAGCTCCATGTAGGAATATTCTTTTATTCTTTGTTTTCCTTTTATCCTTGAGGTTGGCCCAGATTTGTGTCCACTATCTATGAAATACCGTTTTTACCCCCGTCATGCACTATGGTCCGCTATGCAAGTATGTAATCATGTTTATGCTCATGCTAGACTCTTAATACCTTGTCCTCCTTTGGGAAAATATAAATAAGGAGGGGTAGGGGTCTCCTAATTGACATCCTCATACGGATCCTAGGCTTAGCCTAAGGCATTGAATCTCTCATAATTCAATCCACAAAGATACAGGACGTAGGGTATTACGTCAAGCTGATGGCTTGAACCTGCCTAATCGTTGTCTCTTGCGTTCTATGTCACCATCCGGTTCCTTCACGTGCATCTCCACCATGTCATCTAATACCGTGGGCATACCTCTCGGTAGACTGCCGGACGTATTTCATCGACAGTGGTGTGCCAGGTAGGGGGTGTGCGTGCTAATCCCATGGCGAACCAGATGGGAATTTCTTCACCAATGGCGTCCGCGGTGACTTGGCATCCCACGATCCCATCCTTCGGCGACTTACGACGCAACACCGCTCGCGGCATCGCACTACCGGACTCAGTGGCTTTGCCGAGTGCCAGGGGCACTCGGCAAAGCCCAATTTGCACTCGGCAAAGACTTTGCCGAGTGCTGCACTCGGCAAAGACCACTCGGCAAAAAATGCGTCGGCAAAGGCGTCTTTGCCGAGTGTCTTTTGTCGGGCACTCGGCAAAGCCTACTCGGCAAAGTTGGAACCGAAAAAAACCCGAAAAATGGGAATTTTTACCCAAAAAAGATGAATTTTTTTTAATCGGTGGAGGCCCCCACCGCCAGCGCCCACCCATCTTCGGCATTTTTCGCATAAAATTCGCGTATACGCGGCCGGCGGGATTCGAACCCGCGATCTCCCCTGCGCACGAACTTCCTCTACCACTACACCACACTTTCACTTGTGTATGGATTTCGTTTTAGTTCCCAATATATTATACTAAACTGAGTGTAAATTGCTTGTTTGAGGCCCTAAACGAATTCAAATAAAAAAGTTGTAAACTACAAAGTTTTATAACTTTTCGAGATCTACACTTTTAGTTTAGGAAGTTTTTCCATCCGAGGTCGTTTACAAAATTTGAATTTCAAAATTTTGAAATTCAAATGCAGTTTTGTATGACAAGATGATTTCAAATCAAAAAGTTGTCAACTACAATGTTTCATAACTTTTCGAGATCTACAAAGTTTATTTTGGTTGTTTTTCTATCCGAGGTCGTTTGAAAAGTTCGAATTTTAAAATTTTGAAATTCAAACACAGTTTTGCATGACAAGATGATTTCAAATCAAAAAGTTGCCAACTACAATGTTTCATAACTTTTCGAGATCTACAATGTTTGTTTTGGTTGTTTTTCCATCCGAGGTCGTTTGAAAAGTTCGAATTTTAAAATTTTGAAATTCAAACATAGCTTTGCATGACAAGATGATTTCAAATCAAAAAGTTGTCAATTACAAAGTTTCATAACTTTTCGAGATCTACAAAGTTTATATTGGTTGTTTGGTCATCTGTTCATCCGACATGGTCGTTTTAACATTATTCACAAATCTTATATATCTCTCTTGTAGTTTCGTAAACTACGAGAGAGATATGTTAGATTTGTGAACAAATTTATTTTTACTTTGTCATATGAAGAAAAGACCAAAAACAAACATTGTACATCTTGATGAGTTATACAACTTTGTAGTTGAAACATTTTTCATTTGAATTAATTTACTGCTTAAAAATATGTTTTGAAATTTTCTTTGCCGAGTGTAAAAAAAAAAAAACACTCGGCAAAGAGCTTCTTTGCCGAGTGTCAAAAAAACGCTCGGCAAAGGCGTCTTTGCCGAATGCCCGGAAAACAACATTCGGCAAACCACTTGGCACTCGGTAAAGAGCCGGTCTCCGGTAGTGTCGTGTGGAGGCCAAGCGGCGGCTCTGCGTTTTCTTCCACATCTTGGACAACCGGATTGATCTAACTTGCAGGTGGTATGCGTACGGAGCACAACAGCCCCGTGTTGTTGGGTTCGTCTTGGTCGGCGGGGCCCAATCGGGACGGATGAGGTCGCGCACAACCTCAAGCAAACAAAAGAGGAGGCACGATCTACAGCGCCATGCAATGCAAATTTGCATATACGGGAGTATATACACATTCAACATGCATGCATGGATTTCGCAAGCACAAACACACCCGGAGGCTTGTTGACAAGCTAAGTCTTATTCCTTTCTTCCAATTTAGTATCATGTCGCATGTTTATATCTCTGTGTATCTACATACGCAACTATGGTTATCCAAAGTGGAAAATCGTCGTCGTCGACGTCACATGGTTGCCCTAGTCGTCGCTCGCGCCAGCCCTCGTCGTCGACACGGCATTCCGGCGGCCGCAGGCCTTAATCGGCACACGACGCCGCGACCATCAAAAGGGTCATCTACATAACGCCGCGTCTACGCTGGGAGCAGCAAGCAAGAAGAGCGGCGCACTACCGGCCAAGGCGACGTCATCGACGCGCACTGCGGTCGAATTCGACTCCGACTCACGCTCGCTAGACCCTAGCCTTTGCTGACTCCGTCCGACAGAGTTCCACTCCGACCTTCAGCTGGTGCCGACTTCGACACGGTTTCGACTACATCACAAGGCGCATGTCCGGCTCGGCAAGCCAATATCTAGAGGAGACGTGTGGTGTACAGTACAGGAGCATGCAAGAGGATGTCAAGACGTGCAAGCTGTGACCAAAAATAGTCATAAGAGATTTGCAGGCGTACGAGTGTGCATCAGAACCGGCTCTTACAGAGATCAACCTTGTCCGATTGCATCAAAGCCGAGCCGCTAAGCGAGCAGCCCAAGCCGCCAAGTGAGCCACTAAGCGAGTTGCCCGAGCCACCAAGTGAGCCCCTAAGCGAGCTGCCCGAGTTGTAAGCGAGCCACCTACTCGGACATCGCGACACGCTACGTCAATGATCTCTCTGAATTTGCTTTGCCTAAGGCTGACCAGTAATATAAGGACGACGTCACCCTGACTACTCGCTTTGTTCGCCTGCCGCGTCACAATGATGATTGCCGCGAAGAACGGCACTACGACGACCGCGACCGCCGCCATGATGACAAGCCGAAAAGCTCAAGGGCCAGGCAATTTCGTCGACGCCGACCAGATAACGTCATACGCCGCCGACCAGCCATTCTGACCAAAGATAAGTACCCTTCTTATATACATATTTAATACATTTTTCTCCTTGGTGCTTCTCTAATTATTATTTCTCCGATCATTCTCCATGTTTAGTATCTTTAAGATACTCAATTTAATTTCTATGTATACCATCTTAAAGACACTACAAGAGATATGACCTTCTACGACGTTCCATTTATGTCGCAGAAAGTGAAAATTATGTCGTATTTCACAATTTGCGACGAATGCACGACAAAAATGCATTCGTTGCCTATTCCCCGTAGCTAAAGGTGTTCTGCGACAAAACTAATATTATCGTCGTAATTTTGCGACGTTCATACTTGCGTCGTTGATTTACGACATTCGATTTTTGTCGTTATCAAGTAGAGAGAACATCGCAAAAAATTTGACCATAGATGACTATACATGTGCCACATAGGACAAAAAAGATCGTCATAAAATATTGTTGTCATATGATGCGGCAGGATCTGACATGGAACATTGCAGCTCACAAGAAGTCCATTGAACAATATACAACCCATCGCAGCATTGCAGATAGAAATCAATTGTCAACCATCAAGTGCTCACATTCATTACATCATAGATCCATTCAGAGTTACATGTTCAAATAATTTCATATGTCAAACTCAACCCAAAATACATTAAACTCATGTCCAAGTCACTACCAGATCCACCCAAGTGGCAAAATCAACAGCCACATATCCAAGGCATTACCAAATAGGCAACCGGATGCAAACCATTACTAGGTCCGAGCCATTGTACCAAAATAAATAAACAGCCACATATCCAACCCATGTTGAGGACATGCATCATGATCAGTTGGATAAAAGGAAAAGGTAAGGAGTGACCTAGTCCTTGTTCAACGTGAACAACCGACGAAGAAGAGCATTTGTTTCTTCTGCTTGTTTCTTCAAATTTCCAATCTCTTCTGTCTGCTTCTCTCTTGCTTCCTCTGATTCCTCAACCTTTTTCTTCAACGCTTCCAACTCATCCTGCTGGCCATGAAGTTGATCTCTAAGTGCTGCAGCACCTTGCTTCTCGGCCGCAACTTCAACCTCCAGCTCTTGTACACGTGCAGCAGCAGTAGCGCTTCTCTTGGGGACTGCTGTGTCAAGGCCAACATTTAGAAGAAATTTACTTGATGGCAAAACATGAGCAAAAACTTCAGCAGGAGTCTTTGGTTGTCCCCCTTCTGGTGTAGGCTGAGCCATCATGGTATCCATTTGACCCTAACATGATAAGAAAAATAATTTGCATTAGTATACAAGTGTAGGTACTTTAATATATATGCTGCTGCTGCTGCAAACTGTAGCATGAAACGACTGTTCTATATGCATAATTAAACATTTGATAAAGAACGTGTAGCATGAAACGACTATTCTGTATGCATAATTAAACTGTTAAAGTAGAAAAGTAGCATGTCCACTTTACACTATGGCAACATCATGTCTAGTCATGTCCTTAGGGTTTGCATAATTTAGACATATGCAATGAAAGTAAAGTGATTCATAATGAATAGGTACAATATGATCAAACGGTGCCTGCACTTGCCTTTTTCCCATAGTTTTAGCTGCTCAAAATCTTCAGCTTCTATCTTCTGGTCTCGAGTTTCTGCTTCGACTGTCAGTCTTCAGCTCTAACGAACCGCTCTTCTTCTACTCATAGCAACGAAGCAACACAGACAGGCAAACAAAGACGACTAAGAACAACACACCACTCAAAAGAACGCTTGAAAAGAGCACACTAAATGGCATGGCACAATGCTAAGGTCATGAGAGCGCAAGAACGACCGAGTACGGAGCCCTAAGCGTACTAAATGTCCACCATCGTTAAAGAGGACGCGACTTAAGAGACTTGCATTATAAAAAGAGACAAAAAAGACTGCAGAGTGCATTTATTTTATTTTAACAAAACAACATGGTGGACATTTTCGAGAAACATCATGAAGTTCAATTAAGTGAAATTATGGTTTAACAAGAAAAGACGAAATTAAACAATCGGTGTTTCGAGTAAACACCAACGGATAAATTTATATATTGCGCGTCTGACCCGGATGGTGTGCTAAGATGACACAAGGATTATACTGGTTTGGGCTGAATGTCCCTACGTCCAGTTTCGGGCTGCTCGTGTTACTAGCACTGAAAGTTCATAGTAGGGGATTACAAACTGGCGAGAGAGGGACAGGTCTCAAGTCTCTGGTGGAAAGATCGAATGGGTGCCAAGAGCTCAGTCACGGCTCAGCTATGTGTTCGAGGTTCGACGCTAGTGGTTCTAGTGTGATGCGGTGTGATATGCGATGAACCGATGCCCCCTAGTGGGACGCCCTGCTTTCCCTTTTATAGGTCAAGGAAAAAGCAGGGGTTACAATGGAAGGGAAGAGGGAAAAAAGAAAAGGAAATAAGGCTCCCGAAGGTGTGCCATCCTCCTCTTCATGTGGGTCCCACTGACCCTATAGATCGTGGTGACAGCAGCGTCGTATCGGGGTCCTGTTGGCCGCTGTAGCATACGTGTAGGCGTCGTGCGTCGTTCTTGTCTTCCATTCCATTCGAGCGGATGGAATGGCCAAAGGGTCCTCTGAACGAGGCCATACGGGGCGCTGGCGGTACAATGTCAGTCAATCCAACGCCGGTTGACTGACACTGGACGGTGGTCAGGCAGGGAGTTGGCAGCACAGTGCCAGCCTCCTAACGCGGTGGGCGACGTGAATCTCCCAACATGGCCTGATGGGACCTCCAGTCGCATCAGGATGCGTCCGAGATGTGCTCCCGGGCGTGCGCTTCCACGCCGTAGTGGTTGAAGCGGTTCGAGTCCCATCCTGGGCCACTGCTTTTGTCCGGTAGCGAATCCAACCCCCCCCCCCGGGATCGGGCGAGGCAGAAATCTTGCCTTGGGGGCTGGGCGAGACGAAATCCGACCCTCGGGGGTCGGCTGAGGCGGAGCCCTCCCGAGGACCGGACGAGGTGTGGCCCGGCCCCTAGGGGTCAGACAAGGCGGAGCCCTCCCCGTGGGACCGGACGAGACGTGGCCCGACCCCTAGGGGTCGGGCGAGGCGAAGACCTTGTCCTCGTAGTTAGACGAGGTGGAGCCCTCCACGTGGGACCGGACAAGGTGTGGCCCGGCCCCTGGGGGTCGGACGAGGCGGAAGACTCATCCTCGGAGTCAGACGAGGTCGCAGTTGCGTCCTTAACCATTGGATGAGCCGACGTGATGCTCATTAATCATTTGGCTTGGATACCCGGGTAAAGATATCCGACAGTAGCCCCCAAGTCCCTGGGCGATTCGGGTAGAATCACTTGGGGAATTTTTTGATTCGCCAATGGGTGCGCGCGAGCGCACCCGGTGGGTGTAGCCCCTGAGCCCCCGGGCGATTCGGGTAGAATCACTTGGGGGATTTTTTGATTCGCCAATGGGTGCGTGCGAGCGCACCCAATGGGTGTAGCCCCCGAGCCTTTGGAGGAGTGAGCCACTCCTGCAAAGGGCTTTTTGCATTTTGTTGCTTGAGGGCACAACCGGAGGTGACTCGTCATTTGTCTGCAACTGCGTGTTCGGTCTCTTTGCGATGCCGAGCCCCTGAGCCCCCGCGCGTAGTAGGGGTCTGGTCGAGGTGTCGGTTTGTCTTGTGATCGTTGTCCCTCACGCGTCCATTCATTAGAACGAAGGGGCTGAGCCGGGCCATGCTTTCCTCGCTGGACAGAGCATGGTGCTCGATGAGTTGTTAACGGGCTTGTTCGAGTGGAGCCCTGGCATCCCCTTCACGGGGGCCTGGTTCGAGATCAGTTGGTGACCGACTCCAGAGTCTTGGTGGCCGGTCCATATAGTTCTCGGATCCGTTCGATCGGTCTGAGGGCTCGATGCCTTTCTTTTGAGGAAAAACCATGGACCTTGCATCATCCAAGACTCAAAATGAGGGTCGGGACGCCCATGGCGCTTTCACGCGCCTTGGGTATTGGCCACTAGAGGGCCCGTCCTTAACCTCCCCTCACTCTAGGGTGCCCTAGAGCAGCTGTGAACCCACTGGTGGGCCAGCCTTCAAACTCCTGGGCGTTAATGGGCCGTAGGAGTGTTTTTAGCTCCGTATCCCACTTACCTGCGGCGGCCCGTAGCCTTTGAAGACGAACCATCGCCCGACGGATCCTTTGTGGGAAAGATTTGGATAGGTATGCGCTCGTCTCTCGAGGCGACGATGCGACTGATGCCGCGAGGAATAATGAGGGTACGAGCCCCGAAGGAAAACGGATCTGGCGAGGCGTGGGGCGTGTTAATTTAGGCGGACGGTTCGCCCCTAGCCCGTTCCGCCCTTACCTTATAAATGAAGCAATTTCTCCTCAGCCTCCGTACACGCAGCAGCATCCTTGCCCCTCCAATCTTTTCTACCTTTCGCTCTCGAGCTCTGGCCTTTCTTCCCCTATTTTCGCTCCGCCACCGGTGAAGTTTTTGCTCTCCAATCCTATGCCACCGCCGGATCTTCTACATTGCCATCCTCGTTCCTCGATGGAGCCATGGCCTCACTCCGTCGTTCTTCGCGCATGCATGGAGGGTCTGGTTAAGAAGGGCCTTCTCTGCGCAAGGACCATGGCGATGGAGTGGATCATACCTGGTGGTGAGGATGTGTCGTCACTGCCCGACGGCTATGTCGTCTCCTTCATCGCCTTCCACGAGCGGGGGTTCACGACTCCTCCCCACCGATTCCTCTGAGGGCTGCTGCACTACAACGGGCTAGAGCTGCAGCATCTGAATCCCAATGGGATTCAGCACATCTCAGCCTTCATCGCGCTGTGGAAGTACTTCTTCGCCGTCGAGCTGCAGAAGAAGAAGGAGAAAAAGAAGCCAGACCTGGCGGTGCCGATGGGATGCGCGAGCATCTGTCTATGGGGCAGCCGGGTGTCGGAGTACATGTCCATCCCTTTGTTGAAGTCCAACAAGGGGTGGCATAAGCTCTGGTTCTACCGGAAGAATGATGATGTTGCCCCCTACTGATCTTCACCGACCACCTGATCGAGGAGGTGCCAGAGGTGTGGAGATTCGGGCCCATCGGGAAGGAGCAGAAGAGGCTCGGTGACCTGCTCAAGGCCATCGTGACTCTAAAGCACCGCGGCCTTCACAGGACCGGCGTCATCGGAGCGTACCATGTTAGGAGGCTGGCGCCACTAATGGCGTGCGCCCTTTCAATGTACAAGATGACGCCGGATTCCATGCCCGAAGGGACAATGATGGTTGCCGGCGAGGCCCTCAGCATTAGCGAAACGGCACAATGCATCAAGGATGCGATGGAGTGCCTGGCAGATCCATCGGTGGATCTCGCCCTGGTGTACCTGATCATGGGGCATCCCGCGATGCGGCCAAACGCGGGTTTCGTCGAACTAGTAAGCCTTCTTCGAGTTCCTTTCCTTGTCTCACCCTCCCCTGTTCTCAGATTCTAACCTCTAGGATTTGTAGCCCGGCCTGATCGCCTGTGATTCTGACCCTCCACTGCTAGAGGGCACAGCGCGAAGGGCGGCGAACCACGCCGTGGCTGAGGCGGCGAAGGCAAAGAAGGAGCGGAGGAAGGCAAAGAAGGAGCGAGCGAAGCTCCAGCATGGAAGGCGCCGACAAGGCTTAGAGGAGAGTGATGGCGATGAGGAGGAGGAAGAGGAGGATGAGTCCGACCCCAACATCCCATGGGGCGCGCTTGTGCGTGAGGATGAGCAGAGCGACGTGGGGCAGGCCAACCTGACCCCGATTCCAGAGCACGCCCTGGCACAAACCGAAGAGGTTGCGCCTCCAAGATCGGCGGGGGAGGATGCACCCCTGAGGTTGCTGGAGCAAGTCTTCCCCGCTCTGACTGACCCCACCGGGGGATCAAAGTGGCCAATTGCCGATGTGGTGGAGTCAAAGTCAAGCAGCCAGCCCCCAAAACGATCTCGGGTAATGGCGCCGAGGTGAGTTAATGACTTCTTCATCCTTTCCTTGTGTTCTCATATTTCATTGTGTGACGTTGGTGCTTTCCGCAGGATCGGCCCCCGTAGACCCCTGACGTTGGCGCCGCAGAACATCCTGGTGCGTCAGCCAATCCCCTAGGAGCCGGATGGCGTGGTGCTGGGGGCGCGCTGTGATGGTGCCGAGGTGGGCACGGCACCGCCTGAGGAAGTGGGGGAGGCAGAGGCGCTCGTGGAACCAGCGCCCACGTTAGCCGGCGCACCCGAGGTGAGGCAGATCGGAGGAGGCACGGCTGAGGCGTCCCCTATAGATGTGGCGATGGCTCGAACTTCGAAGCCCAAACCACTAGCCTCCTCTACCATCGGAGGATCTGCTCCTGAGGGAGCACCGGTGACGGAGGAGGTACCATCTGCCCCATTGGGCTGACGCTGATCCACTCGCTTGGGGAGGAGACGGGCTCCAATGGGCCAGATGGCTGGACCCGAGCGACTCGGTGTTCACCCTCGATGACCCGACGGAGGAGAAGGACTGGACGAGCGTGCGCTCGGGACTTGAGTCTGTAGTCCGCTTTCTAACTGACACGTTGGGGGTGTTGAAGGATGACATTGCCCTGGCCAGCCAGGTTTGTCGTGTCTTCATGTTTTCTTCTTTCGAGCCCTGTTTATATAATTCTAACCTGATTTTTTTGCAGTCCCTTGCGATGCACAGCCAGGATAAGTGCCTCGGCTATAGGAGGAGGTGGCGAGCCTATAGACCAAGGAACGGGAAGCCCATCAGCATGCAGATGAGGTTGAGGACAAGCTCATGGCTGTGGTTGCCAAGGCCGGGGAAGATACCGTGGTGCTTGGATGACTCCGCCTAGCCCTCAACCTTGATTTGTGCACGCTCGAAAATGAGCGGAAGTCAAAGTAAGAAGACGAGGGTCTGGCTACCGCCTTGGCCGGGGATGTTCGCGTGCTCCAGAGGGAGAAGATGGTCCTCGAGGAGCAAGTGAACGGTGAGGCTTTGGTTTCCTTCTTGCTTGATGTTCGTTGTCGATTTTCTAATGCTCTTTGGTGTTTCGCTTGGGTAGCTCTACAGAGGCAATTCTCTGAGGTGCGGGGTCAACTCCAGTCAGAGAGCGATGACCACGACGTCTTGCGTGCTACCATCGGGTTGGTCTTTGATGACCTCGGGGTTGCCCCGGCCACGGAGATGAGCTCGCACGCTCACAAGGGAGGCCCTGCACACCAGCGTCCATTGCGTGTTCGCGTTTGCCCGCTCCCACTACATATACATCAACCTACTGGTGATCAGTGAGGGCTTCACGCCTGGCTACACTGACATCGAGCTAGACGAAATTGAGAAGGAAGCAGAGCCCCCAGCGTGGGACCTGGTGGAGAAGTTCGAAGAAGAAATCCTGCCCAAGAGTGTTTAGTTAGATAGCTGAGTCTGGCATCGGTCTTTTTGTAAAGACTTTTATTATGGCCGGAAACGTTGTTTGGCCCCTCTATATATATACAAAGTTTGTTGCGATCTGACCCTTGTTTATGTTAAGGTATTAGAAACTTAAGTTGCAAGCGACTAAGTAATGATCACGCTGGTGAGCAAGCGATGCCGTAGCCGTTGGGGCATAGGCTTTTTGCATTCCGACCAGTTTTACTCATTGTTAGTTTTTGGCAACTCTTATTTCTAGGTCTCGTCATAAAAAAGAAGGGTCAGATGGGAAAATGTTTCTGAGTATATGTACTCCTGTCCGCCCCTAAGTAAAACCCGACCCCAGGTAGTTTCTGGGGTTGGGTATTACTGAAGTCCGATCAGATCAGAAGCGAATCGGATAGGAGGTAACATTTTTCAGTTTTTGCAGAAACATTACTTAGTTTGATAAGCATATTGGAAGCTTTGGAATAGGAAAACTAAGGGTAAAAGCGACGTAGCTGTTCGATGATCCAAGCATTGGTGATGGCTCTATCATCCGTAGTCTTGAGCTTGTAGGTGCCGGGTCGGAGTACTTCTGCGATGATGTACGGTCCTTCCCATGGCACCAAAAGCTTGTGACAATTTTTGTTGCGCTAGATGCGGCGAAGGACTAAATTGCCTATGCCGAAGGCACGACCCTGCATGCGTCGGCTAAGGTACCATCGTAGCGCCTGCTGGTATTTGGCCGAACGGAGTAGGGCGACGTCGCGTGCTTTGTCAAGTAGGTCCATGGCATCTTCCAAGGATGCTCTGTTTCCTTGCTCGTTGTAGGCCTTGACCCTCGGTGCTCCATAGTCAAGGTCGGTTGGGAGGATGGCATCAGAGCCGTAGACCATAAAAAATGGTGTGTAACCAGTTGCCCAACTGCTGGACATCCTTAGGCTCTAGAGTACCGAGGGGAGCTCCACGACCCACCGTCCGTCGGCTTTGTTGAGCCAGTTGAAGATCCTGGGCTTGAGGCCTTGGAGGACCATACCGTTTGTGTGCTCAACCTGCCCGTTCATGCGGGGGTGCGCTACGGTAGCCCAATCAACGCAGATGTGGTGGTCGTCGCAGAACCGAAGGAATTTCTTCCCCGTGAACTGCGTGCCATTGTCAGTTATGATGGAGTTCGGGACCCCAAATCAGTGGATGATGTCCATGAAGAACAACACGACCTGCTCGGATTTGATCACGGTGATCGACTGAGCCTCTATCCACTTTGTGAACTTGTCCAAGGCGACAAGTAAGTGTGTAAATCCCCTAGATGCCCTCTTGTGGGACCCTACCAGATCGAGCCCCTAGACCACGAACGGCTATGTGATGGGGATCGTCTGGAGCGCTTGGGCCAGAAGGTGAGTTTGCCGAGCGTAGTACTAGCATCCTTTGCAAGTGCATACGACCTGCTCGGTGTCGGCCACCACGGTTGGCCAGTAGAAACCTTGCCAAAATGCATTTCCGACCAAGGTTCTAGGTGCGGCATGATGTCCGCAGACCCCTCCATGGATGTCTTCTAGCAGGTCCTTCCCCTGCTCGGTGGGGATGCAATGCTGTAGGATTCTGGTGAGGCTATGCTTGTAGAGCTCCCCTTCAATGACGACGAAGGACTTGGCGCGACGTGCGAGCCATCGGGCCTCCGTATTATCGGCAGGGAGCACCTCGTGGAGGAGGCAATCGAGATAAGGTGTTCTCCAGTCGATCGGAGGGTCGGTCTCCACCACTAGGTCTTTGATGAGTTCCATGACCTCGGGGTCAGGCAGAACTGAGGGTCGGTCAGCCCCCGAGCCTAAAACTGGTAGCTCATTGCCGGTCTATTCTGGTTCCTCATATTAGACTGAGGGCATGTGCAGGTCGCTAGCGAAGATGCTGGTGGGGACCGGCTCTCGGCTCCATGCCATCTTTGCTAACATGTCGGCTACTTCATTGAGCTGCCTCGGGATATGGTTGAGCTCGAGGCCATCGAACTTGTCCTCCAACTGTTGAACTTCATGACAATACGCAGCCATCTTGGCATTGTGATAGCTTGACTCCTTCATGACCTGATCGATGACTAGTTGTGAGTCGCCTCAGACGTCAAGCCGTTGGATGCCCAGCTCAATGGCGATGCGCAAGCTATTGATGAGTGCCTCATACTCAGCCACATTATTTGAAACTAGGAAGTGGATGCGAATTGCGTACCTCATGCATACCCTGAGGGGGGAAATGAAAACCAGCCTGACCCTGGCGCCTTTCTTCATCACCGATCCATCGAAGTACATCATCTAGTACTCCTAATTGATGGCCGCCGGTGGCATCTGGATCTTGGTCCATTCGGCCACAAAGTTAGCTAGTACCTAAGACTTGATGGCCGTTCGTGGGGCATACATAATGCCCTGATCCATCAGCTCGAGCGCCCATTTCGCGATTCTCCCCTTGGCCTCCTGATTCTGGATAACCTTGTCGAGGGGAAAAGATGACACGATGGTCACCTGGTGCAAGTCGAAGTAGTGGCGCAGCTTCCTCTTGGTGATCAGGATGGCGTATAGGAGCTTCTGGATCTGAGGGTAGCATGTCTTGGAGTCGGATAAGACTTCGCTAATGAAGTACAAGGGGCGCTGTACCTTGAGGGCATGTCCCTCTTCTCCCCGTTCTACAACCAAGATGGCACTGACCACCTGAGTCGTAGCTGCGACATAGAGTAGGAGCGGCTCTCCCTCAGCCGGTGAGACTAGGATCGAGGCCTTTGTCAGGAGAACTTTGAGCTTGTCAAGCGCCTCCTGAGCCTCAGGCGTCCACACGAATTGGTTAGTTTTCTTCAGGAGCCGGTAAATGGGGAGCCCCCGTTCGCCGAGGCACGAAATGAAGTGACAAAGTGCTGTGAGGCACCCGGTAATCTTCTAGACTCCCTTCAGGTTCGGAATCGAGCCCATCTTTGTGATGGCTGAGATTTTTACTAGATTGGCTTCGATGCCACGCTTGAAAATGATGAATCCGAGCAGCATGCCCCTTGGGACTCCAAAGACACATTTCTTGGGGTTGAGCTTGATGCCGTTCTCCCGGAGCTTCCTGAAGGTCTGCTCTAGGTTAGCTATGAGCTGGTCAGTCTACTTGGACTTGACTACGATGTCGTCCATGTAAGCCTCAACGGTCCGCCCGATGAGGTTTCTAAAGCATTTGGTCATGCAATGCTGGTACGTAGCCCCATGTTCTTGAGTCCGAACAGCATCGTAACGTAGCAGAATGATCCGACCGGGGTGATGAAAGAGGTCGCGAGCTGGTCAGACTCTTTCATCGCGATCTGATGGTACCCGGAGTACGCATCTAGGAAGCATAGGGTGTCGCACCCCGAGGTTGAGTCAACTACCTGATCAATGCATGGCAAAGGAAATGGATCCTTCGGGCATGCCTTATTGAGGCTCGTGTAGTCAACACACATTCTCCACTTCCCACTTTTTTTTACAAGAACGAGATTGGATAACCACTCTGGGTGGTATACTTCCTTGATAAAACCGGCCACCAAGAGCTTAGCAATTTCCTCACCGATGAGCCTCCGTTTCTCCTCGTTGAAGCGGCAAAGGCGTTGTTTGACCGGCTTGGAACCCGGCCTAATCTTCAAGGTGTGCTCAGAGACTTCCCTCTGAATTCCCAGCATATCCGACGGTTTCCACGCAAAGATGTCTCGATTGGCATGGAGGAAGTCGATGAGCGCGCCTTCATACTTGGGGGAGAGGGCGGTGCCAATGTGCACTGTCTTGTTGGTGGAGTTGTCGGGGTCAACGAGGACCTCCTTGACATTCTCTGTGGGCTCAAAGGATCTGGCCGTCCGCTTCGCATCGGGCGCTCCTTCAGCGATGTCTTTTCTGATGGCTACGAGCTCCTCGGAAGCGAGGGTTGCCGATGCGAGCTCGCAGCTCTCGACCTCGCACTCATAGGCCCTCTGGAAAGAAGTGCCGACGGTGATGACCCCACATAGGCCCGACATCTTGACCTTGAGGTAGGTGTAGTTGGGGATGGCCATGAACTTCGTGTGACACGGTTGCCCTAGAATGGCATGGTAGGTTCTGTGGAACCCAACCACTTCGAAGGTGAGGGTCTCCATCCTATAGTTGGATGGACCCCCGAAGGTGATGGGCAGATCGATCTGCCAAAATGGCACCTCCTGATTTCCTGTCACGATGCTGTGGAAGGGAGCCCTGATCAGCCGGATGCGTGCCCGGTAGATGCCCATAGCGTCGAGCGTCTCGGTGTACAAGATGTTGAGGCCGCTGCCTCCATCCATCAGTACCTTGGTGAGCCACTGCGTGCCGACGATAGGGTCAACCATGAACGGGTACCTACCTTGGTGTGTGACGCTATCCGGGTGGTCGGAGCGGTCAAAGGTTATGGGAGACCCAGACCATTTGAGGAAAGCGGGCGTGGCGGGCTCGGCTTTGTAGACCACTCGGCGCATGAGCTTCTGTCGGCGCTTGGAGCTGTATGCCTCTGACCCATCGAAGATCATGAGGCAGCCATCTGGCGATGAGAAAAGCCACTGTCCTTCTCTTCGGTGTCATCAGCCTCTGCCTCGGGCTTCTTCTTCTGCTCCCATTTCTTGGAGCCGCCGGTGAAGAAGTGCTTCATGAGGGAGTAGTCCTTGTACATGTGTTTGACGGGGAAGGTGTGGTTTGGGCATGGCATCTCGAGTATCTTGTCAAAGCGATTGGGGTGCCTTTGGCCGACGTTTGACCAGCTTTCCGCTCAGCGGTGGCCACGAGCGAGCCCCCGTGCCCTTTCTGGTTCTTCCTCTTATTTGAATAGTCGGAGGGGCCTTCGTCGGCGTCCTCATCCTGCTTCACCTTGCCTCTGGAGGGATCGAAAATCGCTCGAACCGCCTCCTCACTAGATGCGTGCCTGGTCGCGATGTCGAGGAGTTCCTTGGTAGTCCGTGGGCCCCTAAGTCCCAACTTATGGACTAGGGACTTGCAGGTGGTCCCTATTAGGAAGGCCCCGATGATGTCGGCATCAGCGACATTGGGGAGCTTGTTGCACTACTAGGAGAAGCGTCGGATGTACTCACGGAGAGTCTCACCCGACTTCTGTCGGTAGTTCATGATGTCCCAGGGGTTACCAGGGCACCCGTAAGGGCCCTAGAAATTCCCCACGAAGATTTGTTTCAGGTTCGCCCAACTCTGAACGTAGTTGGGCGGAAGGTGCTCCAGCCATGTTCGCGCCAAGTCGGCCAGGAACAAGGGGAGATTGCGGATGACAAAGTCATCATTGACCGCACCACCGGCCCGGTAGGTGAGCCGGTAGTCCTCGAGCCACAAGCCAGGGATCGTCTCCTCGGAGTATTATGGGATGTTAGTCGGCGGGCGGTATCGAGGCGGGAGCACCGCCTTGAGGATATGCCAACCGAAAGCCTAGGGCCCTGTCGGTTCAGGGCTGTGACTCTAGTCCTCCTCGCGGTCGTAGCGCCCACCGTGGCGAGGGTGGTAGACATGGCTAGCTCCCTCCCTTGGATCACCGTGGCCACGCCTTCGGGCATCGAGGGTGTCACGCATGTCACGGTTGTGGCCGAGGTGCCCTTGGATCAGGGCCATGGCATGCCTTCCGCCTCCCAATGGTGATGGTGCCTGGTGGATGGATACTTCCCTGGCGCGGCATCCCAAGGATGCGCGCTGGATGGCATCGAGCTCGCGTTGCTGAGACATCAAGCTCTCTGCCTACTGCACCACTGCTCGCTCAAGCAACGTGCATATCTCCCGATGAGCTCGGCGCTCGTCAGGCATCGTGGGCTCTAGCATGCCTCAAAACATAGCCGCCACAGTGGCTATGTTCTGATTGGCGTGGGCGAAGTGTGGGAGACATCATCGTCCTCGATGATCCTCCTGTGTATGTCGCGAGCCATGGCACGTGCGTGCCCACCGTCCACACGGTGAGCGATCTCGTGCTCGAGCTTTGCTTGCTCTAGCTCTAGCTGAAGTCACGCATCCTCGAGCTCCTTCTGTCGCACCCGCAACTGCTCCACGCACGGGGCCCTTGTGCCCCCCATGACCTTATCGTTGAGGTCATTCGTTAGGGTAGCCCCTCCCTTGTGGACACTTTCGACGTGCCCATCGTGGGTTTCCGCCATGAAGCATTCGCACAAGGGGTGGTGGCTCCCCCCACTAGAGTTAGAATCGGAGATTGTCTCGAAGCCTTCCGTGATCAGGTCGTAGAAGGACTCCGAAACGTAATCCATCACGCCCACGAGCTCGCTGCTTGCGGTGGACGGATGTAGGTCACTCCCGAGAGCATGGGTTTCTAGGGTGCGTAGCCATAGCTCTCCAAGGGTCTCGATGACTGCCTCGAGACTGATAGCCTAAGGTGGTGTGGCGGGGCCGTTAGCCCACGCCAGTTCTCCCTCCATGGAGATGATGAAGTCTAGGCTCCCAAAAGACATGTGCACGCCCAGGATCCAGCTCGCACCGTGGTTAGCCATCCGTGGCCTAGTGGTGTCGACGTGACGTGCAAAGAGCCCCTACCTAGCGTGCCAATTGTTGGTGTTTCAAGTAGACACCAACGAGTAAATTTATATATTACGCGTCTGACCTGGATGGTGTGCTAAGAGGACACAAGGATTATACTGGTTTGGGTTGAATGTCCCTACGTCTAGTTTTGGGCTGCTCGTGTTACTAGCACTGAAAGTTCGTAGTAGGGGATTACAAACTGGCGAGAGAGGGACAGGTCCCAAGTCTCTGGTGGAAAGATCAAATGGGTGCCAAGAGCTCGGTCGCTGCTCAGCTATGTGTTCGAGGTTCGACACTAGTGGTTCTGGTGTGATGCAGTGTGATATGTGATGAACCGATGCCCCCTAGTGGGATGCCCTGCTTTCCCTTTTATAGGTCAAGGAAAAAGCAGGGGTTACAACGGAAGGGAAGAGGGAAAAAAGAAAAGGAAATAAGGCTCCCGGAGGTGTGCTGTCCTCCTCTTCATGTGGGTCCCGCTGACCCCACAGATCGTGGTGGCAGCTGCGTCGTACCGGGGTCCTGTTGGCCGCTACAGCATACGTGCCGGCATCATGCGTCGTTCTTATCTTCCATCCCATCCGAGCAGACTGAATGGTCAAAGGGTCCTCTGATGGAGGCCATACGAGGGGCTGGGGGTACGGTGCCAGTCAATCCAACGCAGGTTGACTGATGTTGGATGGTGGTCAGGTAGGGAGTTGGCAGTACAGTGCCGGCCTGCTTGAGTCTCTCAGCATGGCCTGATGGGACCTCCAATCGCATCAGGACGCGTCCGAGACGTGCTCCTGGGCGTGCGCTTCCACGCCATAGTAGTTGAAGCAGTTCGGTTCCCATCCCGGCCCACTACTTTTGTTCGGCAGCAAATCTGAACCCCCAGGATCGGACGAGGCAGAAATCTTGCCCTGGGGGCCGAGTGAGATGGAATCCGACCCTCAGGGGTCAGTCGAGGCGGAGCCCTCCTAGGGGACCGGAGGAGGCGTGACCCGGCCCCTAGGGGTCGGACGAGGCGGAGCCCTCCCCGTGGGACCGGACGAGGCATGGCCTGGCCCCTAGGGATCGGACAAGGCGGAGACCTTGTCCTCATAGACAGACGAGGCGGAGCCCTCCCAGTGGGACCGGACGAGGCGTGGCCTGGCCACTGGTGGTCGGATGAGGCGGAAGCCTCGTCCTTGGAGTCGGACGAGGTCACAGTTGCATCCTTAACCATTGGATGAGCTGACGTGATGCTCATTAATCCTTTGGCTCGGAAACCCGGGTATAGATATCCGACATAAACCTTAGTCATATTTTATTTAATAACTTTTCATAGTATTTAACTTATTTAAATATTCATAATTTAGAAAACATAGAACATGTGTGAGCAACTAATCAAATCTCATAGGTTTTCATGTTTAAACTAAACAAGTTCTAATTAAGAAACATTTAAGTTGTTATTAATCATGTTTGCATTTATTTATAAAAGCTCAAATTATAAACCTATGTTGCTTTTAATTCAAAAATAAAATAAATAAACATTAATCAAATAAATATTTAAGTTGAAATTCAAAAGTGTAGAACATGGTAAACATCATTGCTAACACGTAGCTTACGTCGCTTTGAAGCTAATGCGACAAGAACATGCTAAATCGGAACTGAAACGCGCAAGATATGACTAAAACTAGGTCTAGGGGCTTAACTGCAAAGAAAAACTAAATCTGGGGTCTAATAGACGAAGCCAGGGGCTAGATCATAATTAAACATGACCAGCAAGGGCTAACTCACAAAATTCAAGGGGCTTGGATGGCGGGTACTATTTCTCTAAAGAGCAGGGGCTAAAACAGAAAATCCAAGGGCTTATTTCTAAATACTTTTGAAACACAGAGAACCGCGTGCTGATTTTTCTAAAAATGCGGGGGTTCTTTTGTAAAAGTGCCAGGGCTGACCGGGTTTACCGCGTTGACGCAGTTGCGCTTGCGTGGCGCTGATGTGGCGCACTCGTAGCGCAGACTGGGTAGCCACGTGGCTGTTGAGTGGGCTTAGTTGACTTCGGTTGACCGGTACGCAGGGAAGATCTTAGCCGCTTGGCTCAGATCGGACGGCCGAGAGCAGCCGACAGAAGATGGCTACCGGGGCGGGCACAGGTCATGACGACGTCACCATGGACAACGGCGGCGGCTCGACGTCGTCGGTCCCGGGAGTGGCAGGCTAGGGCGAGGGCATGGGTGAGGGCATGGGCAAGTGTGGCTCGATATCGCTGGTCCCGGGAGAGGAGGGCTCGGCTGCGGGCGGTGGCCGGTGTAGCGTTGCACGCAGCGGCGCTTCATGGCTGGCCGGCGCGAGTTCGTGGCGACGGTGCTGCAGGGCATGGCGGGGCTAGGTGAGCACACAGACACAATGTGCACATGATGGCGAGCGTGATGCGCACCTTTGCCGTGGTGGAGAGCGGCCGGGTGCACGAGTCCACGCGGCGGGACGGAACGGCAGCGACGGTGTGACAACGGCGACGTCGCATGCGCGTGAGAGAGGTTGGGAGAGGTGACGGCGGGTTCCTCACCTCGGGGTGAAGGTTGTGGAGGGGTTATCATCGCCGGTGATGCGGCTATAGCGGCGGCGCACTAGGGCTAGCGGGTTGTGCTGGCTGGCTCTGCTAGGGTTCGAAAGGGGTTGGCACATGGGGCTCAACCCTTTAAAGATAGCGGGGAACCTCAGGGCACGCGCGGGCGCGGATCGAATGGCGGCGGCGGCGTCGGTGCGATGCGGGAGGTCGGGGATGTGGCTGACACGTGGGACCAGGCTGGCAGCGGCTCAGGGCTTACCTGGCAGTAGGGGCCCGCACGGCAGAGGCACGCGGGCGGGGACACGGGCCGCTGCTGGAGCTGCTGTGCTTGGCTGGGCCGAGGCCCAAGCAGAGGGGCACGGAGCTGGGACAGGCCAGGGCGGGTTGCGGGAGCGCGGGCGGCTGCTGGGCCGGGCTGTGGCCTGCTGTGCGCGCTGCGCAGAGGGGGAGGCGAGCGGGCCAAGCTGGGCTGCATAGGAGGAGCGGGCCAAAACAAAAGAAAAAAAAGGAAAAGGAAAGGTTTTTCCATTATTGAAATGAGATTTTTGAATGGGGTTTTGAAACCAAAGTTTGATTCAGAAATTTGAGATAATTTTAGAACATGTTTTTAGTTTATTTTGGAAAGCTAAAAATCTTTTCTTCTAAACACATTTGTAAAATGTTTTTCCGACTCAAATTTGAACTAGTTTTCAAATAGGACCTTTGAAGTTTTATTTTCAAAAAACGAAGAGGACCTAATCGTGGCTAGCTCGAATTTTAGAAATTTATTTTCCTCACAACAAAGACAGAGCAAAGGAACACAAGCAAACAAACAAATCACCCCTTTCTTTTACTCATTTTGCAACGACAACAACAAATAAAAATCTAGGAATATTTTAGAAAAAATTTAAATCCTTTATTTTATTTAGTGTTTTCTAATAACAATCCAAAATAGGAAATTTGGGGTATTATAGATCTACCCCACTTAACATGAATCTCGTCCCGAGATTCGAAGAGACTTGGGAGAAAGATAAAGCAGATCATCAAGGTTATTTTGAGACTTTTGGCGAGATATGATATATGGGATTAAGGGTTAGCAAAGGTTGACAAAGAGAAGTCAAAGATTGATTTGGGGATTATGACATGAGCTCAAAGGATTGAAGAAGCATAGGCTGGAAAAGAAGATATAAGGAGGTTGAAAAGATAGATAAAAGTTGATCAACGGCTCTTCACATTATGAGGTGTAAGGACAAAGAGCAAGGATCAACAAAAGATGATATTAAGGATAAAGATAGATCTTATGGTGCTCACAATTCCTTGATTCAAGATTCATGAGATATATGTCGAGAAGATATAGAATTAGCAAAAGTTAGCAAGGAAGATGAGGATTGATCTTCAAGTGTTCGCGCTTCAATGAAGTAAGGTCAAGGATCAAAGGTTGGCAAGAAGGATAAGGGTCGGTCACAAGAACGGTAAGGATCGATGCTCTTTAGTTCATCCTGTCTTCAAACTTGAGACTCACGAGATTGATGGTGGTAGCGATGCTACCCACTTTAACAAAGTGTTTGCTTACCTTTAAAATCATGTATAAGAACTTCGTCCAGTCCGAAAACGGTCTTTAAAGGTTTCCTTCGGAGATTACCAGTTTAACAACACACAGCATCACTTGAGATTCCAAGAAACAGGAAGAGAAACAAAACAAGGATTGGAAAGGACATATTAAAGTGATGAAAACATGCAAACCAGCTTTACTATCAACTCATAATCCATATTTAGAACTTACGAACATTAAGATTCGATGGAACAGGAAACTCATTTTACAATGTGGGTTACAACCGTCTCGAAAGCAAAATATAATAAGCTGGAAGGCATAATTGACTTCACATGTTACCTCGAGTATTACAGACCTTTTTGACTGACTAAAATCTATTTGGGGCCTCCAATCTAATTCTATTTCACACCTAATGTTGAGGGAACTCTGCCTCTAATTAAGGTCCTCATTTATTTCAAACTGCATCATCATCTATTCAATCATTCCATTCTATCTCTTATTCCTTTGGGTGAGATGGAGTGCCTTCATACTCAATCTTGTCTCCTGACGGGGCTGTTAGAGATACCGAGTGTTGGGCCCAATTAATCACTCCATGACAAGCGGATAACCATCCCATTCCAAGGACAATGTCAATCTCCAATGACTCCAAAACTATAAGATTTGCCACAACATTGGCACCCCTTATGTCTAGACTAACTTTTGGGCATATGCGGGTTGCTCTTATATTCCCTCTTGGTGATTTAACTAGCCTAAGTTTCCTCATTGGAAGCATAAGCATCTTATGATCAGCAACACGTTTGCTCGAGATGAAAGAATGTGAGGAGCTAGGGTCCAACAAAACTATGGCAGGGGTTAAGTTGACTAGAATCGGTCCAAACACCACATTTTGTGCTTCACGAGCAGTACAAAGATCCACATGGTTCACCCTTCCATTATTGTAGTTTTGCTTCACTTTATTTTCTGATGTCTGGTATCCTTGGCCTTGAGCTTCACAAACCGTTACTATTGGTTGCCCTATCACGGCCTAATTTTGACTTCTTCCATCGAGTAACTGTTGATTCTTCATGAGGGCGTTGTGTAGTGCATCTCCAGTATTTTCTTTTGGGACCAAACCTTGCTTTTGATTATTGTTTCCGTACACATATGGGTACTTCTTCGGACACTGCCTCATTAAATGTCCCTCTTCGTGACAATTGTAACAAGACTTGCGAATAGTTTTTTCCAAGAGTGCTATCCTGATGTTGAGTTCCTTGAGTCGACGTGCCATGAGTAGCTAGGGTGCTACAGATTTGTTGATTCTGAAAGTTCTCCTTCATGAGAGTTTCTTCATTGATTCTTCCTGGGTCTCGGTCGAGGCCTCCTCTGAATGAAATGGAGAATCTTTCTGTGTTTCCACTCCTCCTAGTTCCTGGTCCTGCATAGACGAGGGCTTCTCCTTGTTCATTAGAGACAAGGGTAGCATAGCTGGGTCTTCCTGACATTTGTTGCGAGCTCCTTCAATGTCACCTTGGAGAAGTAGAGCTTGTACTAATAGAATGTTCTAGAGTCCGGCCATCTGATCAGCTACCATTTCTAGGATCTAAGCTTGCCAGGCTATCATCTGTTCACTGCTCAATTGTGTTGCAGAAGCCGTTTGCTGACTCCAATCACTGGTATTCTTTCCTCTGACATCACCTCTTTGATCAACCATCTGACGGTAGGCAAAGGCAGAATGAGTAAGAGTCTATGACATAAAGCATGGTACCGAGTAAAAGGAAATATGATAAGGATTAGGATTGATAAAGATAGGTAGGATAAGAGAGAACACTACCCCACTTTAACATGGATTGAGCTAATCCTCAAGATAATACCTTTCGGGCCTCCTTTGAAACTAAGAATAGAGACGACAGACAAGAATCACATCAAGCAAGGCAAGCACATAGCACATCATCGAGACTACATGTGTTTCTTCAACAATGGTGGTCATCCTAAGGGCAGGTTAGAGATGATGAAAGGCCATCGAAATTTTGAACAAGCTGGGATCAGAAAATTTTAGTAAAACAACATAAACCAAAGGCCAAGGGAATAAGCAAAAATAGCTCAATGGAAGCTATCAAGGAGGGGATACAATAGGATAAGGATGAGGAAATACTCAAAATCAAAGAGTTAAGGGATGACAGAATAGTTTTATAGTAAAATAAGTTTTAGAGATCGACCAGTGCTATCTAGGCATACGTTCTACAGTCAACACCGCTCTGATACCCATCTATCACGCCCGGTTTTCCAAAGAGAACCAAGCTCTAGTCATATGTGTGCCCAGGAAGTCCACACATACAACAATAGAATAGAAATATCAGAAAACAATGTTATAGAGTGGAAAACATACTTATATTAACACTTACAACTATCAGAGTATCGCGGAACGGTTGCTAAACTTCTCCTCGGACTCCATTCTTCTCAGGGATGGTTGACTGGGGGCTCCGTACACCAAGCACTTCTGACAGACCTTGGAAAACTCCTCTGCATCTTTGACCTTCTTCTGAGCAGCACTTTACTACACACTAGGGGTGTGGGGGAAATACCAAGGTTGAGTCCATGTCGAACTCAACAAGTACAGGCGGAAAGTAATGACATGCAAGGCTTAATCAAAGGTAGGCTGACACTAGCTTACTGCAGTTAGCATTTTTAGTTGGCAAACTTTTATTATTGCAACCTAATCAATAAGATGAGTGAAAGGTCCCAACCATTAAATAATAGAGTGAGTATAACATTTTTATTATCATCATATAACCGAGGTACCAACATCAACATTAACCACGGGTAGCAATCCCAAATAGTAACCTAGGGTAGCAACCCCAATTAAGATCACGAGATGGCAATCCCGCCAAAGCACGAGGTAGCAACCTCAATCCACAAATCCGCCTCCACTATCCAATTGTGAGTCATATTCTAATCATGTGAGAGTCTAGGCCGCTCGTGTCCGTGAGCACGGCTGATATATCAGTTTTAACTCTGTAGAGGTGTACACTTTCACTTCAAGTCATGATTCCCATTTGCCCGGGGTCGCGACTCCCCAAAACACTACAAAGGTGAGCAGGTAGGGTTTCACTACGAGACTATTCAAAGGTTCTAGCTAATAGGATGCAACTCGTAAGGTTTGGCCTAGGCGCCAGCGGCCGTCCCCATAGCTATGGAACCCGAACAACTGTAACTTAATATCCATTACCTAGGTTACTTTCTTACGCCTACCTAGAAATTTACACCCTACTAGTAGAGGTCCTGATACTACATCAAGCCAGAGCCATATGTCTTGAAGTTGTACTGTATGTCCCAGGTGGCCGCACTACCAATAGGTCCTTAGGGAGGGCGGACACGGGTACCCCCGAAAACCGAGCCAAGCTCCAATACCCGTTCCCCCTTTCATCACCTTAACCATGATGCTATAAGCATCCTTACTTCTCCATTATTAAAGTAGCCATTAATCATCATTAATCATTCATTATTAATCATCATTAAAGTAATCATTAGTCATCATTACTATCATTAACATGTAGAAGTGGTGAGTGGAGCAGCTAAGCATAACTACACTACCCAAAGCATATACCCCATGAATACAAGGATTGTAATAAAGGGCTAGTCATGTCCTTAGGGTTTGCATAATTAAGACACATGCAATGAAAGTAAAGTGATTCATAATGAATAGGTACAATATGATCAAACAGTGCCTGCACTTGCCCTTTTCCCAAAGTTTTAGCTGCTCAAAATCTTCAGCTTCTATCTTCTGGTCTTGAGCTTCTGCTTCGACTGTCAGTCTTCAGCTCCTAGTCTTCAGCTCTAACGAACCGCTCTTCTTCAACTCATAGCAACCAAGCAACACAGATAGACAAACAAACACGACTAAGAACAACACACCACTCAAAAGAACGCTTGAAAAGAGCACACTAAATGGCATGGCATAATGCTAAGGTCAAGAGAGCGCAAGAACGACCGAGAACGGAGCTATTGTTAAAGAGGACGCGACTATCGAGACTTGCATTATAAAAAGAGACAAAAGACTACGGAGTGCATTTATTTTATTTTAATAAAACAAGATGGTGGACATTTTCGAGAAACGTCATGAAGTTCAATTAAGTGAAATTATGGTTTAACAAGAAAAGACGGAATTAAACCTTAGTCATATTTTATTTAATAACTTTTCATAATATTTAACTTATTTAAATATTCTTAATTTAGAAAACATAGAACATGTGTGAGCAACTAATCGAATCTCATATGTTTCGTGTTTAAACTAAACAAGTTATAATTAAGAAACATTTAAGTTGTTATTAATCATGTTCGCATTTATTTATAAAAGGTCAAATTATAAACCTATGTTGTTTTTAATTAAAAAAAGACAATAAATAAACATTAATCAAATAAATATTTAAGTTGAAATTCAAAAGTGTAGAACATGGTAAACATAATTGCTAACTCGTAGCTTACGTCGCTTCGAAACTAACGCATCAAGAACAGGCTAAATCAGAACTAAAACGCGCAAGATATGACTAAAACTAGGTCTAGGGGCTGAACTACAAAGAAAAACTAAATCTAGGGTCTAACAGACGAAACCAGGGGCTAGATTGTAATTAAATGTGACCAGCTAGGGCTAAGTCACAAAATTGGAGGGGCTTGGATGGCGAGTACTATTTCTCTAAAGCGTAGGGGCTAAAATAGAAAACTCGAGGGCAGATTTCTAAATACTTTTGAACTATAGAGGACCGCGGGTTGATTTTTTAGAAAATGCTGGGGCTCTTTTGTAAAAGTGCCAGGGCTGATCGGGCTGACCGCGTTGACGCGGTCGCCACGGCGCACACGTAGCGCTGACTGGGTAGCCACGTGGCTGGTGACTGGGCTCGATTGACTTCGGTTGACCAGGGCGCAGGGCAGATCTGAGCCACTCGGCTTAGATCGGACGACCGAGAGTGACCGGCGGAAGATGGCGGCCGGCAGAAGATGGCTACCGGGCAGCATAGGGCATGACGGCGCTGCCATGGACAGCGGCGGTGGCTCGCCGGAGTCCGGCGGAACGGCGGCTACAGTGTTCGGCAGGCTAGGGCGAGGGCATGCGTGAGTGCGGCTTGATGTCGTGGTCCTAGGAGAGGTGGGCTCGGCGGCGGGCGGTGGCTGCGGCAGCGCTGCGGGTGGCGGTGCGCCATGACATGCCGACGTGAGTTCGCGGCGGCAGTGCTGAAGGTAGAGAGCGGCCAGAGGCGCGGGTCCATGCGGTGGGATGGAACAACGGCGACGACGTGACAACGGCGATGTTGCATGCACGAGAGAGCGAGAGAGAGGTCGGGAGAGGTGACGGCAGGTTCCTCACCTTAGGGCGAAGGTCGTGGAGGGGTTATCGTCGCCAGTGACGTGGAGACGCCGGATAACGGCGATGGTGGGCCGAGCTCAAAGGCGCGGCTTTAGCGGCGGCGTGGTAGGGCTAGCATGTTGCGCTTGCTGGCTCTGCTAGGGTTCGAAAGGGGTGCAGCGCATGGGGCTCAACCCTTTAAAGCTGTCAGGGAACCTCGGGGCACGCGCGGGCACAGATCGAACGGCGGCGGCGGCATCCGTGTGATGCGGGAGGTCAGGGATGTAGCTGACTCGTGGGACCAGGCTGGCAGTGGCTCAGGGCGTGGCTGGCAGGCAGGGCCCACACGTCAGAGGCACACGGGCGGGGATGCGGGCCGCTGCACTGCGCTGCTGGCGCTGCTGTGCTCGGCTGGGCAGAGGTCCAAGCAGAGGGGCGCGGAGCTGGGGCAGGCCAGGGCGGGTTACGGGAGCACGGCGGCTGCTGGGCCCGGCTGGGGCCTGCTGCGCACGCTGCGCAGAGGGGGAGGTGAGCGGGCCAAGCTGGGCTGCAAAGGAGGAGCGGGCCAAAATGAAAGAAAAAAGAAAAGGGAAAGATTTTTCCATTATTGAAATGAGATTTTTGAATGGGGTTTTGAAACCAATGTTTGATTCATAAATTTGAGATAATTTTAGAACATGTTTTTAGTTTATTTTGGAAAGCTAAACAGCTTTTCTTCTAAACACATTTGTAAAATGTTTTTCAAACTCAAATTTGAACTAGTTTTCAAATAGGACCTTTCTAGTTTTATTTTCAAAAAAAGAAGAGGACCTAATCGTGGCTTGCTCGAATTTTAGAAATTTATTTTCTAGACAACAAAGACAGAGCAAAGGAACACAAGCAAACAAACAAATCACCCCTTTTCTTTTACTTCGTAAAAGTTTTAAAAAAATCCACATTTTTCTCATTTTGCAACGACATCAACTAATAAAAATCTAGGAATATTTTAGAAATTTTTTTAAATCCTTTATTTTATTTAGTGTTTTCTAATAACAATCTAAAATAGGAAATTTGGGGTGTTATAGAGCCCCCGAACGCTTGTCCATGGTGAAGTTGTTGCGAGCTGATGAGGACGTTTCTTCAGTGCTTGGAATGGCTACAGCCAGCGCGGATCGACCTCTCGAACAGTTTTGGGTTGATCTCTGCTGGCTCGACGTCCTCGGCGGGCTCACGAGCCCCGAGGGTGACTTCTTTGGTTTCGGCTCACTATAGCTTCTGACCAGGGAGGCTCTTGCGTTCTGGTGCTTGAGCCTTCAAGGTGCGATGGCGTCGCGGTCTTCGTATTCCCGCCTCTAGGTTCGGTTGCTGCTCTTGACGAAGAGCTGGCGTGACCCGTCGCCGTGGAAGCGGGTTCTGAGGGCCGCTCGGTTTGGTCCGCTCGACACGGCACGTGGTGTGCTCAGGGAGCCCGCTTCCTCGGATGCATGTGCCTCCGAATGAAGGCTGACAGTTCATTGAAACGTGGCAGGTGGCTCGTCCACCGTGCAGGACCTAGTCCTGACTCCGGGCTTGGCCTTGTGAGGCATGGCACGGGGTAGCTTCCTGATCGATAGCGACGACATCACGTGGCGGCGGATGATTTCGTCGTTCACGCGTGCCCTGATGTGCTGCGCTCCACTGGTTGCGGAGGCGTTGCTTGGGGTGTGGCTCTACCACCGGATCTAGGTTTCCCATGCGGTTGACCTGGACAGGGTAGAAGCTGGTGATGGGTGCTGACCCATTAGTATGGATAACCTCGTGATTGCTCAAAAGGATGTGGCTGGTTGAGGTCATTCCCTGGGTGAGTTTGTCATGAGCCATAGACGTCCGGCCTCCTGGGCAGAGCACTTGGCCATCACTAGTGATGAGAGAGGTTACTGGCCCCCTACGTAGGTGAACTAAGGGATGCTGCCGCCGGGGGTAGTTTTGAGAGTGTGTCCACCGCGGGCCACGGGACCTAGATGTCCATGGCGGAGGTTTGGGCCGTGGCCGTAGGCAGACGTAGGCGCTGGCCCTTGGACGCCAATGAACTCATACTTTTCAAGGCAGATGTGACCACCGTGGGTCATTCCACTAGCGAGTCCACCAACAGTGTGAGGAGCCATCGCTTCCTGCTCAACAATCGAGAGTGCGCGACTGTCCGCTACCTAGCGCGCTAACTGTCAGTGTTATGTAAACCAGGCTAGTAAATTTATATGATAGCCACGCTGCTCTAAGAACATGATGGTAGCATCCAAAAGACATGAGGATTTATATTGGTTTAGGCTAGAGCCCTACGTCCAGTCTCAGAGATGATCGAGTGCGTGTTCCTCGCTTGAATGCTTTGAAGTTCTTACAATGTCGGGTGCAAGAATGGTGGAAGTGGTTGGAGAGCTAGAGCTAGGAGATGGACTGCCTGAAGGGAAGCTCCAGGAGCCCTACTACGATGGAGAATGAGTGAAATGGTAGAGGATGTCTGAAGATGGTGCCCTGGCTGCCCTTATATAGAGTTCGGGGCCAGGGCGTGTATAAAGAAGGAGGTTCTCCCGACCGAAGGGTCGTGAGCCTAAGGGAGGTCCTAGCTAACTTGGCTTGCAAGCTACACCGTCTTCTGGTGCACGTCCGGTCGTGGTTGTCGTCACAGACCTGTGGCCACGTCGTGGCATGGTTTGGCGTGGTGCTACGGTGCCGGCCGTTGCGGTACTGAAGGCCCGGTGGAGGTTCGCCAGCTGTCCTGTGCGACGTGGTTTCTGCCATGGTCTTCATCATTGCCTCCTGGTTTCCTGAGGCGGCGTACAGGAGTTGGTAGCCACCCCTAGGTCAGCAGTCGCCTTGTTGGCCGGAGGAGCTGAGGGTCACGACCCCGATCGTTGGGGTCGTGGCTTCCACCGGTCCGAATGGCCTCTAAGTCAAGGCCTTCATCGTGGATCCCATCCCGTAGTGGGTGGAATCGTACATGCATCTTGTCGGGCTGTATTTGGCCGGTGGTTGTCGTACCAGTCGTCACTGCCTTGGGTGGTGTTGTCTTGTCTGAGCTACGTGGCGCAGGGATGGTGTCTAACTGGACCGAGGTGACCGCTGTCCCCTCGGTCCTTACGGAGTTAGTGGCATGCCTACCCTTGTCAGAGCAGGAGTGCCTGGCAGCGCTTGACCTTTCCCCATTCTTCCCAAGGGTCAGGACGGTGGAGAGGTCGTGCGTCTCTTGTACGCTGGCGGCTAAGTCTGATGAAGGGGTCCTGGCCGGCCCCGCCTTAGCGCTTGACTTGGTTTTCTTGGATCAGTTGGGCCTTGGTTGTTCGGGCTGCTGCTGGCTGACGTATCATGGGCCACTTGGCCTGCTAACTAATCGATGCCTTAAGACACCCTGGGGTTATAACCCCGACAAATGTCATTTCTTGGTGCTTGTGTTTTTGGAACAGTGTTTTTGGTGGATACCCAGAATGTCAGTATTTTCAATAGTAGTTCTTTGCTTCATACCACGAGGTCTTGGCCTAGTTACATGTTAAGTGTTTCGTTGATAGGAGTCTTATACTCTTTGTTCGCTTATAAAGCGACTGAATTCAGGACGAATTATTTAAAGGTGGGAAGAATGTAACATCCAAAAAATAGTTAATGTATTTTTTGGTTTATTGGGCCTAGAGGGTTGAGAGACAAAGGCCTAATTAGAGTCCAATTAGAGAAGGCAAGGAGTCAGGGGAAAAAAAAAGCCCTAACCCAATCCACGTTGTTTCCTGTTGGCCGCTCGTCTCGGCTCGGAGGAGTTGGAGGCGGCGCTGCAGTCTCGAGATATCCTGACTGTATAGGGCTGCTGCTTTGAATCATGCCCTGTGAATCACCGTGTGGCATGCAAAGGAGGCTACGGCTGTCTGCAGCCAGGTCAGAGGGCGGCGGGGTCTGTAGCAGCAAAGGGAGGAGACAGGAGAGAGTAGCAGGTCGGGGCACCACACCAACATTCTGAGATCATGATAGATAACTGAGTAGATCAGATCAATTTCGTTTTTATCTCCTTTCTGTTTTCTTTAGGTGAACCATAGGTTTAAATCAGAGGTCTGTAGACCACTACTTTATCTACTATATCATATGTTACTGTTGCAGACTGTTTCAGATCTGAGTGAAAACATTGTGGCCTAGATTAAAAATAGTAGAAGGCCGAATTAAATTATGTGATGAATACCAAAGTTGTAGGAAATTTTATGTAGATAATTTTAGTGCAGTCAATCATAATATTTTCTGCTGTATAACAATAGTTATGAAAATAACAAGTCGACTGCTCAGACATAGTCATGTGGCTGTCTTGCTATGTGTATTCTTAATTTAAGGTTTTCTTTTAAATGTGGGGAGTATGATCGACTAAACATAGGGACGTGTATTTATTCTTTACATGATATGCGTGCTTTATTGAGTAGTTCCATATATTTATCTTTACCGGGAAGTGCACCTTATAACTGTTCTTAGATGCGCTCGTCAAGATCATTTTCTTCGGTGAAAACGCAAGTAACGTAGGGGTATGGCTAATGCTATGCTTATATTCATGTCTTGCATTCTTTTTGAATAAAGTACAGCAAGACTAATAATATGGTTTACCTTCATTCTTGTTTATGTATACATTGTTTATGGATTTATTTATAATGTCGATGTCGCTTGTTGCTATGAGATGATCACTACCCCAGATTTGAACATCACTGTCAGCCTCATCACTGTCGGATTTGTGACAACCGGCAGTGATGTACCTTCACTGCCGGTTATGAGCTTGAAAATGAGGAAATGATTAGGGCTAGGCTAAAACCGGTAGTGAAGGACCACATCACTGCCGGTTTGTGGCTTGAACCAGCAGTGTTTTAGCGGCCACTCATCATTGCCGGTTTAAGCCAAGAGCCGACAGTAATTTGGATCTATCACTGTCGGTTCTAGTTAAGAACCGACGATGATAAGCCTACAGCACAAGAAGGCTGCAGTCGTCCTCTTCTTCCTCCTCTCTTCCATCCCGAGAACAGACGCGCGTGTTTGGGCCCTTCCCTCCATTGTTGCGTCTGCTCTTCACCATAAAGCTAGCGCTTGGATTTTGAGGAATGGCTCGATCTTTTTTCTTTAAGGTTAGTAACAAACATCCACTCATTTGATTTTGTTGCTTAATTAGCTTTGTTTTGATGGTTACATTGCTTGATTCTCATTCTAGTTCTTTCTCCATTCTAAAGAGCATTTTTCCAATTGGACATTTGTGCAAGGCTCAAATTCTGGTGAATCCATCATCCAAAAGGTTGGTGTCTATGAACACATTTAAATTCCTAGCTAATTATTCCATGATGGTCAAGATCATCATTGTTAGAATGTGATGCTATAATTAGTTCTTAGAAGTAGAGTAGAATAGTTGTTCTTCATTATTGTGCAATAATAGTTTTTTACTACTATTTTCAATTTACAGGGCCGGGGCTACCAATTTCAATTTTCCAATAATTAGAGTACAATAATGTTTTCAAAAATGGTACTTTCGAGCTACAATTGTTGTTCATGAATCTCGATTTCTTATTAATTCTTTGTAATTACTGTCACATTATTTTTTTATGCAGAGATGAATCGAGAGTGGATGCATCTGTCCTGAACGGACAAGCGGTACATGCATGGCGTCAGCCAGTTTATCACCGATGCTAAAGCCCATGCTGGGAATGGGAACCCTGTCTTCTGCCCATGCAAAGATTGCAAGAATCAAAGGAACTTTCGTCAAATTGAGTCTATACGACCGCACTTGATTACCAGGGGGTTCATGCCAAACTATACGATATGGACTATGCATGGCGAGGTTGGTGTGAATGCTCTGCAGGAAAACGATGATGATGTGGACATGCCTGACGTAGCCATCCACGATGCTGACGAAGAACCCGGTGTCAACACGGAACCTATGGCCACAGTTAATAATGTGTTTAGGAACATGCTAGCTGATGACACCGAGGATAACGATGGCATTTCTCAGCTGCTACGTAATGTAGAGACTGGATGTCTTAGTGAAAGACAGCTGAGAAAGTTAGAGAAAATGAGACAAGATGGCAAAACACCATTGTATAGGAATTGTTCAATGAGCAAACTGAAAGCCGACATTATGCTATTAGAGTCCAAATCGACAAATGGATTGAGCGATAAAGGCTTCGATCAGTTGTTAGGTATAATACGGAAAATGCTCATAGAAAAAAACGAGTTGCCAGAAAAGACATACTTGGCCAAGCAAATGATCTGCCCCATCGGCCTCGAGGTTGAAAAAATCCACGCGTGTTCCAATGATTGCATATTGTACCATAGAGAAAAATACAAAGACTTAGACAAGTGCCCCAAGTGTGAAGCTCCACGGTACAAGGAAGGGCCGTTAGATGAGGGTACCAAGACCAGAGGAGGTCGCATAAAGGTCGTTTGACATGTGCAAAGTCAGCCAAGCTGTTGTACTGGCATGGCGAAGAGCATAAGAAAGATACAATGATGAGGCACCCCGCCGATGGGCATGACTGGAGGACTGTTAATACTATGTTCTATAAGGACATCGGTGGAGAGGTAAGGCACCTTTGGTTTGCTTTGAGCACAGATGGGATGAATCCTTTTGACCAGGTTAGAAGCAATCATAGCACCTGGCTAGTGACGCTCTGTATATACAACCTTCCACCTTGGGTCTGTATGAAGCAGTCGTACATCTAGATGCCACTACTGATCCAAGGGCCAAGACAACCTAGGAATGACATCGATGTGTTTCTAGAACCAGTGATCGATGAACTAGTGGAGATATTTGAAAAGAGTGTACCGGATGTTTGGGACGAGTACAAAAAGGAACATGTCATGATCAAGGGAGTACTTATCGCTACAATCACCGACCTGCTAGGTCAAGGTTCGTTGTCCAGAGAGAAGACAAAAGGTTATACTGGATGTGTCGAGTGCTTAGACGACATCGATGTGGTAAATTTGCCAAATAACTTAAAGATAGTTTATATGGGACACTGTAAGTTCCTACCTAAGGATCACCCTTACCGTAGGAACAAAAAAGATTTCAATGGTACTATTGAGAAACGCTTAACTCCAAAATATCAAGATGGGCCTATGATACTTCAAGAACTCAACAAACTGGAGGTTGTCCATGGGAAGGGGGACAATGCAGTAGCAGCGCCTGATGGGAGCATTTGGAAGAAAAAATTAGTTTTCTGGAAACTACCTTATTGGTCATTTCTGAGTGTACGCCACTATCTTGATCCCATGCACATCACTAAAAACGTGTGCGCTAACACTCTTAACACCTTGATAGACACCGGGGGGACATCGAAGGATTCACTAGCCACATGCCTGGACATGCAACACTTTGGGAATCAGGAAGGAGCTGCATCCCGTGGAGCTAGAGAATGGCCAGTTCAAACTTTCGGTTGCATCATGGACATTGAAGAAGGAAGAAAAGCGTGCACTTATTTCTTTCTTCAATGAACTCAAAGTCCCGACGGGCTACTGTGTGAATCTGAAGAGGCTAGTGAATATGAGAGAACTCAAGTTCAACTATGGCCCTATGAAGGCCCATGACTATCATGTCATTATGACTCAGCTGGTCCCTGTTGCCCTGCGTGGTATCCTCCCCCCAAAGGTCTGTGCCCCAATCATAAAGCATTGCTCGTTCTTCAACGTGATCTCAAAAAAGGTCATTGATGTGTCCACGCTAGAGTAGCTGCAGCAGGACATAGCCAAAACTCTTGTTAGGCTTGAGATACATTTCTCGTCGACTTACTTTCATATCTCATTGCATCTGCTCATTCATCTTGTTGACCAAATTAGAGCCCTTTGCCCAATGTACCTGCATCAGATGTTCCCTTTCGAAAGATTGATGTAAGTTTTCAGGAGGTATGTTAGGAATAGATTTAGGCCAGAAGGGGGCATGGTTGAAGGATGGTCAATAGAGGAGGCCATTGAGTTCTGCACATATTATCTGGACATTAAAAGGGTCGGAGTTCTAGAATCTCATCATGAGGGAAGACTACATGGCAAAGGAACGATCGAGGAGAAATCTATTACAGTAGACGACCCTGTTTCTTTTAGACAGGCACAGTTCGCTGTTCTCCAGCAAGCCAAGGGTGTGATGCCATACATTGACGAGCATAGGCAATCACTGCAAACTCTGTATCCGAGCAGGTCACAGGCTTGGCTGGATAAAAAACATAAGGAGGAATTTGTCAACTAGTTGCGACACCATTTGCTTGGAATAAAGTTGGGTAATCAACTAGATGCCTTAGCCAAGGGACCTTCGAGTACATATCTTAAGTACCAAGGGTATGAGATCAATGGATTCACATTTTACACAAAAAAGCAAGATGGAAAGAGCACATACCAAAATTGTGGTGTTTGTTTTGATGCTCACGACGAAAATGGCAACGTGCAGGCGACATACTATGGTTTCATAGAGGAGATATGGGAGCTAGCCTATGGTCCGTTGAAGGTAGCTCATTTTCGCTACCAGTGGGTCCGGCTCGAGGAAATCAACACTGACAGCGAAGGGTTCACTACCGTTGATCTCACTAAGACCGCATACAGAGACGACCCCTTCGTCCTTGCAAGAGATGTTATGCAAGTCTTCTATGCAAGGGACAACAAGACAAAAGGAAGGCTAAAAGTAGTCCTAGAAGGGAAAAGGAAGATTGTCGGTGTTGATGGAGTGACGGATGAAGAAGACTATAGGGGCTATCATGAAATACCTCCATTCGGGCTGACGTACCCTACCTATCCTTCAAAAGGGTGACGAACCTGCTTACGTACGGCTTGATCACAATGAGGCCCTCATTGTTGATGCACCTAAAGATAGTTAGATTATTGTTAACTATGTAATCATTATTCGGACGTTGTTTACCAACTATGTAATCTAATTTATATTTTGTGCGCTTCTCTAAAATTAAATAATTAACTATGTAATCAAATATTAAGATGATGTTCAGAAACACTATTATTTGATAATTATGGAGCATTAATTAATTATCATGAAATTAAATAATCGAGACACAAATATTTATATTATTTTACAATAAATTATATGTATTTACATGCACTAAATGGATAAAAGAAAAAACATAACCTAAACTAACGTAATCCTTAATGCTAGCGCAGCGGTTAAGGCCCTATAATCTGGACCTCGAATTAATTAATTCCCGTTCAAAAGATAAAACAAAAAACAAAACATACCTTGATGTACTCTCTATCATAGTGCAGCAGTAAAAGCCAGCTACTGTGAAGCCCGTGCCCTTGGTTTGAATCCTAGGTGTGGCAAACTTTTTTTTATATTTTTATAGAATTAAATGAACCGCAACTTAAACTATAAAATGATAACAAAATGTTTCCTAACGTAAATCCTACTTTAATGCAGCGGTTAAGCCACTAATCCCTCTTTCTCGCTCCCTTGGTTCAAAACCCAGGTGGGACAATTTTTTTTAATTTTTTTATCCAGAGTCCCGCGACAGTGGCTCTGATTTCAAAAAAAAAAAAAAAGCTAAGCGTCTGTTTGTCAGCGGCACTGTTTGTCCAGAGCCTGTGGCAGCGACACTGTTTGTCAGGCCTATCACTGTCGTTTTTTTCTTAAAAACCAACAGTGATACCTAGAATCACTGCCGGTTTTAAAAAACGGCACTAATGACCCCTATCACTGCCAGTTTTTTATCAAAACCGACAGTGATATGAATATTCCCTCATGGGCCAGTAGTGATCTCGCTGATCACCACAGTAGGAGCACTACTCCCACCTATCACGATAACTAGCCTATAAAATGGCACCCTGCTAGGGAGCCTCTCCTTGCATGTTGGTTTCAACCAGGGCTTATCAGCCATGATACAGTATTTTCCTCTCACAACAAACCTCAGATATCGTTATGCGTCATAGTCCACCAAAATGGTGGACACAAGAGGTACTAGAACAATGCTACTGAAGATAGAGCAACGCCGAAGATTGGAGATGCCACGAGGTTCATAGAACCATCCGCTGCGGTGTGCATCTGTACTGTACCAAGAAAAAGACCATGTACAGCAGAGGCATGGATTCATCGATGCTACCTTGTCATCTCCAACCGGTATAGCTCGTAGACCACCTCGGTGCTACTGTTTGACCCTAGTTGGCTCTACAAGAATGCTACTGAGGTCGTTAAATTATAATGTGTTGATACACATTGATTGTAACATTGACTTGTACGCAAATAGGTCTTTATTATCGTATATGGAATTTTAGTGTAAGGTCTTTGTTATCGTATATGTAATTTATTTCTAATATTTTTATTATTTTTTGATGTATTTCTGTACTATCTAAATAAATATATCATTGTTGTTAAAACTTTCCCACTGTACTATCTAAATAAATATATCGTTGTTGTTAAAACTTTCCCACTGTACTATCTAAATAAATATATCGTTATTGTTAAAACTTTCCCACTGTACTATCTAAATAAATATATCCTTTACATATATGCACCTTCACTGTCGGTTCTAATTACAAACTGGTAGTGATATTCACTTTCACTGTCGGTTCTATTTAAAAACCGACAGTGATATTAACTTTCACTGTCAGTTCTATTTAAAAACCGGCAATAATGTCCATGCCCCCTATATAAAACAAACTGTCA
The DNA here is from genome assembly GCA_904845875.1 of Miscanthus lutarioriparius. Lineage (NCBI taxonomy): Eukaryota > Viridiplantae > Streptophyta > Magnoliopsida > Poales > Poaceae > Miscanthus > Miscanthus lutarioriparius. The sequence goes on from CAJGYO010000009.1 coordinate 38,747,521, forward strand.
GCCACATACATCGATCCCACCCTCCCACAAAATCTGACAGTCTCATTTCTCACGTTTCACTCTCACTTCTCAAGAAATCCACTCTCTCTCTACGTGATTTGGTCATGGCTCCTGCATTTTTTAATGGTATTGATATGTTGTCTTCTCCAATATTCTATCTATATTCATTTGATCTATATTTATATTCATGTTTCTTTGCATTCTACATTTATATATATTCTTATTTCTTGCATTTGATCTATATTTAATGATGTTGCCACATTTTACTTGGAAGAACTTTTTGTGCATATATTTTATGTTCATATTTTTTTTGCATTTTATCGATCAGGTGGTATGACCAACTTACCTCCCCCATCACAAGAACCAGGTTTTCACCCTGGCGATGAGCCATTCACTCCTAACGTGGCCATTCCACGATTCCCTGTTCTAGCTATTGTATAAAATATTTTCCAACAACTTTTGTTTTTTATGCTAACAAATAAGTGTAATTAGTTTAATATCATTGTTGCATACATATATGTCGCAGACTATATCCCCAATAGATTGGCTACAAATAGCACTTAGCTGGTTCTTTATCTCGGACATCGTCGAGAACACAACATCTAATGCAAGTGGTCGGCTATGGACGTGTGAACTCAGTTTTTCCATCCCTTTGAGGGGTGCAAATCATCGGAACCATATCCACGAGACGGGAAGACAGAGCCCGGACGTGATAAGCACCAATTCGAAGGCCGTGCGATTACATTTAAAGGCACTTCGACGTGTTTGCTATGATGTGCCTGATTTCTCACACTTCAAGGCACTTGCTTTGAATGCGGGTGATATCCCCTGTCCTGCAAGCAAGCGAATGGTTTGCGAGTACAACCGTGCGGATGTGGTAAAATGGTCACTTATACCTGAGTCGTGGTTATTTGTTGTTTATTATTGTAATAACATTCTCTATTTTTTTTCTTTTTCTCCACATGCAGATTGCGCTCCAGGACCTTACCTATGCTGCATGTGACTTGTGGGCCATTCTAGACCTAGCTACGGAGCAACTCGCGTATGATTGAGACTTTTGCAATGGAAACCTCGGCTAGCTCACTATAGAAGGACGCTAGTACTGCATAAGGATTACTAACAGGGGCAGTGGTCATTCAGTAGGTTACATCTATGGCCGACCATTCTTTCGGTATTGTGAGGCACGAGAGAGTGCACTCACACGGGCATTGACCTTCATCGATACAAGCGGATAAATAATCCGTGACATCAATTACCATATATGGCTACAGAGGCATGTTAGTGTGTGTGGCCCGATCGATCCCGGCAGTGATTCTGATAGTAATTAATGTTTATTTAGCTAGGTTTGCAAGGTCGTAGTTTAATTGGATTCTAATTTTAATTTGTATGGCTTGTGTGTTTAATTATTGTCATACATATAATTTGTGTAACATTTGATGGGCAACTAGAAATATATATTCAGGTGTCGTATTGGTCTCAAAATTATTCTCAGGCTTGCACGTGACACAGGTGAAGGAAACACCAAATTTGGGATTTTCCGGAGATGGTGCCAACCTTTTACATAGGCTCTAATGTGCCCTAGGGATAAGAATTTTGTGGAGGTCGATGAAAAAATCTACTGGGTCCAAGATGTAATTCACCCTCTTCTGTTTCATTCAGCATAGAGAAAAATATATTAATAAAAAAAATGATCAGGAAAACCTTAGATCTTGTTTGGGGCCTTAATTTGGGTATACATGCTTGCCAAAAATATTTCAAGCCATTTTGACATAGGCGGAGTATACATCCTTCACAGAGGTACATGAGCCCTTTCATCGAACCATGACTATACACATAGGTTATCAAGGTTTCTGTGGTTCATACGTATTCTGGTGTCATATTGGTCTCAAACTTTTTCTTAGGCATGCATGTGCCACGTGTGAAGGAAACACCTAGTTTGGGATTTTCCAGAGATGGTTTGCAACTTTCTGAGGTTTAATTGAATTTCCGCGTGATGACACCGATTAATTATAGGTTGAACTGAGTCTATCCACGAAAAGATCCGAAATGGTGCCAAACTTTTACACTGGCTCTAATGTGCCCTAGGGATAAGAATTTTGTGGAGGTCGATGAAAAAATCTATTGGGTCCAAGATGTAATTCACCCTCTTTTGTCTCATTTAGCACAGAGAAAAATATATTAATAAAAAAATGATCAGAAAAACCTCAAATCTTGTTTGGGGCCTTAATTTGGGTATACATGCTTGCCAACAAAATTTCAAGCCATTTCGACAAAGGCGGAGTATACATGCTTTATAGAGGTACATGAGCCCTTTCATCGAACCATTACTATACACATAGATCATCAAGGTTTCTGTGGTTCATACGTATTCCAGTGTCTTATTGGTCTCATACTTTTTCTTTGGCTTGCACGTGCCACGTGTGAAGTAAACACCTAGTTTGGGATTTTTCAGAGATGGTTTGCTAGTTTCTGAGGTTTAATTAAATTTCTGTGCGATGACACTGTTTAATTATAGGTTGAACTGAATCTACCCACGAAAAGATCTGGAATGGTGCCAAACTTTTACACAGGCTCTAATGTGCCCTAGGGATAAGAATTTTGTGGAGGTCGATAAAAAAATCTATTAGGTCCAAGATGGAATTCACCCTCTTTTGTTTCATTCAGCATAGAGAAAAATATATTAATAAGAAAATGACTAAAAAAACCTCAGATCTTGTTTGGGGCCTTAATTTGGGTATACATGCTTGCCAAAAAAATTTCAAGCCATTTTGACATAGGCTGCGTATACATGCTTCACAGAGGTACATGAGCCCTTTCATCGAACCATGACTATACACATAGGTTATCAATGTTTCTATGGTTCATACGCATTCCGGTGTCGTATTGGTCTCAAACTTTTTCTTAGGCTTGCACGTGCCACGTGTGAAGGAAACACCTAGTTTGGATTTTCCAGAGATGGTTTGCTACTTTCTAAGGTTTAATTGAATTTCCGCGCCACGACACCGATTAATTATAGGTTGAACTGAGTCTACCCACGAAAAGATCTAGAATGGTGCCAAACTTTTACACAGGCTCTAATGTGCCCTAGGGATAAAAATTTTGTTGAAGGTCGATGAAAAAATCTATTGGGTCCAAGATGAAATTCAACCTCTTTTGTCTCATTCAGCACATAGAAAAATATAATAAATAAAAAAACTGATCAGAAAAACCTAAGATCTTGTGTGGAGTCTTAATTTGGGTGTACTGCTTGTCAAAATTTTTTTAAGCCATTTCAACATAGTAATACACATACTTCTATTTATTCAATATATAATTTTTTTAATATATATATAAACATCACTGTCGGTTTCAAAAAATGACAGTGATGAGACAAAACCGACGGTGATGCTAGTTATCATTGTCGGTTTATTTTCAAAACCGACAGTGATTTATAAAAAAAATTAAAAAAATTGTGCCACCCTCGTGTTCGAGCTCGGGTCTCGGGAGTAGAGTTCGAGTCTTAACCATTGCTTAGTATAGGAGGTGTGTTAAGGCTAATTTATTTTTTTTTTTTTGACATTTTAGAGCGCTTAATAAATTATAAAATTAAACCAAAAAATTCGAGCCGCTTGGGACTCGAACACGGGTCTTGGGGACTAAATTGCGGGGTCTTAACCGTTGAGCTAGTCGTTGGAATTCAAAAAAAAGAGAAAAGATATCCTACTTAACCCGTAACCGCTACACCGCCATCACTGCCGGTTCAAAGAATGACCTGACAGTGATGTTGCCTTATCACTGTTAGTTTAGACTTACAACCGGCAGTGATGAACCATTGGGATAACAACAAGGCGTGGGGTGAAATTTTCCAAAGTACATTTAATAATTTATAAAATTAAACCAAAAAATTTGGGCCGCCTGGGACTCGAACATGGGTCTCAGGGCTAAATTGTGGGGTCTTAACCGTTTAGCCAGTCGGAGGAATTCAAAAGAAAGGGAAAAGATATCCTACTTAACCTGGAACTGCTACACCCCCATCACTGCTGGTTCGAGGTATGGCCCGGCAAGATGATAGTTCATCATCATCGGTTTAGAACTTACAATCGACAGTGATGAACCATTGGTATAAAAGCAAGGCGTGGGTTGAAATTTTTCAAAGTCATTTCATCCCCACGCCAACCCTCCCCAAAGACCACCGGAGTACCACCCCACACCGACGGGCACCACCATTCCCAGCACCATCCATCCACCCCCCAGCCCGCCGCTGCCAGCCCCAAGCCCTCTTCTTCGACACCGACACCCGTCGCCCCTCGATCGCGTCCCCGTTAGTCCTGCACGATGCTCGCGACGCCATCCACCATCCCACGCCAGAGCACCACGCCGTCCGTGCCCTCGTTCCTCGTCCACGACACCGGCCATGCCCCTCCTCCTCCACGCCTGCACTCCCACAGCCGAGGCCTTTAGGAGCGCGCGGACAGCTACTTTCCCACCCCCACGGTGAGTGCATGGCTCACTGCCTGCTATGTGTTTGATGAAATGCCCCACGGTGAGTGCTAGTGTGATCTGTTTATCTATACCGTTGACCTATGAGAAGAACTGCATAGTATAAAATTATCTGGAAGCTTGATCAATACCTTTACACCTGCTTTGCTAGTATTAAATTTTTTTGAGAGCCAACTTATGAGAAGAATTGCAGTTACTTAACGGGGAAAAATGTTAGGCCAATCCATTGCAGGAGTACTAGCAAAAGTACCTAGTGTGGTTAAACTATGTACATTCACTGTCATATACTTATAATCCTGTTGTATAATTTATCATTCAGATATGAGAGTTCAATAAGATGGCATAATTACTTTGCACATAAACGTCATTCTTATTGTGGTATTGCAATGTTTAAGAGTGACAGTTTTTGCTTGGCAACTTAACTTGATGGCATGATCTAGTCTTTAGGAAGCAACTGTTTAAATTGGCCATGTTGAGTGGTATGTGCTTGGTATTTGGTAACTCCATTTTTAGTGTGATATTTGCTGGAACTATGGTAGCATGGTCCACTCCATGGTTCCTATATAATTTTTGTATTATGCATCAGTATACAGCCTATAAAGGCTTTCAATTAGAATAAGCTTAACCAGATGTTGGTCTACTCCATGGTTCCTATATAATTTTGGTTCTGTGTTGAATGTTGGTATTTTAAATAGTCGTTTTAACTTTTTAGACGAGAAAGTCTTTGTTACAACAATAACAACAAAGTTGTTTTCCAAGAACTCCTATCTAAGGCTAAGTCTTTGGGTATATTCCATCCTTTCATGTCTCCTTTTATTGCCTCTACCCAAGTAAACTTTGGTCTTCCTCTACCTCTCTTTACATTACTATCCTGGCCTAGGATTCCACTATGCACCGGTGCCTCTGGAGGTCTTCGTTGGACATGTCCAAACCATCTCAACCGGTGTTGGACAAGCTTTTTCATGCTAAAATCACGAAGAACAATTTAATTTGTTAGATGCTGCAAGTACCTCCTCTCACAATGTAGCTTGCTCCATGCCTCTTTATTTAGATAATATTTGTTCATTAGATGTATATGAACTTAATATTCTAATACATCATGTTTGAATGACAACCTAATTTACTTAAATATATAGGCAACCATGGCATGGTATGTAGTGCATGTTGGTCACGTGCCTAGGATTTATCAAACCTAGGAAGATTGCTATGCTCATGTCAATCGCTACACTGGTAATTTGCACAAAAAATACAACATAGAAGCTGAAGCTTTGAGGGCCTACTATAGTCATCCAGCCTACCTTGCTAACCATGGGCAACCAGCCTACTATGGTCCAATGAGTGCAAACCATGGTCATCCGCTGGCACTGGAGATTGAAGAGAAGCCACCCGTCGGAGATGTGAAGATTAGGAGAATTGCTCCTTGGTCTTGGAAAGATGTCATGCTTTTATTTATGGCTATGGTCATTGCTTTTCTTATTTGGAAGTTGATGTAGGCTTAGTTTTATAGAATAGTAGGTGGACTTTGTTGTATGTGGTCAATCAAACAATGAATTTGTTCTAGGTGAACATATACTATTATTTGACTTTGTTGTACGTGGACTTATTATTAGACTTTGCATTAAACATATTATATATATATAATATGAACATATGCTATTAGTAGTTGTTCGTAGCCAAAACTAACCACGATCGTATCATAGCCATGACTCGTCGTCGCCTGTTACCCCGTCGCCGAAGAATAGATCAGCAACAAGAAGCCGCTGATATCGCTGGGATGTGAGAGCCGCATGATCTGACAAACGGTGACGGTGTTAATCAGGACGGTGAGAACGAGCAGCCATGGACCCCGTTCGGCCTACTCGAGCTGGGTCAAAATTACCAAGATGGCCAGGTAACTTTGGTATCATGTGACTATGTAGCCACACACGCTAATCAATTGAAAGGGTCATAGCTTACTTGGTGTCTCCAGCAGGAGCCTTCGCCGGCCGAGGAGCCAGAGGGTTTGGGTAGTAGGAAGGCCAGATCCAAGCGAGGCATGTCAAAGATTCCTGTTGGTAGGAATGCACACTGGCACATCACTGAGTTCGATGAATTAGGGGATCCACTCTCACCGCCTATAGCTTTGACCAAATACAAGACTATCCTCGGGTTACTTGTAAGGGACTTCATCCTAATTAGGTACAGGAAGTGGAATGGGAAAGATAATGACCCGTGGAGGGTTCCCGAAAGTGAGAAGGATTACGTATGGGACATCAAGATCATAGAGTATTTCACTTTCCCAACAGAGTATGACAAGGAGGTAGTCAAGAAAAAAGCAAAAGAAATCATGGGGACATGTTTCAAGAATTTCAAGGGGACATTGCATAAGAATTTTGTCCTCCAAAATAAAGAGCCAGATTTCGATGGTGGACAGTTTAGCAAGTAAAAGGACTTCTGACAGGATTTCAACGAATATAGGTTATCCGAGTACTTATAACTGAGTAGGAAGAATAAGAAGAACTCATAGAAAGCGACAAATCCTCATCATCTCGGCTCTTGTGGCTACGCCAAAAAGATGCCAGAATTTGAAGCAGAACTTGAAAAGATGGATTGCCTTGCTGAGGAAGGCGTTCAGGTTGAGACCGCCCATTGGGAGCCAAGATCGGTATTATACTGTATGGGGAGAAATGTACGCCACGCCGAGGACAGGAGCTTTAGCTCCACAAATCCACCCATGAGCGAACTCATCCCAAGGATCTCCCAGGTAACTGAGGAGGTAAGGCAAGGGATTCGCACTTCTAATAGGGAGAAAGACGTGCTCACCCAAGCACTCGGAACCAAGGAGCACCATGGTCGCACTAGAGGAACCGGTGTTGTTCCTTGGAAACTAGCATTCCCCAAAGAATCTCACACTAACCGGAGCCGCTCGAGGGGTAGAGTGGATGAGGAGGCAGAGTGTTTGAGGTGACTACAAGACATGGAAGACAGAATGGACGCACGGATTGAGGTGACTATTGAGGCACAAGTCTAGCAAATTTTGTTGTCCAAGTGGTCAGGAGTACCACAAAACCCTACTCCTACTGCCTTTAGCCCACAGTTTAGGGGTCGCAACAGCTATGGATCGACCCCGCTCGACATAGAAGATGGGAATGTGCCTCATCCGTTGGACGGCATCATTGAACCCGTCAATGTCAAGTTGTACATCCATCAGGAATGGACAAAGGACAAGGTGGCGCTCGGCCAGGCCTAGCCTATAGGAGATGGGACCATTAATGGCCGCCCAATTCCACAGGGGTACGCTCGCGTCACCATTGATAGAATACTTGATAAGAAGTATAACAAGATACACATTAAGTACCCCGCAGCGGAAGACAGGCCAAAACTTGGTCATAACAAGGGCTCTCAAGTGGCCTGGCGTAAGCGCTTTATTAAGCTTGACCACCAACTATCCTCTAATGATGAGGACAACTACGAGTCTTCGCCCACCCGCGATGATCACTCACCATCTCCCAACAGCGATCACTCCCCTCATCATCCCTTGCCATCACCGTCTCCTTCTATTCCTCCTCGTCCTCCTCCATCTTCATCAGCCCCAAGAAAAGAGAAGACTCCTCCTCCATCTTCATCAGCCCTGGGAAAACAGAATTCTCGTCATCATCCTCCTCCTCCACCACCACCTCAGCCCAAAAAAAGATCAAAGGCATCCTCGCAGTCGCAGAAAAGGTCCTTGGATTTGGTCGCTAATGCTCCCAAAGTGGACCAACAAAAAAGAAAAAGGCCGTTCAGTGGCAGCGTTACAAACTTGATTGAAGAAAAATTTACAGCACACATCTCGAAGGAAGATTGTGTTAGTTTCCTCAATCTTTGTGCCTCACTGCCTCTGTGTTTGTTGAAGTCCGAATTCGAAAGGCAAACACAGAATTAGTACGCTACAATAAGAGCCGATAAAATACACAATGGAGATTTAAGAAAGATATAGAAGTACGTCGAAGACAACCCCAAATTAACCATTAAAGAGGCCGCAAACATCTATTATGATGTACAAGGGACGGGAACACCGGCTATGAAGTATGAAAGGGGCAATCTTTTGGTTCCCAATGACGAGTATAAAAATTTGACACCATATATGCGCCAGTTGCATGAATATTTCATGGCTCAAGCAACAGAGACGGAGGACTTTAGTTTTGAGGTTATTATCCATTCGCCACATGTTTTTCATTATCCTGAAGAAGAGAAGTTCGATGTCGAGTGGGAGTGCTTGTTCCAGCTATACCAGAAACGCTCTCTCGATTCACAAATGTTGATGTTGTGGACTATGTAAGTACCCTACACGCACGCTATTATAATTAACAACTCTCTCGAGACACAAATTGTTAACTTTTGAGCAATTCCCATGATTTTATGTAGGTGTATAGCAAAATTTTGCATACTAAAAAGCAAATGGGATAACATAGGCTTCTAGGACCCCTTGTGAGTCAATGAGAAGACATGTTTAGGCCTCCATGGATGTGACATGGAAGACCTAAAAGAGAGATTGATTGTTGTTTTTGATGAATTCAAGATGAAGAACAAAACCCACATACTTCTAGCCTATAACTGCGAGTATGTGTTCTCGGCTTTTAATTTTATGCTTCTTTTTTCGTTAAGATTATTCGATAATTAGGATTATATGATTGCAGCAACCATTTCGTCTTCATTTGTGTCAATCTTGCTAAAAATCTGATCGAGGTGTGGGACTCGAAGAAAAAAACCATTTCATCATCTGGATGCGCTAGTGGCAGTGCTCAATTAGTAAGCAATCCTAATAACATATTATTTTCTAGTCATACATACCGTTTTCTAATGTTTCTCCTTTTAATGTTGCATAGTGTTCGAAGAAGACATATCGGTGGGACGCAGGTCCCATTCAAGGTTGTCTAAATGGAGGGGAAGTACCTAAAACAGCCGGCAGGAAACAATGAATGCGGTTTTTATGTAATGTGGGCAATGCGTCGCTACATCGGCGGGAATTCGGAGGAAGCAGATAAGTTGGTGTGTATAATCTCCATTTCATTTATGTCTGTTAATAATTCAACAAAATGATTTACTGATTCCTCTTTGGATATCATCTTTTTTGAACGACGGCTCAAGAAATATAACCACGAAAGGTTGTTAGACATGAAGATCGTCGCACTTCAATCGGAGCTGGCAAAATTCATCTTAGCCGAGGTATTGGAAAAAGATGGAGTATTTTCTATTTCACAATCTGTGAAGTTCAAGGTCCAGTATGGCCCAGAGCAGCTCGCTAGATTATTGTAAGAAGTCCGAGAAGCATGCTTCATCTTATCGAATAATTTGTTTTTTATTTTGAGGGATCGAGATCTTGATAAGAACATTTGAACTGTAACCATAAAATTCGTAATGTTTAATATTGATGGACCTATCGTCTACGTAGCGTATATAAAGCGAAACCCGATTCCACAAAAAAATATAAATTAAAATAAATTATAGAACAATAAAATGCGAACGGGCCATCACTGTCGGTTAGCAACAAACCGGTAGTGTTGTCGTAACCATCACTGCCGGTTATCAACAAACTGGCAGTGTTATCGTAACCATCACTGCCGGTTAGCAACAAACCGACAGTGTTGGCTTGCTCAACATTGCCGGCTTGAGCCATGAACCGACAGTGTTGGCTTGCTAAACACTACCAACTTGAGCTATGAACCGACAGTGTAGGCTTGCTCAACACTGCTGCCTTGAGCCAAGAACCAACACTCTTGAAGCAACCATCACTATCGGTTGTGACTACAAACTGCCAGTGTTGTTCAACTGGACACTGTCGGGTGGAGCCAGGAACCAACACTGTTGCCTGTAGATCAGTGTCGGATTTTAAGAACCGACAGTGATGTCAACCCCCATCACTGCCGGTATGCCACTGTCGGTTCAAAATCTGGCAGTGAAGGGGTTTTTTGAACCGACAGTGATGTCCAGATCTGGGGTAGTGGATGGTTGCAGATTATCATATAATAATTGTTGCACTATGGAGTTATGCACACATGATCATTCAAATGCATATATATGCATTTCATATGGAGTTAATGGCCGGTCATCGCCATCGTGCAGTGTCTAGTACTGGTACATGGAGTTGCATGAGAAGTTGGCACCGCCCAACGTAAAACTCTCAATGGAGTTGCATCATAGCATGCATACATCATTACTTGTTGTTTTGGAGAATATCAGTATATTGGTAATTGTGATACTCTAGTCCCGTGATAATGTTTGGAAGTCGCTACATTGTGGAGCTGCACAATTTATTTGTTTGATTACTTTACTTATCATTATAGATGTTCATTTGGCTTTCAAATCTAATAACTCAACATGTGTGAGATGTGTCTATATTCATAGCCGTAGCTTGCTAAGTTTATCTCACCCTTTTATTCTATTCCAAGTTATTAGTGATGAATGCTGGCACGAAGGGGATGGGATTAGCAACACCTCTTGCACTATTGTATCGTCACATAATAATTGTAGAATTATGAAATAACAAAGATAATAGATGTTATCTTTTTATTTAGAGATAATAATCAGGTGTATCTCTTCCCTTGTATAGTTTGCTTGTTGTACCACGTATATCTACTTATTTATATGTTTTTTCTTCTGTTTTGCCTTCGTCTTTTGTGTAGGAGTTGCCAAAGTTAATAGTTTGGCAACTTTGTAATGTTGTATGGTAACATCTTAGGGTCGCGTGGTACCTGGGGTGTTACACACCCCATCATCGCCTTTCTCAGTAAGGCTCTGAGGCCTCAGAACCAAGGACTTTCAGTGTACGAGAAGGAGTATTTAGCTATCCTCATGGCCGTAGATCATTGGCGTCATTACTTGCTGCAAGCCGAATTCGTCATTCATACAGACCACCACAGTTTAGTTCGCCTAAACGAGCAGCGGCTGCACATAGCCTGGCAATAGAAGGTGTTCGCTCGTTTTCTCGGATTGCAGTACAAGGTCATCTACAAGAAAGGCTCTGACAATGTTGCAGCTGATGCCATGTCTTGGTGTAGTCATTCTGATGTGCTCGCTGTGGTCTTGTCCGTTCAGCATAGTTGGCTTTCAGATGAGGTTACCGGCTATGATTCGGATCTTCTTGCTGCTCTTGCTCTTCTGTCTCACACTACCGGAGACCGGCTCTTTGCTGAGTGCCAGGTGGTTTGCCAAGTGTTGTTTTTTGGGCACTCGGCAAAGACGTCTTTGCCGAGTGTTTTTTTTTGACACTCGGCAAAGAGGCTCTTTGCCGAGTGTTTTTTTTAACACTCGGCAAAGAGTCTCTTTGCCGAGTGTTTTTTTTGAAGCAATAAATTAATTCAAATGAAAAAGTTTTCAACTACAAAGTTGTATAACTCATCAAGATGTACAATATTTGTTTTGGTCTTTTCTTCATACGACAAAGTGAAAATAAATTTGTTCACAAATCTAACATATCACTTTTGTAGTTTATGAAACTACAAGAGAGATATATAAGATTTGTGAACAATGTTAGAACGACCATGTCGGATGAACAGATGACCAAACAACCAAAATAAACTTTGTAGATCTCGAAAAGTTATGAAACTTTGTAATTGGCAACTTTTTGATTTGAAAATATCTTGTCATGCAAAACTGCGTTTGAATTTTAAAATTTTAAAATTTGAACTTTTCAAACGACCTCGGATGAAAAAACAACCAAAATAAACTCTGTAGATCTCGAAAAGTTATGAAACATTGTAGTTGACAACTTTTTGATTTGAAAACATCTTGTCATGCAAAACTGTGTTTGAATTTCAAAATTTTAAAATTCAAATTTTGTAAACGACCTCGGATGGAAAAACTTCCTAAACTAAAAGTGTAGATCTCGAAAAGTTATGAAACTTTGTAGTTTACAACTTTTTGATTTGAAAACATCTTGTCATGCAAAACTGTGTTTGAATTTCAAAATTTTAAAATTCAAATTTTGTAAACGACCTCGGATGGAAAAACTTCCTAAACTAAAAGTGTAGATCTCGAAAAGTTATGAAACTTTGTAGTTTACAACTTTTTTATTTGAATTCGTTTATGGCCTCAAACATGTAATTTACACTCGGTTTAGTATAATATATTAGGAACTAAAACGGAATCCAGATACAAGTGAGAGTGTGGTGTAGTGGTAGAGGAGGTACGTGTACAGCGGGAGGTCTCGGGTTCGAATCGCGTCGGCCGCGTAGTCATGAAATTTACGCGAAAAATGTCGTAGATGGGTGGGGGCCTCCATCGATAAAAAAATATTTCATTTTTTTTGGTAAAAATTCCCATTTTTTCGGTTTTTTTTCGGTTTCAACTTTGCCGAGTGCCTGATAAAAAACACTCGGCAAAGTTGGCTTTGCCGTCACTTTTTTTGGCGAGTGCTGTTCGCCGAGTGTTACACTCGGCGAACCATTTGCCGAGTGTTTTATGTCTTTTGCCGAGTGTTTCGAGCACTCAGCAAACTCAAGGAGTCCGGTAGTGTCAGTTGGCCCTCCAGCCTGATTCATGGCCTCCATACACCTTTGTGCAGGGAATCATTCGATATAAGGGATGCATTTGGCTGGGCACAAACAAGCAGGTGCAGGCTCAAGTTCTCCAGGCTCTCCACGCTAGCCCGATCGAAGGCCACTCAGGGGCGCTGGTCACTAATACACGAATCAAGCAGCTATTCTTCTAGCCTGGAATGAAGTCTGATATCTAGGAGTTCGTTCAGAATTGTGCAACCTGCCTACAAGCCAAACTAGACCGTGCACGCTACCTAGGTTTGCATTGATGGTCTTCCTCCATCTAGTTCTTTTAATGTTCTCTGGGTTGTGGTGGACAAATTTTCCAAGTTCTCTCACTTTGTGCCCCTAAAGCATCCGTTCACAGCTGCCACAGTGGCCAAGTTGTTCATTGATCAGGTCTATCATCTGCGCGGTATGCCCAAAGTCATCATATCAGACCGGGACCGGATTTTTACATGAAAATTGTGGCAGTTGCTCTTCAAGTCTGCTGGGTCCGAGTTGAGATTCAGTTGTTCCTATCACCCGCAGACCGATGGGCAAACCGAGCGGGTTAACCAGTGCATTGAGACGTTCTTTTGTTGCTTTGTGCATACTTGCCCATCATCTTGGAGCCACTGGATATCTGTGGCGGAGTATTGGGTTAACACGTCCACCCATTCTGCTCTCGGGTGGTCGCCATTTGAAGTTTTGTATGGCTTTCCACCTCGCCATCTGGGTTATGATCTGGCGGATGCTGCTCTAGTGCCTTAACTGCATCAGTGGTTGGAGGATCGTGAACTTATGCACACTCTGGTCGAACAACACTTGGCTCATGCTCAGTCCCGGATGAAATGTCAGGCAGATAAGGGCCGTTCTGAGTGCTCCTTTGCCGTGGGTGATATGGTGTTTCTTAAACTTCAACCCTACGTGTAAGATTTTGCAGAAGGTTGGGCAAGTGGCTTACAAACTGGAGATTCCATCTCAGGCAGCCATCCACCCTGTATTCCATGTGTCCCAACTGAAGAGCTCAGCCAGGAGTCAACAAATTTCACCTCTCATGGTTTCTGACTTACAGGCGTGTCAGGTGCCCGTGAAGGTGCTGCAGCGGCACTGGACTGATGGCCTTCATCCAGCTGAACTGGGCCTCATCCAATGGTCTCATATGCTGCCGGAGCTCGCAACCTGGAGCCGCTCATCTTTTATGGAGCCTTTGTGGAGAAAGATAAAAAAATTCCATAGAGTTTTTATTTAGTGGATGGATGGATAGAACTTTACGCTATCTTCCACTGTGGAAGGTTAGCTTGGGTAGTGAGCTTTTTCTAAGGGTAGATATCTTAAGTGGAGTTAACTTTGACATTATAGACTTACTTTGGGCACCGGTGTACACCTAGTCTTCCAAGCGATACCGGCCTGTAGCTCTACGCCGAACCTGGACGTGGGGGATTACATGGGATAGACAGGGCTGTCACCACCTGCCACCTACCCCTCAACCGTGGGGAATGAAGCAAACAAAGATAGCTTCTAGCCTAGACACCATGTCTACACTACCGATTATTACTCTAGCGCGCATGCAAGGGTTATCTGTCTCTATCAGGGCTTTCTACTAGAGTACCCGCCATAAGGACGGACGACGAACCCACAAGTTTATAATGCACAAAGGTAGCTTTCTTAAGAAATCAATGCCGAAGTTAAACACGAACTTCTTACTCTAAGTAGTAAGACGATCGTAGAGGTACAAGTGGAGAAGTTGCTAGCTCCGACACTCTCCCGCTAAGTGTAGCGACCACACTAAGGGCGGTTGCCGACAGCCCCGGCACTTCTCCAACTCTTTGCCCACTCACTCCCACTCTTATTCTTGCTAAAGAAAAGTAGAATGAAGCTCTTGCTCTCTATTTTGCTCTCTTCATGTGTGTTGTATAGGGGAGCTCTACCCCTCTATTTATACAGGGAGTAAGGTGGTGCTTGGAGCTATTCTTGGCATGAGGACCGAGCTGCACCGCCTCAGCATGGAGGCATGCCACCGCCAGAGCAAGGAGAGGCAGGGAGGCGCCGACAGGGGGTTGCCAACCCCTAGGGGTCGGCCGCCCCCTGACCATGTCCCCCCACCACCGCCTTCACGTGGTGGGCTGTGGACTGGACATGGATCACTCATCGTTGGTGCTTTGCCCCGATTAAGTCGAGTTGATGGGCGTCTTTGTTATTCCTTTGCACAAATCAGCGTCGGAAAGCGCCTTTCGGTGAATTTCTCCATGTATTTGTGTTTGTGTCTTGCAAAACACGCTTATACCAAAACTCATGGAAAGTGTGAGTTAAAATCCCTAATTCTAAGTTTTGGCGTCTACATTTGTTTATTTTGTTTAAATGTTGGCGGTAGGATCATGAGTTAAGCACCTCCAACAAACTCCCCCACACTTAGTCCTTTGCTCGTCCTTGAGTAAAGTTTAAGGACTAAGGTGTTCATCTCCTTGATTTGAAATCCAGATGCAGGTTATTCCAAGCTTCACTATAAATTTGTGAACTTCTAAGTGTCTACCAAAATATCTTGAGTAATTGGAAAGTGGAACAGCTGGATTCAAATCTTTTACTCAACTCATGTTCAAAAACTTGGGTTTTTGTATTGTTTTGAAAATAAAGATAGCTTATGTTCCTTGAGTAATTCTCTCAAGTCACTCAAATTTGTGGGTGCTTCCTCACCAAGGCATATTTTGGTGATTTGCCTTGTTTGAATAATCCTACTTCTAAGGCTTATATGGAGTGTAGGTGGGGATGCAGTATGTGACACACTTACCTTGTATAAGGTGTAAGGTCAAATCCCGGATCTTCTAGAGAGAAACGTCATGCTCTTAGATCAAAACAGTGCAAGTGTGTGGAAATATGATGGACTTATACTCTTCTTTTTGATATGATTTTTTCTCCTAGCTTTTATTTTGAGACATGGCTAGCATTATATTTTATGAGCCTTCATTGTGCTCATCTCTCTTTTTTTCAACGCATTGGAATCTTCATGTGTTTCAAGAATTTTTTGGAGACCTTCATGTGTCTCTTATATTTTTTTCTTCAATACGTTACATAGCCCTTCTGTCTCTTTACTATGCTGGGGAGATCATATTTTTAGAACATGGAGTATTTATGTCATGGTGATGAGAGCATGCTTTAGCGTATTCCCAGTGTAGGAATAGCTGTTATATGTGGCATGTACGTGAGTTTTGATCTTGGGAGCATAAAAAATCTCTCAACAGTGATCATAAAACTTGACAAAACGCAACACAAGATAAGTTGCATATGTAGAAGGTTCATGCCATCCATAGATATGGCTTTGGTGGGACATTTAATTTTCACTCAAGGAACATGCTATTTATATTTTAATTTTTAAAGATAAATCCCAAGTACTTTACATAAGTGAGCAAATTTCATTTCATCCTACTATATCTCATATCCCAATTACTTAGATAAAGAGCGGTCCCTAATCTTAGTGTCCACAAATCTTAGGAATTTTTAGCAATGAATAAATAGTATACAAACTTTTAATCATAGGAAGATATGGAGATGGAGCATCACTTTTTATTTTAATTTGTTTGATTTCAGTTTTAGAATTCTTATCATTATGATAGAGCGAGAGAGAATTGCACAGACCGTAATTTTTGCGTGTGTTGTTTATCTGTGCAAATTGGAGGTGACTGTGGCGCCTCCCCCACACTTGTACCTGTCTTTATTTTACATTTGACAACACAAAGTCCAAAGGACAAGTGTAGACAAATAATTCTAAAAGAAATCTTTATTCAATCATCAAGATGAGAGGCGCATTACATGATAGGAATTTAAAGAAAAAATGTTCGGAACTAAAAAAGTAAATCTTGCGCCTAATTATTTTGGGTAAGATGAATTTATAGGTCAAGAGTGTGCTCTACCCTTGCAGCTCTTGCCACCATAGCCAGCCTACACCCAAAGCTAAAGATGCATACGTTCAATTGGTGCTCAAGGCCAGTAATCTAAAACTTGCTATCATCTACATGGCCCCTAAGGAATCTAACGTCCTCGCGTAGGGATGTGATCTTGTTCTTCAGCAAGGTGATTTCAGGATCTTGGGGAGGTAAAGGCTCTTCGTCCTCCTCAAAGATAGCGCATGATTTTAAGACCGGAGGCTTATTGGCCCTCTTAATCCTAAGGGGTTTAGAAGATGAGCTGGTTGTCTCCTTTGAGACAGATTTTTGAATGGGGATTGCCGGCCCTTTCCCTTTTCCCGGTTTGAGCATAAGCCCCTTCCCACATGCGCCGTTAGGCTTTTGGATGCCCACTACAGTGTAGCTACAACTATAAATGGTGTTGCCCGAAGGTGTTACATGAACACCTTTTGTCGCACCCTCTGGAGTTTTTCTCTTCGGCCCCCGAAGCCGACCTTGACATGGGCGCCCGCCTAGGCTGGTGCCGTCTTGCGGCACCTTGGTCCTAGCAGTGGACCACACACTTGTACCTCCACTTGCCTCGCTAAGGAGTGGAGGCATGACGGAAAGTGGAGCCATCGTGATAGGTCTCGCTTCTTCTCTCACAAAAGTGTTTTCTGAGACTGGGTTTATGGCTTGTGGAACTTCCTCTAAGTTGAAGGTGGAGCTGGAGCCGGTGTACAGAGCAAGTGCCTTGTTGGCCATGGCTCAACTAGGATGGCTTGGGATCAATATTTTGTGAGGGGGAGAGGAATGCTTTGGTGTGGAATTAAGGGAGGCTTAAGGTGCTTTATATAGGCTCAGCTAGTGCGCGATGGAGTGATATCTCTGCGCCAAACCCTAAAGGATCATGATGCACTCAGTCATAAGAGGTTATCCCCATGGATAGAGTTTGAGAGGAGCTAGGAGGGGGGGGGGGTCGGTCACCCCCTGAGGGACGCTGCCCTGACCGAGGCTCCTTCTAGAAGCACTTCCATGCATGAAATATCCATTCCTCTCAGTTTTCTAATTTTATCCTTTGAATTTTGAAATCAGGTTGGTAATTTTTGTATGTTAGTAGCAATTTTTGAATGCAAGAATTTGTTAGAAATATTTTAATTTTCATAGATTTGCAATGAATTCATTAAAAGAGATTAATTCTATTTCATTAGTTTCTTGATTAATATCATGAGAAGGTTCTAGAAAAAAATTTCAATCTATGACCATTAACTTTAAAAGTGTTACCGTCATTGTCCTAGATGCTGATTGCACCATGTGTTGATGAGTTGACAATGGTGAATGGTCCTTCCCATTTGCTGTGTAACTTTCCCTTACCGAAGAGCTTGACTCGGGAGTTGAAAAGTAAGACTTTGTCTCCCTCCTTGAATTCTTTTTGTTGGATTCGGTGGTCGTGCCATCTCTTGGTCCTTTCTTTGTAGAGTCTGGCACTATGATATGCTTTCTCACGCCATTCTTCTAGCTCAAAGATTTGTTTCTGTTGGTTCTTGCCAGCTAGCTTTACATCCATATTCCAGTTCTTGATTGCCCAGTGTGCTCGGTGTTCAAGCTCAACTGGTAGGTGACATCATTTTCCATAGATGAGCTGGAATGGCGACATGCCAATGGGGGATTTGTAAGCTGTCTTGTATGCCCAGAGTGCTTTAGGAAGCTTGTTCTTCCATCCTTTCCCTATTTCATTGACCGTCTTCTGCAGGATATTTTAATTTGCTTGTTCGAAGTTTTCGCCTAGCCACTAGTTTGCGGATGATATGGGGTGCGACGTTGTGCTTGGCCCTAATTTCCCTTAAGAAGGCTTTGAAGGTTTTGTTGATGAATTGAGACCCCCATCGCTTATCACCATTCTTGGTGTTCCAAAGCGAGGGAAGATCACTTCGTGGAACATCTTCCTGGCGTGCTTGGCGTCGGTAGTTCTGCATGACAATGCTTCTAGCCACTTTGACACATAGTCAACGACGACAAGGATGTACTCGTAGTCCTAAGACTTTTGGAATGGTCCCATGAAGTCAATGCCCCACACATCAAATATTTCTATTTGGAGATTGTAGTGGAGTGGCATTGCGTTGCGAGAGGTGATGCCTCCTTCCAGCTGGAATTTCTGACACCATCGAACGAATTCTTTGGTATCTTCGTACATCGTCGGCTAGAAGAATCCGCACTGCCAGATTTTGGCTTGAGTGCGGAATGCTCCATAGTGACATCCATATCGGGCCGCATGGCACTTTTCAATGATTTGTATACCCTCTGTCATGGCCATGCACCTTCTTAACAAGCCATCGAAACATATCCTATAGAGGTTCGGGTCATCCCAAAGGTGACGTCTACTTTTGGCTTGTAGCTTCTTCTTGTTCTCGCCCGGTGGTATGTATCCTGAAACCATGAAATTTACAATATTCGTGTACCATGGGTTTGAATCCATCACCCTTAGCGGCATGTCATCGCGTAGGAAGTCATTAATTGGAAGTTCCTACATGTCAGTGACTTGCATACGCGATAGATGATCTGCAACGACATTCTCTACTCCCTTTTTATCTTTTATTTCTAAGTCAAATTCTTGAAGTAGGAGAATCCATCTTATTAGGCATGGTTTTGCATCTTTCTTAGTGAGCAACTATTTAAGTGCAGCATGATTGGTATAAACAATTACTTTTGCTCCCACTAAGTAAGATCTGAATTTTTCAATAGCCAAAACAACTGCAAGGAGTTCTTTTTCAGTAGTACCATAATTGAGTTGTGCTCCCGTCAGCATTTTGTTAGCATAGGCGATTTCATATGCTTTATATCTTTGGTTTGGCCAAGGACCGCACCAATGGTATAATCACTAGCATCACACATTATTTCAAAGGGTAGCGTCCAATTGGGTGATGGGATGATTGATGCTGAGATGAGTGCTTTCTTGAGTGTATAAAAAGTATTTAAGCACTCATCAGTGAACTCAAAGGGTACATTCTTAGCTAGCAGGTTTGTTAATGGTCTAGAGATTTGCGAGAAGTCTTTAATGAAACATCTATAAAAACCTACGTGTCCTAAAAAGCTGTGGATTCCTTTTTTGTTCACAGAGGGTGGTAGTTGTTCTATAACCTCAATTTTAGCTTTGTCAACCTTAATCGCCCTCTCAGACACTAAGTGTCCAAGAACGATGCCTTCTCGAACCATGAAATGGTATTTTTCCCAATTGAGCACTAAATCTTTTTGCTAACATCATTGCAAGACTTTGTCTAAGTTCTCTAGACAGTGGTCAAAGGTTTTTCCATAGACTAAAAAATCATCCATAATTTCTTCTATCATGTCTGAAAAATTGACATCATGCACCTTTGGAAAGAGGCGGGTACATTGCACAATCCGAAAGACACTCGTCTATATGCATATGTTTCGTAAGGGCATGTAAAAGTAGTCCTGCTTTGATCGTCAGGGTGGATAGGGATTTGATGATACCCTGAATACCCACCGAGAAAACAAAAGAAAGAGTGGTTTGCCAACCGCTCTAACATTTCATCAATGAAGGTAGTGGGAAGTGTTCTTTCTTTGTGGCCGGGTTGAGTTTTCGGTAGTCGATACACATTCTCCATCATGTGATGGTTCATTGTGGCATCAATTAGTTCTTATTGTTTTCTACGACCATCATGCCCCCTTTCTTGGGCACCACTTGGATGGGGCTGACCCAGTCGCTTTGTGGTACTAGATAGATAATCTCGGCGTGAAGAAGTTTTAGGACTTCCTTCTTCATGACTTCCTGCATCGTATTATTGAGCCTGTGTTGGGGTTCGCGTGATGGTGTGCTTGCAGGGTCAATTGGGATATGATGGGTGCAGAGCGTTGGACTTATCCCCTTAAGATCTTGGAGTGAATACCTAAAAACTGACCTATGTTTTTCTAAGATGGCGATGAGTTTGGACGTCTCCTCATCGGTAAGCTTGTTGCTTATGATTACAGGAGCTTCTTTGTCGCCATTCAAGAAAGTGTAATGCAGGCCAGCGGGTAGAGGTTTAAGTTCAATGGGAGGTCATGCCGGTGCTTCCTCTTGAGGAAGGTCAATGGTTTCGCCTAGGTCGTCCTCCTCTTCTATAAAGAGTTTGGCATCTTTGTCTAAGAACAACTCAGGAGATTCAATGGTGAGGCCGACTTGACTTCCTTTGGGCGTTCATGGTAGGGAAGAGTGTCTCGCCCATCGCGTTTGTAGCTCTAGTGATACTGAATTGAAAAGAGTGTCTCTCCCCAACTTTATGTCAAAATCCCCTATTTTTAGTGGTTTAGTAAGAAAATGTTCTAGGGGATGCCTCATCATAACATCAAAGTCCTTGATGTCGAGAGACATGGAAGTCTAGGGAAATTTTTGTTTGTCCATGGTATATGGATACATCATGAAGAATTCCTAGAACTTCTAGTATGGAACATGGTGCAATTCTATAGGTTTTGTTAGTTGGAGCAAGAGGTTCATTGTCAAAGTAAGTGGATGTGAAGGTTGCACACAAGATGTTTGCTCCAATTATGGGATTAAAAGCACTTCCACCATTATTCCATGAATTTTCCAATTGGATGGTGGAGGGAGGGACGTGAATCTGAATTTCTTCAAGAACGCCCGCTTCTTCTACCCACTCATTGCTCATGATAGCAGTCAACTCCTTGATGGATTCCCTAAGGAACTCTTCGTCTAATGGGTCTAATGGAGTGACAGGAATTGGTGGTCTCCTTTGACATAGATAATTCAAGGTATTTCCAAAGTCTTTGAAAAGGTCATCCTCGAAAGGTGGAAGGTCCGAAGGTTGGAAACCTTCCTTTGGATCTTTTGGTTTGGGTCAGGGCTCTTGAATGGAAAGTGTAGGTCCGGCCTTGGCCAAAGAGACTTCCTCATGACTTAACATAGGTTCTACATGGAGGGGTTCCAAGGGAGGAGTGTTCTCTAAAATGCGGTCTAGGAGCGCTTCTCCTTTCTCAATGGTTTTGTGCGTGAATGAACCTCCGATAGTTATGTCAAGTTGTAGGGTAGATTCCTTGCTAAATGCTAGCCAAAAATGCTATAACAACACATGGTTTGGTATAGACAAGTCTAGGCTGGACCTTGATAGGATTGAAAAATGGTCCTGTGTCGCACCTATGGTTTCCTTCTCTTTTGTTGGAAGTTGAGGATCTCTTGTCGTAGGGAAGCAATTCGGGATATAGGGAAGAATGCAAGATAGAATCTATTCCTTAGCTCTTCCCAATCACTAGCTACCTTCACTATGTTATGGGCGTACCATTATTTCGCCCTCTCATCAAGTGAGAAAGGAAACAACTTCCATCGAAGTGTGTCTTGTGACATGCCTAAAATGGTCAGGTGAGCACAGAGTTGCTCAAATTCCCACAGGTGATGGTAAGGGTTTTCATAATCGAACCCTGAGAAGGTTTGTTCCCAAACCATGGCTATGAAGCCAGGGCAGAGTTCATAACTAGAAGCTGAGATTGGCTTTGATGATTTTGGTTGTTCAACGAACCCGCCCTTAGGAGCAGAAAGGTGCTAGATAGTTGGCTGCTCCATTTGGAAAAAAGAATAAAATAAAAGAAAGGTGAAATACAAGATTCACAGGTGAACTAGGTTCCGAGACTAAAACGACAACTACTCCCCGGTAATGGCACCAGAAACGCTTGTTAGTGTCTCTTAGCGTAAGCAGAAGAATCTGCAAGCACACGGATACACTATTGTAGCACTTCACTCGAAAGTATTCAGGGTATCGTATTTTCCCAAAGGAACGGGTGTGTAAGTCTCTTAGCTAGTTTACCTAAAGAAAATTAGTGAAAGGTAGCTTGGGTAACGAGGTTTTCTAAGGGTAGATATCTTAAGTGGAGTTAACTTTGAAACTATAGACTTGCTTCAGGCACCGGTGTACACCTGGTCTACCAAGCGATACCGTCCTGTAGCTCTACGTCGAACCCGGACGTGGGGGATTACAAGGGATAGACAGGGCTGTCACCACCTGCTGCCTACCCCTCAACCATGGGGAATGAAGCAAACAAAGATAGCTTCTAGCCTAGACACCACGTCTATGCTATCAACTATACTCTAGCGCGTATGCAAGAGTTATCTGTCTCTATCAGGGCCCTTCTACTATAGTACGTGCAACAAGGATGGACGATGAACCCACAAGTTCATAATGCACAAAGGTAGCTTTCTTAAGAAATCAGTGCCGAAGTTAAACACGAACTTCTTTCTCCATGTAGTAAGACGATCATGGAGGTACAAGTGGAGAAGTTGCTAGCTCCGACACTCTTCCGCTAAGTGTAGTGAGCACACTACGAGAGGTTGCCGATAGCCCCGGTACTTCTCCAACTCTTTCCTCACTCACTCCCACTCTTATTCTAGAAAAAGCTAAAGTAGAATGAAGCTCTTCCTCTCTATTTTGCTCTCTTCATGTGTGTTGTAGAGGGGAGCTCTACCCCTCTATTTATACAGGGAGTAAGGTGGTGCTTGGAGCTATTCTTGGCGCGAGGACCGACCTGCATCGCCTCAGCATGGAGGCATGCCACCGCCTGAGCAAGGAGAGGCAGGGAGGCGCTGACAGGGGGTTGCCTGCCCCTAGGGATCGACCGCTCTCTGACCATGTCCCCCGCCACCGCCTTAGCGTGGTGGGCTATGGACTGGACATGGATCATTCCTCGGTGGTGCTTTGCCCCGGTTAAGTCGAGTTGATGGTCATCTTTGTTATTCCTTTGCACAAACAAGCATCGGAAAAGCACCTTTCGGTGAATTTCTCCATGATTTGTGTTTGTGTCCTGCAAAACACACTTGTACCAAAACTCATGGAAAGTATGAGTTAAAATCCCTAATTCTAAGTTTTGGGGTCCACATTTGTTTATTTTGTTTAAATGTTGGCAGTAGGATCATGAGTTAAGCACCACCAACAACTCCCAAGGAAAATATCAATCTTTTTATGTTAAAATTAAAAAGAACAAAGATTTTGTTCCTTGTGACTGACCAAAGTTAGATATTTTCACATCCATTTGGCGAGCAAAGATTTGTTGACACAACTAGAACCGGAGTCAGCAAACGACTCGCCAAGAAAAACAAGGTGTTGAAAACTCCCCAACCTAAACTGTGAATACATGCATCGTATGATCGAGCCACGTTCCATGACGTTATTCATGGCTCTATACACGTACGTTCCCATGTTATACTTCAGTTCGTTGCATAGTTCTTTCTGGGCTTCCTCTCTCTCTTGCGGGTTCAAGTTTGCTCGCCTTTCATGATCATCCGGTACATCATAACCCATGATGACCATTTGGGTAATATTCATCGGAGAGAGGTAAATAATGTTTTTGTCCATTTCCTTGCATACATAGGATTGCATCATACAAGGACAAGTTGTCATGGCATTATTGGTTTCTACCTAAAGTACCTACAATGATGCAGAGGTGTGAAAGTCGTAATTAACTTATAGGGCAAACCGGTGAGTTGAGCAATGTCGAGGTCTTGCATGATTCTTTGTTTTCCCTTCTCTTCTTGTCCATATAAGGTTGAGCCTCTTGCAACATCTCAAATAGTTCCTCCTTAGAGGGCTCCTCATCATCCTCACTCTCACTATCACTCTCATCATCAGATTGTACCTTAGTGGCCTTAGCCATGAAGCATGTTGATGTAGTGTCAAATAGTGAAGGCTTGTTGTTGATAGCAATGCTTGCAAGTGCCTTCTTCTTGGTGATCTTCATCTCATCATCACTAGAAGAATCATCACTATCCCAAGTAACATAATATGAGTGACCCTTCTTCTTCTTCTTCTTCTTGAAAGTCATATTCTTCTCTTTCGTGTCCTTGTTCTTGTCCTTATGATTCTTCTCATCATCACTATGATGAAGTCTTGATCCCAATCTTCAAGACTTAGGTAACATCGGCTTTGATACCAAATGATGAATTATTGGTCCCGATTTTCACAACATAGGTTCACGATCTTGATAACTAGCTGTAGAATAGCTGGATAACTTGCTACAAGCAGCGATAACTAGTGCAACCTGGCAAATAAAACTCGAAGCCAACCACCGTCCTTAACCGACAACCTAAATCAAGGATTCGCCCAACCACACTCTCAAATAACCAACCAACACAACCAATCAAGGAGAACCTTGAAGGGAATATGAGCACCAATTGGGAGTAGATGAAGCCACCACTTCTATAAATGCCACGAAGAAAATCACAAGAGCAAAGGGGTAGAGATCACTCTCTGAGTTTTGTTAGCACATAGCTAAACAAAAGGGTTTTGGTTTTTCCATTATCAAAAGTCATCCTTTGCTTGGGAGCATAGGGATATTTATACTAGGATCAACCCTCCTAGATAGATATGAACACGAAATAGAAATGAAAAGACTGAATATGTGAAAAGGCTTCCACGAAATGGATTTCCAAGAGTCTTCATGCGGTGTTATCCTCCTGAGCAGTCACCAATAATAGAGTTGTAAGTCCCTAGTGCAAAGTCGAAATGACAAGCCATTTGTTGGGTTTGAAAGTAGACTCAATAAGCTTTCCGTCCATGTGCAGCATGCATCACAAAACATTGTAGAATGGTACAATTTTGCATAGAAAGTTGTACCAACATTCTGTCCTGGGTAGACTGTTTATCCTCATGGACTTTCATAACTTTTGGGAATCAAAAGTTATGGTTGTTTATTTCTGGGTCCAGTCATCCATCCGTGTTACTTTTTCCTAGGTCTGGTCATCTGTCCATGCAACTTTTCTGATGGAGCCGTTTTGTAGCACCGTGTCTTGATCCTTAGGCCACATGTCTTCCATGTTTTTATGTGCATACCTAAGCAACATCAATATAGAACATTTAGGTAGTACAACATTCTTAGAAGTGTTGAAATTATAAACAGTTAGGAATGAATTCACCTGTACTTATAGTTTCTTGGCGTGGCTTCTTGTTAGTGGCCTTTGATTTGTATCTTTTATGTTGTATGTTGGATGATTGATACTTGAGATAGCATGTATGGTTGGGATGTCCTCATCATAGTATCACTATTGTAAGGACATTCCACAACAAGATGGTCTTCGCTCTTGCACTTGAAGCATCTTCTTGGTTCTTCCTTGTTCCTGGATGATATGCCTTTCTTCTTCTTGCACCATACGCAAGGTAGTGAGAGCAAGTGTTGGCAAGCGACACAAGCGCAGGGGACGGTTGCTCGAGGCATGGCGCTATGTAGGCACATTGTGCAGACATTGGTGGCATGTGTGTCCCACAAGTGATCTCCTAGCTCATAGGCGCAAGCATGTTAGCGAGGGGCTGGTTTGCCCAAGGGAGCACTCACTAGCTACAATGGATGGGACTATGAGCTTACCCACACACCCAGACAGTGCTTTTAATATGTCAAGTGGAACCCAATAGAAAGTTGGCAATGAGCATCCTTGTCCAGCTATCCACGACGGGCCGAAAGTAGAAGATGACAACAAAAATGGTGGTCTGACATAGACTCATTGAAGCAGTGATGGCCAACATAGGAATGACGGGACCACGGTGGCCTCAACCACACACTCATTGAAGTAGTGATGGCCTACAACGATGAAAATGGCGGTGCACACGAGTTGAAAGCTCGACCATGGCAGCTGCAGTATGACGAGTTGGAAGCTCTGACCTAGTTTCTTGTGTCCAATGAGCGCAAAGGGTATAGGAGGAAGAGATAGACTTAATAGAGAATATTTATAGGATAGAGGTGAAGCTCAAGGCAAGGAACAGTGGTGACACACTACTACAGATCTGGACATCACTATCGGATTAGGGTGAATCGGCAGTGATGTACCTTCACTGCCAGTTCTGAGCTTGAAAATCAGAAAATGATTGGGGCTGGGCCAAAATCGGCAGTGAAGGTCCACATCATTGCCGGTTTGTGGCTTGCACTAGTAGTGGCTTGATGTCTACTTATCACTGCCGGTTCTAGCCAAGAACCATCAGTGATGTTGGGCTATCACTGTCGATTCTAGACAAGAACCAACGGTGATAACATCACAATACAAAAAGCTAGCGCCGTCCTCTCCTTCCTCCTCTCTTCCATCCTGAGCACAGAGGCACGCGTTTGGGCTGCTCCCTCCATTGTTGAGGCTGCTCTTCACCATGAAGCTAGCTCTTGGATTTGGAAGAATGGCTTGATCTTTGTTTTTGTTGCTTAATTAGTGTTGTTTTGATGGCTACATTGCTTGATTCTCATTCTAGTTCTTTCTCTATTCTAGAGAGCACTTTTCCAATTGGACTTTGTGCAAGGCTTGCAAGCAAACTGTGGTGAATCCATCATCCAAAAGGTTGGTGTCCTTGAACACATTTAATTTCCTAGCTAATTACATGGTGGTCAAGATCATAGTTAGTTTGTGATGCTATAATTAGTTCTTGATAGGAGTAGAGTAGATCCTTTTACAATTTTGGTGAGCAAATTAATCCATGTGCCACCTACCAACACATTGTTTGGAGCTACATTGTTGTTCATGATCATATCTCTAATTTTAGTGTTTTTTAATTAGTGTCTCCATTTTTATGTAGCATGGAGTAGAATAATTGTTCTTTATTATTGTGAAATAATTGTTTTTGAATGGTGCTACTGTTTTTAATTTATATGGCCGAGGCTGCCAATTTCAATATTCCAATAATTAGTGTACAATAATGTTTTCCAAAAATGGGGTGATTAAATTAAATAAGTGTAGAATAAATTGTTCTTTCGAGCAACGATTGTTGTTCATGAAGCTCCACTTGTTATTAATTTCTCTGTAATTACTGTCTCAATATTTTGTTGTGTAGAGATGAATCGAGAGTGGATGTATGGGTCCCGAATGGACAAGTGGTACATGGTTGGCGTCGTCAAGTTTCTCACTGATGCCAAAGCCCAAGCTGGGAATGGGAACCCTGTCTTCTGCCCATGTAAAGATTGCATGAATCAAAGAAATGGGCTCAAATTGAGTCTATATGAATGCACTTGATTACCAGGGGGTTCATGCCAAACTATATGATATGGACTATGCATGACAAGGTTGGTGTGACTGTTTCGTAGGAAAATGATGATGATGTGGCCATGCCTGATGTGGCCATTCTTGATGTAGCCATCCACGATGCAGATGAGGAACCTAGTGTTAACACGAAACCTATGGCCACAGTTAATGATATGTTTAGGAACACGCTAGCTGACAACACCGAGGATAATAATGACATTTCACAGCTGCTACGTAATGTAGAGACCAGATGTCTTAGTGAAAGACAGCTGAGAAAGCTAGAGAAAATGAGACAAGACGGCAAAACACCATTGTATAAGAATTGTCCAATGAGCAAATTAGAAGCCGACATCATGCTGTTAGAGTTCAAATCGACAAACAGATTGAGCGATAAGGGCTTTGATCAGTTGTTAGGTATAATAAGGAAAATGCTCCTAGAAAAAAATGAGTTGCTAGAAAAGATATACCTGGCCAAGCAAATGATTTGCCCCATCAGCCCCGAGGTTGAAAAAATCCACGCGTGTTCCAATGATTGCATATTGTACCATAGAGACGAATACAAAGACATGGATGCATGCCCCAAGTGTGAAGCTCCATAGTATAAGGAAGGGCTGTCAAATGAGGGTACCAAGACTAGAGGAGGTCCCGTGAAGGTTGTTTGCTATTTCCCTAAAGCTCCCTGGGTGCATAGGCTGTTTGCATGTGCAAAGTCAGCCAAGCTATTGTGCTAGCATGGCGAAGAGCGTAAGAAAGATACAATGATGAGGCACCTTGCTGATGGGAAGGATTGGAGGACAGTCAATACTATGTTCTAAAAGAACATCGGTGGAGAGGTAAGGCACCTTTGGTTTGGTTTGAGCACAGATGGGAAAAATCCTTTCGACCAGGTTACAAGCAATCATACCACCTGGCCAGTGATGCTATGTATATACAACCTTCCACCTTGGCTTTGTATGAAGTGGTAGTACATCCAGATGCTATGTATGAAGCATTTTTTGGGTGGACGACAATGTTTTTGTACCCATATATGAAATTATGCCATTGATACAAAATTTTTGGACATTATTTGAGCATTAAATAAAGATCATAGGATTACTATTTTTTTGTAAGTAATGACCTTTATTGCAGCATGCAAATTGTTGCATGCATGCATGCATAGAAGTACGTGCTATTAGCCACATCACTGTCGGTTTTCATACAAAACCGACAGTGATAGCGATGCATCACTGTCGGTTTCATTACAAAACCGACAATGATGGATACCCACCAATGTCGGTTTTGTTTTAAAACCGATGCGATGATGTCTACCCCCAATAAAAAGGAACCACGAACATACACACATTTACCCTCACTTGACTCTCATTTCTTAGTTTTACGTACTCTCACTTCTTACTCTTTTCACTCTACGTGGTCATGGCTCCTAGATATTTCATTGCAGGTATATATATGTTCTCCTCTCCCACATTGTAGCTATGTATATATGCATCATCGATCTATATTTATTTAGTTTGCGACATTTTACTTGGCATATTTTATATAATGCAATACATATTTTTCTATTCATATTTCTTGAATTTTATTAGGTACAATGCAATATATATATTCTCCTCTTCCATATTCTAGCTATGTATATATATGCATCGATCTATATTTATTTAGTTTGCTACATTTTACTTGGCACATTTTATATAATGAAATATATATTTATAGTCATATCTCAAGAATTTTATTAGGTGGGATGAATGGACCCCCACTCCATAAGAACCAGGTTTCCACCCCGGCAATGATCCATTCGATCCTGATGTGGCCATTCCAAACCACCCTATTCCAGCTATCGTATGAAATATTTTTCAACATCTTATTTTAGGATTCTAATTAATTAATAATTGTAGTTGAAATTCCATAATAAGTGTTGTTTCATAATATGTATGGACTCATTCAAATAATATCATTGTTGCATATGTTGTAGACGATAGCCCCGATACAGTGGCTGTAAGCAGCAGTTAGCTTGCTCATGGTGTTGAACATCGTTGAGAACTTGGCATCTGCTGATGATGGTCAAACTTGGACGGGTGAACTAAGCTTCTACATCCTTTCGAGGCTACCATCAAGGCATCAAGAATTTATCCGGCGGACAGGATCATGGATGCCTAGCAGGAGAAGCGCCTAGTTCTCTACCATGCGCAACTGTTTGGTGGCACTTCAGCACATTTGCTATCAGGTGCCGGATTTCTCGCACTTCAAGATAGAACCTTTGCGTGCTGGTGATGTCCCTGTTCCACAAGTAAGCGAATACCGGCGAGCTACAACCAAATGGATGTGGTAAAGTCAACGTCACTGATACCTGAGTCATGGTTATTTGTTGTATTGTTATTGTAATAATGATCTCTCAATTTTTGCCCGCTTGCAAGTGGTGCTCCATGATATTACCTATGATGCATTGGGCTTGTCGGCCATTCTAGACCAAGCTATGGAGAGACTCAGGTATGATTGGGTGTACTATATTGGGAACCTCGGCCAGCACACTACTGTAGGACGCCAGTTCTGCATAAGATTTACTAATGGGGCCAATGGTCGTTGAGTAGGTTACATCTATGAACGACCATGTCACCGGTATTTTGAGGCACGAGAGAGTGCAATCGTACAGGCATTGGCCTTCATCGATGGCTGTGGTTACAGAATTCATGACATCAATTACCATGCTTGGATGCAAATGTATGGCGTTGCGCATCCACCCCTGAATTAGTGTTTCTTTAGGTTTAATTTGCAAGGTTTAAGTTTAATTTGGTTTGTGTTTGTCATGTAATTCATGTATTGTGGAACAAGAACTCTAAATTCTAGTGCCGTATTGGTCTCAAACTTTTTCTCAGAGTTGCACGTGCCATGGGTGAATGAAACACCAAGTTTGGGATTTTTCTGAGATGGTTGGTACTTTCTCTGATTTAATTGAATTTCCGCGTGACGTCACCGATTAATTAGAGGTTGAACTGAGCCTACCCCAAAATGATCCGGAATGATGCCAAACTTTTCCACAGGGTCTTATGTGCCCTAGGGACCAATTTTTGGTCGAGGTGGATGCAAAATTCTAGTGTGCCCAACATGTAATTGGGCCTCTTTTGTACTAGTTAGCACAAAAAAAAATATAATAACAAATAAAATGATAAGAAAAACCTAAGATCTTGTGTGGGGCCATAATTTGGGTGTACATACTTGCAAAACAATTGAAGCCATTTGGATATAGGCGGTACATACCTGCTTCACAAACCTATAGAAGTCGTCTCATGTTATAATGACTAAACACCTATGTTCCCAAGGTTTATATGGTTCACATGCATTCTAGTGTCGTATTGGTCTCAAACTTTTCTCAAGCTTGCACGTGCCACGGGTGAAGGAACCACCAAGTTTGGGATTGTTCTGAGATGGTTTGGTACTTTCTGCTGCTTAATTGAATTTCCGCGCAACATCACTCGTTAATTAGAGGTTGAACTGAGCCTACATCCAAAACGATCCAGAATGGTGCCAAATTTTCCACATGGTCTTATGTGCCGTAAGGACCAATTTTTGGTCGAGGTGGATGCAAAATTCTTGTGTGCCCAACATGTAATTGGGCCTCTTTTGTCCCGTTTAGCACAAAGAAAAATATAATAATAAAGAAAATAATCAGAAAAGCCTAAGATCTTGTGTGGGGCCATAATTTGTGTGTACATGCTTGCAAAAAAAATTTCAAGCCATTTGAACATAGGCAGGACATACCTGCTTCATAAATCTATAAAATTCATGTCATGTTAGAGTGACTAAACACCTAGGTTCCCAAGGTTTCTGTGGTTTATATGCATTCCGGTGTCGTATTGGTCTCAAACTTTTTGTTAGGCTTGCACGTGCCATGGGTGAAGGAACCACCAAGTTTAGGATTTTTCTAAGATGGTTTGGTACTTTCTAGCATTTAATTGAATTTTGGCGCGACGTCACCGATTAATTAGAGGTTGACTGAGCCTACCCAAAACGATCTAGAATGGTGCCAAATTTTTCCACAGGGTATGATGTGCCCTAGGGACCAATTTTTGGTCGAGGTGGATGCAAAATTCTAGTGTGCCCAACATGTAATTGGGCCTCTTTTGTCCCGTCTAGCACAAAGAAAAATATAATAATAAAGAAAATGATCAGAAAAACCTAAGATCTTGTGTGGGGCCATAATTTGGGTGTACATGCTTGGAAAAAAAATTCAAGCCATTTGGACATAGGTGCAATAGGAATATAAATGTGTGATTTTATTTAGTTTAAAAAAGTAAAAAAATATATATAATCATCACTGTCGGTTTAAAAAATCCGTCAGTGATGATCAGAAACCGACAGTGATGACATCTGAAAACGATAGTGATACGTATATTTTAAATAAATTCAAAAATGTACCCAAATTTTCGGGTTGAGCGTGGGTCTCGAGGTCTAGAGAAGCGGGCTTTAACCATCTGCGCTAGCTATGATAGTGCTTGCATTAATAGTAGTTTTTATTATTTAAATATAGTGTAGTAAATTTATATTCAAACCCTGGTCTCGTGCTCTAAAGTGTATAGAGTTAATCATTACGCTAGGATAGTAATTATGTTAGGGTTTGTTTTTTTTTCTTTTATTTATTTAGAGTGTAGTTAGGTGATTGCAAAATCAATCAAAAAGTTTGGCCCGCTTTGTACATACATGTGGTTTGAACCCGTGCCTCGGGGTACAGAGTGTGGTGCCTTAATCACAAGCGCTTAGAAGTATGAGTTTGTAAGGAACTCGATACTAACACTACATAAAGGCTAAGCGGAACCGGCAGTCAGTAGCTCATCAACGCCTGCTTTACGCTACAACCCGCAGTGATGACGCCATCATTGTCGGTTTGTCTTGGCCACCGGCAGATAGCGCCATCCTAGATGTAACCAGAGCGCGCGTCTTACCGCGAAATTTTTCGCCTCTTTCAATGCCCACGCCGCTATCTTCCTCCACACCAAATAAGCACCGCCCACCCACCCCACCAACCACTACGCCATGCCCTCCTTTTCTCCACGCTGGTGGTCGTTCTTCATAGTGCGCCCGGCAGCCCCTAGCGAGGAAGCCCGACGCTGCGGCACGCCTTTGCGATCCTCCACACCGCGTTGCTCCACGCCGCCGCGTCGCCGCCTGCGCCACCGTCCAACACTCGACGCAGATCCATGCCACGCTGGTGCCCTCGTCTTCCTCGACCACGGAGCACCGCTGACCACCACCGCCACCCGCGCCTGCCGTCTGGTCATCCACGCCGCCGTGCCTCGCCCATGCCTACATCTCGCCAAAGCCAGCCCATGAACCGAGGCCCTCAAGAGAGCGCGAGAGAGCTGCTATCGTGCCCTCCCATGGTGAGTGCCTTTGGCCATGCTCCTTAGGTGTTCACTGAAATGCCCATGAGGATGACAGAATCATGTAGAATCATTTCAACTTTCCTTAGTTCATGTTTGGTTGGACTACATTTGTTTATTGTTGTTTTGAGTGAATTAGTTGGTTTGTTTGAAAATTATTCTCATCGAACAATCACTTTGAAGTAGCTTTATTATTTCCACTTTTGCCAGAGTGCAGCAGTTTATAAGGAATGTAGCATGCCATGTACACATGAATTTATACTAGGAACTGGGATTGGGCTTTGGTACTTTTGTGACAATTTAGTCATTTCAGTTTGCATTTGTAAGCACTAGCTGCAGAACATGGTTGTTTAGGATTGAAGCAAGTGCAATGAAAGGTACTATATACCTAATTATTGACCATATCTAAATGAATGCACATGCCAGAAAATGATACAGATGTAAGTATGCAACCTATGTCTGAAAAAAAATATCTCGATATTGCAAACAACCTATTTTTATGTATGGTCATTTATACTTGTGCACCTAGTGTTTGAGTGTATCATATTGTTAGGCATAGTTTGTGCATGGAGAATAAGGAGAACTCGCTTAAAGCGACAAATCCCCATAAACTCGGCTCTCGTGGCTACGTTAGTAAGATGGATGCATTTGAAAGGGAGCATGAGTAGGTGGAACGCCTTGGCATTGAGCTTGAGACTGCCAATTGGGAGCCCAGATCGATATATTTCTGTATGGCGAGGGGGGTACACCATGGCTCGGATGAAAGCTTTAGCTCCACAAATCCTGCCATGAGCAGCCTCGTCCAGTACTAATAGGGAGAATGGCATGCTCACCCAAGCACTCAGAAACAAGGAGCACCCTGGTCACACTAGAGGAGCCGGTCTTGTTCATTGGAAAATAGCATTCGAGGAAAAATCTTCCACTTATCGGAGCCGCTCGAGGGGTAGAGCGGCACAAGAGGCAGAGTATATGATGGTTCTGAAAGAGATGAAAGACAAATTCAAAAACAGATTGATGAGATGGTTCAAGAAAAAGTCAATGCACTTATGGCGTGCATGGGATCAGGAGTAGTACCAAAAGAACCTCCTCCGACTAGTTTTAGCCACGCTTCAAAGGTCGCAGCACAATCGCGATCGACCACCTTTCGACGATGAAGAGGGAATGCGCCTCATCCAAAGGGATAGCATCACCGAACCCGTAAATATCAAGTCGCATCATCATCAAAGAATGGACAATCGCCAAGGTGGCGGTCGGCCAAAGCCCGGCTCGAGGAGACAGGACCATTAATGGCCGCCCAATTCCAATGCGGTATGCCCACGCCAAAGATTGATACTATACTTGATAAGAAGTATAACAAGATGCACATTGATTACCCCGCACAGGAAGACATGCAACACCTTGTTCGGAACAAGGGCACTCATGTGGCCTAGCGCAAGCGCTTCATTAAGCATGATCACCAGTTATCTTCGAATAATGATGAGGGCGACGGTGAATCTTCGCCGCCTAGAGATGATCACTCACCATCTCCCAATAGAGGAGATCACACCACCTTCCCTGGTTCCTTGCCATCACTCCCGAGAAGACAGAAGTCTCCTTCTCTTCCTCATCGTCCTCCATCTTCATCAGCCCCGAGAAAAGAGAAGACTACTACTCCTCCTCCTCCTCCCTCTTCATCACCCCCGAGAAAACATAATTCTCGTCCTCCTCCTCCTCCACAATAGCCCAAAACAAGATCTAAGGCATCCTCACAGTCACAGAAAAGGTCCTCGGATTCGGTCGCTAATGCTCCCAAAGTGGAGCAACAAAAAAAGAAAAGGACGATGAGTGGCAGCATTATAAACTTGATGAACCAACAAAAACCAGAAGTAGACTCCAAGGAAGACAAAGTTAGATTATGGAATCTATTTGCCTCATTGCCTAAGTGGAGTGTGCAGTTCAAATTCAATAGGCAGAGAGTAAGCACAATCAATTAAGAGTTGAAGAAATATACCAAGAAGATCAAAGGAAGATAAACAAGATTGTCGAACACAACCCTGAATTAAGCAGGGATGATGCCACGAATATCTATTATGATTCACTAGCATATGAGATGGCAAGGCCGGTAATGCAGTTTCAAAGAGGCAATTTCTTGGTGGACGAGGAGTATAAAAATTTGACAACATATATGCATGACTTGCATGATTATTCCAGGGCCCAAGCACTTGAGACGGGGCAGGCGGGTTTGAATATATTATCCGTCCGCCGCATGCTTTCCATTATCCTAATGAAGAGAAGCACTTTGTTGGTTGGGATCACTTGTTTCAACTATTCTAGAGATGTGATCTTGATACACAAATGTTGACGCTATGGACTATGTAAGTACCCTACTCGCACGGTATTATAATTAACTACTCTGTCGATACACAAATAGTTAATGACTGCACATTCCCCATGAATTATGCAGGTGTGTAGCAAAACATTACTTCAAAACAAAGTACGCTCATATGTCTTTCCTGGACCCCAAGCTAATCAACAATAGAACATACGGAGGCATGCATGGAAATAAAGTGGAAGATCTGACGGAGACACTGACTGCCATTTTCAATTTTTTCAAGATGAGTAATAAAACCGAAATACTTCTAGCTTACAATTACAAGTATGTGTTCTCTGCTCTTATTTTTATGCTTGTTTTTTATAGTTATGATTATTCGTTAACTAGGGTTTTGTGATTTCAGCAACCCTTTCATCTTCATTGTTGTCGATATTAAAAGAAATCGTATTAAGGTGTGGGACTCGAAGAAAAAGCCACTTTCTATGCTCGATCCCCTAGTGGAAGTGCTTAATGCGTAAGTGAACCTAATAACATATTATTTTCTAATCGCAAATAGCATATTCTAATGTTGCCCCTTTTTTAACACTTTATAATGTGGCACAGTGTATAGGCAAGAATGGTTGGTGGGACGAAGGTCCCATTCCAGGTTGCACCAATGCAATTGGAGACCCTAGACCAGCCGGCGGGAAACAATGAATGCGGGTTCTATGAAATGTGGGCAATGCTTCGCTATCTCGGCATAAAATCAGAGGCGGTAGATGCTTTGGTGTGTATAATCCCCATTTCATTTATATCTGTTAATTCAACAAAATGATCTACTTATTTCTCTAACATTTTTGCGTTTCGAAACCGGTTTTTTTGAATGACAGCACAAGAAATTTAAACACAATAGGCTGTTAGAAATGGAGGTCATAGCACTGTCATCGGAGCTAGCAGCCTTTATCGTATCAGAGTGCTTGGAAAAAAGGAACATTCTCCATTGCACAGTCCGTGAAGTACAAGGCGCAGTACGGGCCAGAGCGGCTTGCTAGACTATTGTAATTTTTTTATTTCAAGGGATCGAGAGCTTTATAAGTACATTTGAACTATAGCCTTAAAATTTGTAAAGTTTAATGTTGATGGACCTATTGTCTATTTAGCAAATATAAAGCGATACCCGATTCCACAAAAAAAAAAAAATTAAATTATAAAACAAAGAAATGCTAAAAAGAGATCACCGCCGGGGTGAGCACAAAACCAAAGAAGGATGGTAAAGAGGGCACCGCCGGTTCATAGCATGAGCCGATAGTGTTGGTTGAGCCATCACTGCCGCTTAAAATCCAAACCGCAAGTGTTGTCAAGACAATACTATTTGTTTGGGCCACCAACCGTAGTGATGGCTCAACCAACAAAGCCGGCTTAAGCCATGAACCGACAAAGGATGGCTTGCTCAACACTGCCGGCTTGGGACATAAGTCGACAGTGTAGGCTTGCTTAACACTGCCGGCTTGAGCCAAGAACCGACACTCTTGAATAGGGGCGGAGCCAAGATGAGCACCTCGGGGGGGGGGGCTAATCAATAGAGATTTAAAACAAATGTCCAAGATTAATGGTGAAATCATGTTTTTTCTACAGTAAATACAAAGCAAAATCACTCTCATGGGGGGGCTGCAGCCCCTAGCCCCTCCGTGGATCCGCCTAATGCTCTTGAAGCAACCATCACTGCTTATTGTGTCTATAAACCGGTAGTGTTGTTCAACTGACACCGCCGGGGTGGATATAGGAACCAACATCATGCCTATTGTAACAACCCAAAAATCCATACACCAAAAAATACCAACTATAAAAATTTTCCTAAAACTCCCATGTGTTGATGAGTGTCATGTATAGAAACCCAACCTAAGAGATGCATTAGGTCTAACCCCAACCCAAGTCAACACATAAGCATGGCCTAACTCTTGGCATAAACATGTGATTAAGTTCCATAAATAAATGAACCTTGCATGCATATTAACACCACTTGTGAGTTGGATTCTTCTTTTGCCTTATGTTATGCTAAACAACTATTAAGCTTGCTAATTAATCCTTTGATGAGCAAATGCCTTAAGCAAACAAACAAATAACAAAAGAAAAGGAAAAAGAAAGATGAAGAGAGAGGGCCTCGCAGCTAGTAGCTCAGCCCAAGCTAGCGCCCCACCGCCTCCTTCCTTTCACACGCGACACATTACCGACAAGCCGAGCCCGGCTGTCACCCATCACGCTGCAAGACACAGCCACATAGCGCCAAGCGCCTGACAACCCGACCTCGCTTGACAGCATAGTAGCATATTCTTCCCCTCACCCACGCATTCTCCCCGCGCGATCGGAGGCTGACCAGCATGGCAGGCACAGGCCTAGGGTCACTCAAATTGCATGACCTTGTTCCCTTTACCACTACTTACGCTATCAAGACGCAGGCCATTAGATGCGCTGTACATATCACCACCACCCGATCGCCGTCCGCCATTGGAGCCCTTGGAGCTTGGCTATAAAAACCAATGTCCATGAACCCTAACCCTCAGCCCATTCACCGCCGCCGCTGGTGGCACAGCACCACACAGCGTCAAGCCAAGAGAGAGGGAGGAGGGAGAAGCAAGGTGGAGAAGGAAGCCACTACGGGGAGGACCTCGCCGGAGCCAGGATCGCCGCCCCGATCAGCTACAATGAATTAGCCGCTTGGCACGGCACTGCATTGCCTCATCATGGCCTCGCCTCGCCACTGCACCGCCATCCTACCACCACGAACCCTGCGGTGAGCCATCTTGCTGAGACCACCTCCCTAGCCAAATGGAACGTGCACCGCCATGATTGAAACCTTGCTGAAGCTTCGAGCTCCAGCCTAGCCCAATTGATTAGCTAGAGAGACCACCATGGCCACACTTGCCAAGACCCAGGACGCACCGTGCGTGCTGCCATCAGCCAAACGGAGAACCCTAGCCATGACATTGTACATTGGAGCAGGAGCGCGCATGCACGAGCACGCTCTCCATGGCCGAGAGCGCAACCATGGCAAGACCACCGCGTCTTCTATGTCGCGGAAAAAGGCAACGTTGACACCCGGCTGGTTCCGCCCTGACGACAGACGCACCGCGCTCACCTTAGTCAAGGAAGAAGCCCACCGGAGCCCTACGTTGCCGCACCGCACCTCGTCGGAGCGCCACCGCCTCTGTTTTGCCCGCACCACCATGGCCGGAGCCACTGGGAGTACCAGGAGCTCCTCCAAACACGCCCACCATGGCCGTAGAAGCACCGTGGAGCTCACCCACTCTTCCTACTGGGCTCTCGCTACCACTGCAGCCCTGTCCATGCACGCCGACGAACTCGCACCGCCGTTCACCAAGGCCGGAACCCTAGGAGGCCCTAGCTGCCACCTAGACCCCACCACTGCACTCACTAAGGCATGGGGAAGCTATTGCCTACCCTAATCGGACGCTAGCGCCACCACGGGGGCTCGCCGGTGACCTCACCGCTGGCGGGAGCCCCATTGGGGAAGAGAAGGGGATTTTTATCTCGCCGACCAAGATCTCACCGACCACGACCTCACCGACCACGTCGACCATGACCACATTGACCATGACCTCACCGACCATGACCTCGCTGACCACGACCACGCCGACCACGTCCCGAGCAGCTCCGCCGAGCAGCTCCGACCACGACCACGTCATGCGCGTGAATCAAACCCTGGGAAGGAGTAAGTGGACCAAGCCCATCATAGACCGGCCCTGCGGTCTATGGACCAACGCAGGCGGGTTCACCATGAACCACGCCTCGCCTGTGCCCGTGGACCACGGCCCGTTAGTGGCCTAGTAAGACGACATGGCCGCACCAGTGCGCGCCACATGGCAGGCCAAAGCCCAGCCCATATCTAGGCCCAACCGGCCCAGTTGGGACCCGGTCCGTGTTGACCGATGACCGGTCAACACTGACTGATTGACCGGACCCACATGTCAGTGACACCGCCATGCGGGACCCACGTGTCAAAGGATGAAATAGCCGAGATGACGTCATACAGACGTCAGCGGAACCCCACCTGTCAGCACAGAACCGAGACAATGACATCATGCTGATGTCATACTAACGTCAGCATGCCACGTGGACCAGTCACAATGTGACACGAGTCAGCCCAGGATTTATTCAGCCTTTTCCCATTTTCAGAAATGATTAAAACTTCGGAAATTCATAACTAATTCATACGACCTCAGAAAAATACGAAACTAGGACCAAAATTCATCTAAAATCAAGCTTTACGCAATGAACCCATGTTTGAGTGCATTTGGCTCTTTTGAATTTTCATTGCTTCTTTGTGCTATTCTATAGACGTCGCTAACGCGACTATAATTCGATCGTATGCAGACTCGGAGGAGAACCAGATCGACGAGGACCGAGAGTACCATGAGGAGAACGGAGATGACTACACTGAAGGTGCCACATCCCACCCAATCTCATAGCACCTATTACGCATGGCTAATATAGAACTGCTATTGCTTTACTTTACTGCTATAATCATACTATGATAGGACTTGCATGGTCGAATGCTTACTTGATGGCCTTTACCTTGATGCAACCTTACCCCTGCATACCCTGCTATTAGGCTAGACACACGCTTACTGCTATATATCATTGCTTACACTTCTACTACGCTTATACTACATTAATGCGTGGTGGAAACTGGTGTTATCTGGACTATGGGGAGAGTGTCGCGTGTGTGACTTGGGTGTATGGAGGGTGAGGGTTGTGTCAACCAAGTTGGAGTATACGACGAGCCTGGGGCAAGTCTTGCCATGGGGTGCTACCTGGGCACACCTGGAAATGGATACCTGTGGTGGGTAAATGGTATACGTGGTGGTCCTGGGTGTGAACCTATGATGGGAGGAGCCCAGGATGGGGGTGCTGTGGTGGCACGGTACATGGAAA
The DNA here is from genome assembly GCA_904845875.1 of Miscanthus lutarioriparius. Taxonomy (NCBI): domain Eukaryota; kingdom Viridiplantae; phylum Streptophyta; class Magnoliopsida; order Poales; family Poaceae; genus Miscanthus; species Miscanthus lutarioriparius. Next base: position 38,787,966 of record CAJGYO010000009.1, read on the forward strand.
CCCTAATGGAGACATTCTGGCTTGGTCATCCCTAAGGACTTACTAGTACTCAGATTCACCAGGAAGCCTTACGTACCACTCGCCCTATATGGTGCAGGACGGCTGGACTACTTGGTAGGATATTGCCACTACTGCTAGGTTGATAGCGGACAGTGTAAGGAGGTACGGGGCACGTAGGATTTCCCCCACACCCTTCCAACACTTCATGGAGACCTTGTGGACCTGGCTCATGACTCACAGTTTCAGCCACCCTAGACTGGACTTGGGGTGTACCAGGGCTGAATGGTAGAGTGGCATTATCCTAGGCTAGCAAGCGGTCGGAATTAGCCTAGTTGACGACGGTCAGCGAGGAAGGCAGATCTTGTGGTTATGTAAAACCTCTGCAGAGTGTATGGTTGATCGATCGATACATGTGCCGACTTGTCGGCTATGGACCTTTCCTGGGTTTCGCTTAAACTAGATAGTGAGATGAGTCCTTCTCTTCTTCACTCATGAGAGAGTGTCGGTCGTAGCCTGGGGCTACGGGCCTTGAGACAGTGCCGAGAGGGAGTCGTCCTGTCGACTGAGCGATGGCATGGTGATGGTGTGGAGATGGTGGTATATCGATCCCAGGATCGAAACCTAGCTCGGGAAAGGGAATGGGGTGGAAGGTGTGTGGGAATGGTGTTAAAACTTGACCGACTATTATTATATACTTGATAGGCTAAAACATAGGAAAACTCCCGCCTTATAGGTTCCATCTGATTATATCCAGCTTGCATCCAATTTCCACAAAGGAATGCTCATAGGGTGGGAGTGGCCAGTACAAATCGTACTGATAAATTTTGGCACACAGGTTCTGCTGAGGAGTATAGCTCCGAGGAGTTTTACGGTTGAGGGGTTCGTGCCTACGTTCGAGTTTTGGCGATCTTATCTTCAAGCTATTCTGGATGAATGCTACTTTTGATTTCGCCGATGCGGCGATGTAATAACTTATGTAATTTCGCACTATTTGTACTCTGATTTTATCGTTGTATGGATGTGATATTAGACTGGAATTTGGGTAATATGATCTACAACGGTCTTATTACACTTCGACTCTGTGGATTTCTCTTCGCGGAAATCAGGTCGTTTCTGTTGGTATCAGAGCTATACTTGACCATAGGACGAAACCCTCAGAAATAGATGATAGAATAGGACGTGGACAGCCTCTCTTTCGGTTATATACTGACCCTGCATTTACTTTTATGCAAGGCTTATCTATTATTGACCTGCTAACACCTATTCCTTAAAACATGTAGATGGCAACGAACGTCGACTGGCCACCTCTTGGACCGCTACCCCTGGACCACGCCAAGCTTACCTTCGACCTACATGAGCTCGGGGGTTTTGCACAGACCCTCTGCCGAGTTCTCGTCACGTTAGGTGTCCCCAACGAGCTTGTTAAGGTCACTTGCGCCGGGAAGCCAGCTCAGGAAGGAGGAATCGAAGGACCGATTGTCACCTCAGTCGAGTTCCTAGCTAGCACTACGTTACCTTCTGTCCCAGCTTTCACCGAGTTGACTATAGAGGACACAGTCGGGGAGGGACTGCAAGCTATCTCACACAAGGCACTTCACAGAGTGATGAGGGACCACTACGAGCACCTGAAGACGATAGAGTTCCGTCTACTTCCCTAGGCCATCGACCTCAGCCTTACCCCTAGTGAGCAGAGCTTCGCAGCCGGCAGAGTTATCTTTGCCGAGGAGGACAGATGCCTTCGTGTCTTAGCTATCCACCTATTGGAGCAGGACAGGTACGTGACCTAGCTAGAGCAGAGGAGACGGCAGGACCAGGCCCTTCTGTGAAAGTACCAGGAGCGAGACTCGCAGGGAGCACAGGAGTGAGCTAGTCTACTTGAGACAGTCGCCAAGCTACAGGACGAGCTCAACCATCGTGAAGAAGTCCACATAACCGAGGTCGCTGACTTACAGGACAAAGCCACCGACCTAGGCAATAGGAACTGCTACCTCGACAGCAAGGTCTTGGAGTTACAGAGAGAGTTGGACGACAAGAAGGCCGAGTTCAACCACAGAGGAGACAGAGAAAGGTCCAAGGGGATTGATATGCTGAAAATCCAATCTCGGAACAAGACCATGGCTCAGGATTTAGAGGAGTTCAGGAGGAAGGCCGTTCGCAACCAGGGTCACCTGATCGAGGCACTCAGGCAGAACAAGTACCTACAGGACAAGTGTGAGAGGACATGGCAGGCTTGGCAGAAGTCTGACAGGAAGCGCCTCAGGGAGATGAAGGGTATGTGGGATCAACTGCCCAAGGAGATTCACAGCAAGACGAAGCCTAGGGTAGAGGAGTTTGAGTTAGCCCCGACTCGCCTCAACCTAGACGCCTGCCCTACCCTACCTGGAGCCAAGCCTACTGAGGAGCTCGCCGAGGCCCTGAAGTACATGTCCTGACTTCACAAGTCTGACAAGGAGATCAAGATCGAGAACAGTTGTATCCTAGCTGTGGTGTACGAGTTAGAGTAGAATGACCCTACGTGGTCATGAGTCATGTCAGTAGCTTCCATAAGTTGTACCCCATGATGTACCCCTTATGAGATGTATTATGAGACATTATGCATAGTACGATTCTCGCACGTCTTCAAGTGTAGCTACTGGAGATGATGCTATGTAATAAAACCCATGTAATGAATGTTTTGGATCTTATTGCATCTTATGAATCTTATTGCTTCTTTGTAATGAGTGTTGGATAGTATAAATGTTTTTTTTAAATCGTCAAAATCATGTAATCATATTGAATTATAATCACTTATGGCACATCAAGCTGAAGTTTGGCGGTATTGAGAGTAACACGTTGTGTGCTCTGGTGGATCACTGCATCCAGATCGAGAAAGATTGCGCTGAAGCAAGAGAAGAGTACAGGGAGGGGAAGCATAAGCCCGAGGAGTCTTTCCGTGGCCATGATCGCAAGAGGTTCTGCAGAGATGCACCATCTAGGGAATGCTCTCGCCACAATAGGGATGACAACCCTGGATTGAGTAGGGGTAGTGGAGGCTACACTACCAAATACTCCCGCCCTGCTTAGGATCGTTACACCCGGGACCGTTATGCTTAGGACCGCAACACCCAGGACCATTTCAACCGTCCCCGCTTAGCGAATGAATGCCCAGCACAGAACCGCCCTGCACCAAGCACTGGAAACTGGAAGGCACCCACGCCAACCCCTACAGGCGGTGCATCCATCACCTGCTTCGCTTGTGGCCAACCAGGTCACAAAGCCACTAAGTGCCCACAGAACTCAGCTGCTCAGAAGTCTAAGTTCAAGGGATCTGGTACTCGTGGACGATTCAACCATCTGGACACCGAGGAAGCATAGGCTACCCCTGACGTTGTGTACGGTATGTTTTTAGTTAATGGCAATACTGCATTAGTTCTATTTGACTCTGGAGCAACTTGTTCTTACATATCATCCAAGTTTGCACGAGAACATAACCTGCCTGTAACCCCACATGAAAAGCCTATCATCACCAATTCTCCTTTAGGAGACCTAAAGTGCATCCACATCTGTAAGGGAGTGAGTCTTACCGTTGAGGGTCTTATCTTTAAAGCCGACCCAACCCTGCTACCTTCCACTAACCTAGATGTCATCTTAGGTATGGATTGGCTAACCATTCACTAAGGTATCATATCATGTTCACCAAGATATGTCCAAGTGACCCAACCATCAGGCCAAGTCATTAGATGTGAACCCCAGTCCGAAAAGTCCACCTCTATCCTATGTGCCCTTAAAGCCAGTTTAGAATCACAGAAAGAGGAGAAGACAGTTCATGATGTGCCTGTGGTCAGAGACTATCCCGATGTATTCCCTGAAGAATTACCGGGTATGCCACCAGACCGTGATGTAGAGTTCATCATTGATCTTTTGCCGGGAACAGGACCCATTGCTAAGAGACCCTATCGCATGTCAGTTGATGAACTGGCCGAGCTCAAGAAACAGCTTGATGAGCTCATCTCGAAGGGATATATCAGACCTAGTGCTTCACCCTGGGGATCCCCGGTACTATTTGTTAAGAAGAAGGATGGCTCAATGAGAATGTGCATTGACTACCAGAACTTGAACGCAGTCACCATCAAGAACAAGTACCCCCTGCCAAGAATTGATGATCTGCTTGATCAGCTTCGAGGTTCCAAGTATTTCTCCAAGATTGATCTCAGATCTGGCTATCATCAGATGAAGATTCAAGAGAGTGACATCCCGAAGACAACTTTTGTGACTAGGTATGGGCAGTTTGAGTTCACCGTGGTGTCCATTGGACTCACGAATGCTCCCACATACTTCATGAACATGATGAATAAGGTTTTCATGGATGAACTGGATAAGTCCATGGTAGTATTCATTGATGACATCCTTGTCTATTCATCCACCGCTGAAGAACACGAACATCATTTGAGAACTGTGCTTGAGAAACTAGCCCAACATCAGCTATACGCAAAGTTCAGCAAATGCGAGTTTTGGCTATAGAGAGTTGCCTTCTTGGGCCATGTACTATCAGCTAAAGGTGTCGCAGTTGACCCATCCAAGATTGAAGCTGTGAAGGAGTGGGATCAACCCCATAATGTGACAGAAATTAGAAGTTTCTTGGGATTGGCTGGATATTATCGCTGATTCATCGAAAACTTCTTCAAGATAGCCCGTCCAATGACCAACCTTCTGAAGAAGACTAAGGAGATTGAATGGACGCCCGCATGCGAACAAAGCTTCTAGGAACTGAAACAGAAGCTTACCACAACTCCTATGCTAGCATTGCTTAATATCAGCAAAGATTTCATGGTCTATTGTGATGCATCCCGTCAAGGACTTGGTTGTGTACTGATGCAAGATGGAAGAGTGATAGCATATGTGTCTTGATAGCTAAAAGAACACGAGGACCGTTACCCTACTCATGATCTTGAGTTAGCAGGAGTTGTGCATGCCTTGAAGATCTAGAGACACTACTTGATAGGCAACAAGTGTGATATCTACACTGATCACAAGAGCTTGAAGTACTTTTTCACTCAAGAAGAATTGAATATGAGGCAACGCCGATGGCTAGAGTTGATCAAGGACTATGACTTGGAAATTCACTATCATCCGGGAAAAGCTAATGTAGTCATAGATGCTCTCAGTCGCAAGAGTTACTATCACACTTTGATCACTGAATCCATACCACCTGAGCTCAAGGAAGAGATTGATGATTTCCAACTAGAGATACTACCGCATGGCTTGTTAAATGAGCTCCGCATACTGTATGATCTCACAGATCATATCCATCAAGCTCAGAAAAGTTGTGAAGAGATCGAATATCTCCGTGGTCTGATGAAACTAGGCTACAAGACCAACCATCAGGAAGATGAACAAGGAACCATCTGGTTCAGGAACAGAATCTATGTTCCATCTGACCTAGTGCTACGAGAGGAAATTCTGTCAGAAGCTCACGATTCCAAGTACTGTATTCACACTGGAGGTTCAAAGATGTATCAAGACTTGAAGAAACATTTTTGGTGGAAAGGCATGAAGACAGACATTGCAGGACATGTGGCACGTTGTGACACCTGCAACAGAGTCAAGGCTGAACATCAAAGGCCTGCAGGATTGCTAAAGCCTCTTGACGTTCCCGAGTGGAAGTGGGAGAGCATATCCATGTATTTCATAGTTGGATTGCCCCGTTCGCAGAAAGGCAATGATTCCATCTGGGTGATTGTTGATTGTTTGACCACGATTGCTCACTTTGTACCAGTTAAGACCAAGACCAATGCCAAAAAATTAGCAGATCTATATGTTGAGCATATTCTCGCACTACATGGGGCCCCTCTAGTATTGTATCCGATCATGGTCCTCGGTTTGTGTCCCGATTCGGGAAGCTCAAGACAAGTCCATTGGAACCAAACTTGATTTCAGATCACCGTATCACCCATGCATGCATGGATGGATGTATGTAACAAGTAAATCGTGATCGAGAAGACATGCTTCGAGCTAGTCTACTAAATTATGGCTCGATTGGAGAAATGCTTACCCTATGCAGAGTTCTCTTACAACAACAAATACTACTAAGCCAAGATCAAGATGTCGCCATTTGAAGCTCAGATGGCGCACCTTGTAAGACACCTTTGATGTGGTCCCAACCGAGAAAGATCGTTTTTGACTCGCTAAGATTCAAGATGCAAGAAGGAGTTATAAGTAAAGGAGAATTTGAGAATTGCTCAAAGTCGATACAAGAGCTATGCTGACAAAAAGAGAAGAGAACTTGAGTTCAATGTGCGAGATTTCGTCTATCTCAAGGTATCCCCGCTACGTGGAACTGTCAGATTCCATGTAAAAGGAAAGCTTGCCCTTGATCTGTTGGGTCATACAAGATCCGCAAAAGGATTGGAAAGCTCGCCTACAAACTTGAGCTACCTGAGGGATTGGCGGGTGTACATCCCGTATTCCATGTCTCACAGCTACGCAAGTGTTTAAGAGTGCCCGATGAAGTAGTTTCAACTGATACGCTTGACATTCAAGATACACTTGAGTATAAAGAACATCCTATCAGAATTCTGGGCAGAGATACCAAAGACACCCGAAGCAAGACTATTCCTATGTGCAAGATCCAATGGAGCAATCACACAGAGAGAGAGCAACATGGGAGAAAGAGTCTGACCTCTGGCTACACTATCCTTATCTTTTCGAAGGGTACGTTACACTTTAATCTCGGGGACGAGATTCTGTTAAGGGGGTAGGACTGTAACAACCCAAAAATCCATACACCAAAAATACCAACTATAAAATTTTTCCTAAAACTCCCATGTGTTGATGAGTGTCATGTATAGAAACCCAACCTAAGAGATGCATTAGGTCTAACCCCAACCCAAGTCAACACATAAGCATGGCCTAACTCTTAGCATAAACATGTGATTAAGTTTCATAAATAAATGAACCTTGCATGCATATTAACACCACTTGTGAGTTGGATTCTTCTTTTGCCTTATGTTATGCTAAACAACTATTAAGCTTGCTAATTAATCCTTTGATGAGCAAATGCCTTAAGCAAACAAACAAAGAACAAAAGAAAAGCAAAAGAAAGATGAAGAGAGAGGGCCTCGCAGCCAAAGAAATAGCAAATTTAAGCTAGCCACCCGACCTCACCTCGCCCAGCCTTTCAAGCACACAGCCGCTAACAAGCCAAGCCCGGCCATCACCCATCACGCTACAAAGACACACCCACATAGCGCCAAGCTACTGATGACTCCAACCCCGCTGACAAAGACAAGAGCATATTCTTCCCCTTGCCCACGCATTCTCCCCTCACGACCGGAGGCCGACCAGCGTGGCAGGCGTAGGCCTAGGGTCACGCAAATTGCATGACCTTGTTCCCTTGCGCCACGCTCTACGCCATCAAGACGCAGCATCGGATGCGCCAGACGATCACCCCCGCCCGATCGCCGTCCGCCATTAGAGCCCTTGGAGCTCAGCTATAAAATCCAATGTCCGTGAACCCTAACCTCAAATTTATTCATCATGCCGCTACCGGCAAAGACAAAGACCACACATCGTCAAGCCGAGAGAGACGGAGGAGGGAGAAGCAAGGTGGAGAAGGAAGCCATCGCTGGGAGGACCTCAGCGGGAGCCAGAGGCCGCCTGCCTGATCAGCTATAGCAACATAGCTGCTCGGCATGGCACCTGCATCGCCTCATCACGGCCTCGCCGCCACCGCACCACGCCATCCTACTGCCCACGAACCTCAAGGTGAGCCATCTTGCTGAGACCACCTCCCTAGCCAAATGGAACATGCACCGCCATGATCAAAACCTTGCTGAAGCTTCGAGCTCTAGCCTAGCCCAATTGATTAGCTAGAGAGACCACCATGGCCACGCTTGCCAAGACCTGTGACGTGCGCAAAGTACCGCCATCACCAAACAGAGAACCCCACCATGACGTTGTACATCGTAAGCGTGAGCGCCCATGCATGAGCACGCCACCATGGCCGAGAGCACAACCATGGTGAGACCACTGCGTCTTCTATGTCACGGAAAAAGGCAACATTGACACCCGACTGGTTCCGCCCTGACGAGAGACGCACCGCGCTCACCTTAGTCAAGGAAGAAGCCCACCGGAGCCTCCGCGCTTGCCGCACCTCACTCCCTGAGCGCCACCGCCTGCTTTGCCCCCCACCACCATGGTCGGAGCCACCGGGAGTACCAGAGCTCCTCCAAACACGCCCACCATGGTCAGAGAAGCACCGTGGAGCTCACCCACTCTTCCTATTGGGCTCGCTACCACTGCAGACCCTGTCCCATGCACGCCGACGAAGTTACTTATTCTGCTCACCGTGGTCGAACCCTAGGAGGCCCCACCTACCACCTAGACCCAAGGCATGGGGAAGCTATTGCCTACCCTAATCGGACGCTTAGCGCCGCACGGGGGCTCGCCGGTGACCTCACCGCACGCGGAGTTCTGGGGAAGAGAAGGATTTTTATCTCGCCGACCACGATCTCGCCGACCATGACCTCACCGACCACGTCGACCATGACCTCGTTGACCACGACCTTGCCGACCACGCACCACGCCGACCACGCCCCGAGCAGCCTCCGCCGAAAAGTAGCTCCGACCACGACCACGCCATGTATGCGGAACTAAACCTGCGCGGTCTATGGACCAACGCAGCGGGTTCACTCATGAACCGCTACCACCGCTACGCCAGGGACCATGGCCCGTTAGCGGCCTAGAAGATGACGTGGCCGCACTAGTGCGCGCCACATGGCGGCCAAAGCCCAGCCATATCTAGGCCCAACCGCCCAGTTAGATTCGGTCCGTGTTGACCGATGACCAACAACACCGATCGATTGATCGGACCCACATGTCGCTGACACCGCCATGTGGGACCCACGCGTCAAAGGATGAAATAGCCGAGATGACGCCATCATCGACGCCATGATGACGCCAGCGGAACCCCACCGTCAAGACAAAACCGAGACAATGATGTCATGCTGATGTCATACCGACGTCAAGATGCCACGTGGACTACCACAATGTGACACGAGTCACCCTGTGATTTATTCAGCCTTTTCCCATTTTTAGAAATGATTAAAACTTTGAAATTCATAACTAACTCATACGACCTCGTGAAAATACGAAACCAAGACCAAAAATTCATCTAAAATCAAGCTTTACGCAATGAACCCATGTTTGATGCATTTGGCTCGCTTTGAATTTTCATTGCTTCTTTGTGCTATTCTATAGACGCAAGCTAACGCCGACTATAATTCATCGTATGTAGATTCGGAGGAGAACCGTATGGACGACGAGGACCAAGAGTACCATGAGGAGAACGAGAGATGACTACAATCAAGGTGCCACATCCCACCCAATCTCGTAGCAATTCCTATTACGCATGGCTAATATAGAACCGCTATTGCTTTACTTTTATCGCTATAATCATACTATGATAGGACTTGCATGGTAGAATGCTTACTTGATGGCCTTTTACCTTGACGCAAACTTACCCACGCATACCTCGCTATTAGGGCTAGACACACGCTTATCGCTATATATCATTGCTTACACTTCTACTACGCTTATACTACATTAATGCGTGATGGAAACTGGTGTTATCTGGACTATGGGGAGAGTGCCACGTGTGTGACTTGGGTGTGTGGAGGGTGAGGGTTGTGTCGACCAAGTTGGAGTATACGACGAGCCTGGGGCAAGTCTTGCCATGGGGTGCTACCTAGGCACACCTGGAAATGGTGGGTAAATGGTATACGAGGTGGTCCTGGGTGTGAACCTGTGATGGGAGGAGCCCGGGATGGGGGTGCTGTGGTGGCACGGTAAATGGAAACCCTGATAGAGACATTCTGGCTTGGTCATCCCTAAGGACTTACTAGTACTCAGATTCACCGGGAAGCCTTCATTGCACTACTCGCCCTATATGGTGCGGGACGGCCAACTACTTGGTAGGATATTGCCACTACTTCTAGGTTGATAGCGCATGTTGTAAGGAGGTACGGGTGGAGGATTTCCCCACCCTTCCGAGACTTCATGGAGACCTTGTGGACCCGGCTCATGACTCATAGTTTCAGCCACCCCAGACTAGACTTGGGGTGTACCAGGGCTGAATGGTAGAGTGGCATTATCCTAGGCTAGCAAGCGGCCAAAATCAGCCTAGTTGACGACGGTCAGCGATGAAGGCGGATCTTGTGGTTATGTAAAACCTCTGCAGAGAGTGTATGGTTGATCGATCGATACATGTGCCGATTTGTCGGCTATGGACCTTTCCCGGGTTTCGCTTTTAAACTAGATAGTGAGATGAGTCCTTCTCTTCTCCCTCGTGAGAGAGTCGGTCATAGCCGGGGGCTACGGGCCTTGAGACAATGGTCGAGAGGAGTCGGCTCACGACTCGGAGCCGATGGCATGGTGATGGTGTGGAGATGGTGGTATATCGATCCCAGTGATCAAAACCTAGCTCGGGAAAGGGAATGAGGTGGAAGGTGTGTGGGGCGGTGTTAAAACTTGACCGACTATAATTATATACTTGATAGGCTAAAACATAGGAAAACTTCAGCCTTATAGGTTCCTTCTGATTATATCCAACTTGCATCCAATTTCTACAAAGCAATGCTCATAGGGTGGGAGTGGCCAGTACAAATCGTAATCGATAAATTTTGGCACATGTGTTCCGGCCGAGGAGTATAGCCCGAGGAGTTTTAAGGTTGAGGGGTTCGTGCTTCACGCTCGAAGTTTTGGCGCATCTTATCTTCAAGCTATTCCGGATGAATGCTACTTTTGATTCAATGCTACATGCGGCGATAATAACTTATGTAATTCCGCACTATTTGTACTCTGATTTTATCGCTTGTATGGATGTGATATTCGACTGGAATTTGGGTAATATGATCTACAACGGTCTTATTACACTTCGACTCTGGATTTCCTTCATGGAAATCAGTCGCTTCACCTATAGATCGGTGTCGGTTCTAGAACCGGCGGTGATGTCAACCTCATCACTGCGTGGTATGCCACTATCGGTTCAAAATCCGCAAAGAAGAAGGGGTTTTTTGAACCGGCTAGTGATTTCCCTGATCCGGGGTAGTGATGGTAGCAAGCCTGAAGTGACCGGTAATGGGGGTGCGAGCAATCGGAGCAGAGAGAGATCGTAGGCTAAGCTTGACGGAGTAAGGAGGGTAAGGCATAAGTTGATGACCTAACTGAAACTCCTGCATATGCTAAAGGACCTCTAGTGCATTTAACTCTTAAAAATATATAAAAAATACAAAATAAGAAAACATTAGCATGAAGAAAAGTCAGGTCAGGTTAAATTTGGGTCAAGTTAGAAAAAATGTGGGGTCAAAATCTTTAGCTTTAGCATGACCATGCACTAGCGGGTAGGGCTATTGCTTGGGCTTTTATGTTTTTGTACCATGGGTCATTTTTGGAGTTGGGTGGGATCATGGGTCAAAATCATAATTCATAACCAGGACCCGATCTAATGAAAGTTTGTTTGTTTTTCGGTGGGGTCACGTTGCGGGCCAATATTAGGTCAAGGCTTGGTCCGTCTCAAAATTATTGCATATTCTCTCGCCTTGACTTAAGTATTCTAAGGCAAAGTACGGAAGCTCCATGTTGCGGCCCTCTTAATTTTGACTTATCAAATTAAGCCATCGTATATAATTTTTATTTTCTTCATGTTACAACATATGGGCAATCATCTAGTTTATATACAAATTTAGGGATTATTTTATGTATTTTTTACATAACCATGGAGATGGCTATTTTTTATAAAACAAAAACAGATCCAATGGCTATTGTTGGCGAAGTGATGATTAGAGTAAACCAGATTAAAGTCTAGATGTTTTTATTATTGTGCAAAAATTTTAGAATTTTAATATTTTTCTCACGCATCTGATGAGAATACGTTGTAGCTTCTAATTTGTAATAGTACATTTTGGTGCAAGAAACATAACTTTTAAAGCTAGGATGAATTTACTGTTATTTTTTAGTGATTAAACATTATTTACGCATATATATGGATGTGCTAGTTCAACATACTTACTATCATCGCGTACATGCAAGTTCACGTATATACACGAACTAATGCACAAAACTTAACTGAGGCGGACAAAATCGATTACCGAGGCGGGCAAGCCAACCGCCTCCTTCAAAAAAAAGTCACGTTAATCGAGCCTTGAACGGAGAGGTGTTGTTAATTGATTAACTTCAGGCGTGCCCTCCTTAATCCTCCCATTAACCGAGGCGGTTGTCACTACACCACAACACACATTTCCTACACTTTCTTATCTGTTGGCAAATGATTGGTTTCTGACAACATATTATGTGTTGAAATAATTGTACAACCTTTTAAAAGTCACGTAAACTATTGGCAATGATGTTGTATGGCTTGCAGTTAACTATGTCGGCGCATTTCTCTTAGGACAGATAAAACTATCAACAAATGTTTTAGACAGAATAAGTGTCGGCGCTTCCTAAACAAGCCAATTGTCTAAGTGTCGGCGAAGGATATACGGTCTTGGCTGACAGTGTGCCTGCTGAGTCGTGAGCCTTTTGAACGGGGTTTGTAGACCACGCAGCGAAACCCAATCCAACACTGCTCTCTCTGCTTTGCCCTTGCATGCATGCCGCCTCCCATGCCACAACATCCGCCGTAGCCTCCCCCATGCCGACCTCCGCCCCGCCTCCCACGCCAAAGACATCCAGCGCGCCCGTGCTGGCCCCCTCCCATGCAGTGCATTGCGCCATCTCCCCTCGCCAGCCTCTCCGCCGCTCGCACATGCACCGCCACCACCATGAACCCTAGCCACGCCAGCCTCTACTCGCTGCCCCCACGCCAACCTCTTACTCAGACTGGTGAAGAAAGCTGCATCTGTGGGTCACCACCGAGGAGGGCGCGTATGGATCCGCCGACTACAGCTGCATCTCTAGGGGACGGGCGCATAGATCCGCCCTCCCGGTCCTCGATGGCTTTTCGCATTTGAACGCGGGCTCTACCACCTCCCCAACACTCTTTCCTCTCGGTCGATTCGGCCGCCTTCTCTTCCACTTATCTCGACTCCATTTTCCATCCCTCATCTACTGCCTTCTTAATCGCGATTTGTTTTTAGACGTGTGTAGTGCTGGTGCTTGAGGGCGAAGGATTAGGAGGGTGGGGCTCATCATGCGGGCGGTTGCTCACAGAAGAAATGCATAGATTCCATTCAAAGAAAATTGAGAAAGAAGGTTAAATGCAGCTATGTACATGGCTCTTTTAATTCTCTCGTTTCTACTTTGAATTATTAACTGATTTCTACTTGAATTTGTATCTAAGATTTTATATGTATAAACTACTAAAAAGTCTGGGTACAAAACCAAAAATTAGAAAAATCTTTGATCTTTGAAGGTTATGAGGAACACATCTATACTCAATTCATATGCACAGCTATACTAATGTTCAATGTATTTCATTTTCCGAAGTTACTAATTATGTTTAAATTCAATTTTTGTGATGAGAAAGTAAACTATTCATATTTGTTTTGACTGCTGCAAGAATCTATTCATGTTTAAATGGGTAGAATTTGAGCTTCCAGGTATACGTCTGGGCGTAGAGAATGGCGATAATTATTATCTATTTAT